>CM039723.1:59709056-60309056 GCA_022539455.1 Dendrobium nobile | reverse complement strand
GCCTTTTTTTGATTTTTTTTAATTTTCCTTGGTCAAATTGACAGCGGAATGGCGACGCCCAATGAGAACGCGCCACGTGGCTGGCTGGCCCGCCACTTAACCAAATCAGCACTCGTGTTCACGCGGTATGGCCAGATCTGGGCCATCCGATCACACTGAAGGCGCGATTGGACGGCTCTGGTTGAACCAGAGCTAGAAAACTTCAAATCCCATAACTTTCAAAATACTCAACGAAATTGCATGAAATTTGAACTGTAGCTAGAGGGCAACATAATCTAACAATGCCTAAAGTTTGGTGGCTCCATGCATTGTAGATTTGCTACGGTTTAAAATTGAATTTTAAACTTAAAATTGTTATAACTTACAATCCAACCGTCGGATTTTCGACTTCTTGGACTTGTTGGAAAGCTGCTAAAATCCTCTTCAACTTTTTAGAAGACTTAAGGAGCTGGATCTAGCTTGATTGGAAGTTATTTGTGAATAACCTGATTCTCTCTCTAGATTCCTCTCTCTTCACCAATGAGGCTTTGGAGGCTTGGACTCGGTGGGGGAAAGCTTGGAAGTGCTAGAGGAAGATCTGGAGGAGGTTTTTGAGGGATTTTGAGGGATAGATTAGCTCTGGATCATAGAGAGTGAGTGAGAGAGGGCTTGGGAGAGAATGATGCTTGATTGAGGTGTTTTTCCCCTATTGAGATGTCCTCTAGCCAAATGAATGGCTGGGATGAATTGGGGGAGCTCCTAGATGCTGCCACATATTCCCTAGAAGTGGGTGGGAGCAGGGAATCAAAGTACAAGAGGACACATGAGGTGGAAAGGCCTCTTGGTCCTCACATGGACACATGGGAGTGACCCAAGCCACTTGATCTTGATCCAATGGTTGGAATGGCCTCTAGGAAGGTTCTAGAGAACGTCCTAACAGCTGGATAGGATTAGGGAAGAGTGGATTAAATTTAAATGGTGTTTTGACCAATTTTGACCACTCTAAACCCTCTCTTACACTCTTGTTGACCAAGTTGACTAGTCAACATTCAAGTGGAAGTGCTGAGTTGGCAGGGAATAAATTTTAGACTTCTGGAGTGACAAGTTGAAGGGAGTTTGAGGCTTAAGGATTTGAACTTGGAAGAGTAGAGAAGGATTTAAGCTAGTTTGACCAAATTTACATACGTTGACTTGGTCAAAATGCCTTGGGTTTGACTCAAAATGAGTTTAGAAATATTCAAGACATTGAATTGAATGAGTTTAAAGTTTAAAGACATTGATCCGGTTAAATGGGTTGAAATGACCCATTTGAACTCTTAAGGGCTCATTAGGTCAATCTTGGTTGACTTGGTTAATCAGGTGAGTCCAGGTTCTGAAAATGGGTTTAATCAATTTGAAATGATATTTGGAGACCATCGGAGGTGGTTCCGAGATCTAGGGAGGTCAATTTAGTCAAAATGCACGTTTTGACCCTTAAAGGCCTATTTGGTCAACCTAGGTTGACTTGGTCAACTAGGTTGACCCAGGGTCTGGGTTTGGGTTCGATAAGTTTGGTTTGATATTTGAAACTTGCTGGAAATGGTTTCAAGCGATTTAGAGGTCGTTTGGTTTGAAATCGATGTTTGAACCCCTAAAGGGTATTTTAGTCGAAAAGGTCGATCTGGTCAAAAAGGCTTGACCAGGGTCAGGGCTTGAGTTCACTGCACTCCTAATGGTGATTAGGATGCATTGGAAAAGGTTATGGGATTTGATTTGAAAAGGGCATGTTGAAGTCTTTGAAAAACTCCAAAATTGCCTTTAAAGGGCATTTTGGTCATTTTGACCCCTGACCACAAGGGGCTGAAATGAGTCCAGAAAAATGTAGTTTATTGTTCAATAGGTCTGGATTAATGGTCTGGAAGTGACTAGAGGCTTTGGTAAAGGCTCTAAGGTCAGAATCTTCTTAATGGCAAGTCCAGTGGCATGGGCTGTAAATATTTGAAGGTTTTACAGCCTTTGGATTTTGATTTAGATTCTGGGGTTAGAGACCTCAAAATGGGCTCAAATTTGAAGGGTTGTCTCCAGAGACATGTCCCAGCAGTATGCAACTGACAGACTCTGAATCGAAGGTCATTTGATTGGGTTTTGAAATGTTTGAAAAATCCCCGGAAAAGGTCTTTAGGATAGGGCCTTCGGACTTAGGATTTGGGTTTGAATTTTGGATTTGATCTGGATTTTGAGTTTGATTAATTAATTTTGAGTTATCTAAATCATTTATGATCATTTAGATCATAATTGATTGGATAAGGTTAAAGTTTGATCAGAAATAAGGTCAAGATTTGAACTGGAGATTAAGATATTGAACTGGACTAGAGTCTGGATTTTCATTGAGGTTTGATTTGAATTGAGATTTAAGGCCAGGATTGGTTCGAATTTTGAATTGATAGAACCTAAAGGGATTCTAGGGTCTAGGAAAATCCTAGAGTCTAGAGTCTAGAAGTTCCGGGATCTAGAGTAGATCTTGAGATCTAAAGTCTAGAAGAAGTTTAGGATCTAGATGGATCCTAAGGCCTGAGAAGATCATAGGGTCTGGATCTAGAAGAATCTTAGGGTCTAGAATAGATCCTAAGGTCTGAAGTCTAGGAGAATCCTAGGGTTTAGATTGATTTGGGAGAATCCTAAGGTCAAGGTAGATCCTAGGGTCCGGGGTTTAGATTGATTCTAGGATCTAGAATAAATCCTAAGGTCGGGATTCTAGGAGGATCCTAGAGTTTGGATTGGTCTAGAGATTAAATTGATCTGGAGTCAGGACTGGTCCAGGTGACCTCATACAAAAATGAGGTCAACATATACATGTGTAAGATGCACATACCCACATAGGTTAGGCTCTCCTAGTTTTAGGATTTGATTGTGATAATTGAGTATATTCATCTATGTTAAGTCTAAAGGTTAGTAGAACTTTGATTTAAACCTATTTAACTTAGTGACATCATTAAGGATAAAAATTAAAGACCCATGTCTAGAAAAATTGTAAAAACTTTAAAAGATATGATACACCTCCTGTTGACATGAAATTTAAACCATTTAAACTATGTGATACATACAACCCATTGAAATTTTTTTTACTGATTTTAAAAATCATTAAGATAATTAATTCTTTAATGAAGCATTAAAAACTTCCAAAAATTTTAATAAATTGAAATTAAATCAAAAAATATAAATAATACCTCAAACTTATCATAATTTAGTTTATAACTTTAAAAAACTAAAACTCCTTTGATTTGACATCAAATTTAAGTTTAATTTAATTTTAAATAAAAAATACTTAATTAATTAAAAATAATAAAAATTTTCAAAAAAAATTCTTAAACACTTGAGAATCTCTCCTTAGGTCATTTTTGACCTTTGGAGTTGATTTTAAGAAGTTGGGAGTTCATTTGGAGAAAAAATATTAAAAGGCCTTTAATTAAATTAATTTAATAATTCAAATAAATACATAAACTTTAAAAAAGAATACTTTATTCTAGAAAATTTTAAATTTAGTAAACTCAAAGGCATTGAACTCTATTTGGGGTCTAATATTTATTAAAAATATCAAACTACAAGAATTAATATATATTTAAATAGTCAACAATTTGGTCAAACTTAAGTCAAAATTAAGTCAAAACTTTGAAAATTTATAACTAAATTTAGAAAAATCCAATCCAACAAACTTACAGTATAATTACTCATCTTAAGGTTTATTATTTAATAAAAATATCAAGACTCCATAAATCTCTTTGAATTTAAAAGTCAAATTTTTACCCCTTTAATTAAGTCATTTAAATAATTCCAAAATTCTTAAAATTTAATAACTGATTTTAAAATCCTAGAAATCTTAATCTAACTTTAAAAACTAGCGATCTTTCAATTTTAATTAAAATTCATTAGCCTTCAAATCTTTATCAAATTAATTCACTTAACTATATCGGTTGCTACTGTGTAAACCAAACGTATGAGGCTATTAACTTAGCCCTAAGTAAAGTGAAATAAACTTCATGACTCTGATTTAATAAAGGTAGTAATCACATAACCTTTAAAATACATCTTAAAACTAGTCTTAAGTCATTAAAATTTTAATTTTAATTAAATATTCCCTTAAGTCTTTCAACACACTAGCACATCAAACAACTTTAACCAATTACCTAATATTGGACATATCTAACCCAAACAACCTACGTCACACCATTTAGATGGTTTGTTAGGATAACCAATTCTAGTCTTTGGCTAGGCCGTTGTTTACTTTTTTGTTGTGCACTGAGTTTTATGTGATTTTCTCTGCAAGTTGGTTGATTTTATAGATTGATGTGATTACTTACTTAGTTTCTGCACTTTGTGATGTGATTGATTATGCATTAAATCTACTCCTAAGTTAGGTATAATTTATACTAATTTAATCTTATATAGATTTTCATGCTCATATGAGATATTGAAATTAAAGGGGGCAAATAAATAAGTCAAGCTTTTAAAATCAATAATATTTTTTGCATGTACTAAGCATGTTAAGACCCCCTTTAAATTAAAAGTGCATGACCAAATGTGGCTATAATTTGAGAAATTTTAAAATATTTAACTACTTGAGATTTAATGTTAATTTTAATATTGATTGTTTAAGATAATCATGCAGGTGTTGAGTCTAGATTTTAATTTTTATCAAATATAATTCAAGTCAATTGAGTTGTATTTTGAAGTGGTTTGAAATGGAATTAAGCATCCAATTTGGAATCCAAAGAGGAAGGGACATCCCTTATGGGTGAGTCCCTCTCCATTTGGAGATCTAAATCAGGTTCTTTTTAAATTATCTAAAGGAGAAAGATAACACACATTTTGAGGGAGAGTTTAGTTTTATTTGGATATCTAGACTTGACGGTCAAGAAAACCTTGAGAGGATGAAGAAGTGAAGAAAAAGAATAATCTCATTCTCAAAGTCACTTGAGTCTTAGGAGTAGAATCAAGGTTGTTGTTAGTAGTGATTTACCACTTTACTTTTCTGCAAACCCTGAGTTATAATATTAAAAGGCACCATCTTATGGACATTTTATTTATTTAATTAACTTAATTATTTGACTGTTTGATTGATGTTGATTGTGATGTAGGATTGCATACTTTTAGAAGTTTTTAGCAATCTTGCATGTTAATTTTGATTTAGCTTGGAACCCAATCAGAGGCTCATCAGGGATCATTAAAATTTTTCTATGTTAATTAAATTTAAAATATTTAAGCTAACATAGAAACTCTAATAGTTTTAAGAAGTAAGCCCGAGATCACTAGGAGTTCACATAACATATTGTTGCATCTTCTTTCCTTTGTTAGGCACCTCCCAACCTAAGAGTTTTGGCAGACCACTTAACCTATGAGGGTGTAGATATGTCAAGGAGAATCTATGTAATTTTTATGATAAAACATATTTATTATCTTCATTTTAAAACTGCATCATTTTGATTAAGCATTTAATTGAGTCAACTAGCATACATTACATTAGATACAAACTTAAAAGTATCTAAATCTATAATTGCATTTTACTTTGAGCTTTATATCACCCAACATATGTCAAAGGGCCAAATTAGGATCTTCTCTAAATGTTAGCTGAATTTCTTCAAACTTAACTTAATTTCACATCCTAACCCAGTGTTTTATAAGTGATTAACTCATGGTTTTAAAATGCCTAGGTGATTTAGCTGGATTCCCAATCTATGCCAGGGTAAGTCCAGATCCTACATTACATTAGTTAGGTTCGGGTCACCAATTTTTAGTATCAAATTTAGATTTAGATTCAGGCTTAGGTTATAAGACCAAAACCTTCTAGAATCACAGTTTTAACTTTCTAATAAAATTGACAATTTAATTTAAAATCACTTTCAATTCAAATTTAAGCCCAACACTTAGGATATGTTGGGTGTTTTTGAAATAATTCAAAATATTAAGAAGCCTCCTACCCTTCCTCCTTTGATTCTAGAAATAAGTGCTTAAATTTGATCCAATCTTGATTAAAATTTTTGACTTCGCTTTCTTTGATATCAAACTTTGAATTCTTAAATAAAATTTTTACTACTAATTTAATTGAGAACATTCATAGGAAATTTCATTTTTTCATATGATGTAATTAAATATGAGGGCTTGTGCTCATAGGAGATTTAGAAACCCAGATCAAATAAATTTTTAAAAAATTAGCCTTTTTAAAACTTCAATTAATTGTCTTTGAAAAAACAAATTCGATGATCATTATCGTCATTTTCGAACGATTCATAGTGATTGATATATTCTTTCCTTAGATAGATATATTAATTACTATCATAATTTTGATAATGAAATTATTGATCCTTTTATCCAGATTAACATAGTCAAATACTTGATCAAATTTCATTTTATTCCACTGTGGATATATGTGATTCTTCCCTAAGTTTGACAATGATAATCTGGATAAATTTAAAGTTTTGAAATTTGAACCCAGTAGGAAATGATATGTTCACCTTCCGAGGAGATCTATCATTCAAAATAATGTGTTCGATCTTGAAATTAAAGTACATAAATGAAAATTCTCCAAAGAAATTTAACTTCTTCAAAACTACTTTTTTTAATAAAATAAACATTTGCTCACTTTCCACCTCTTTTTTTTATTTCACTTTTTTTTTCTTCTCTCTCTCTCTCTCTCTCTCTCTCTCACACACACACACACACACACACACACACACACACACACATATATATATATTAGTAATTAATAGTAGTAATGATACCTTGAGAAATAAAAATTGGGTATACAGATTTGGCTTGGAACACTTGCGGCAAGGTGAGGACAGATAAGACTAGGGGTGAAAATATGTCAAGTCAAGCTCGAGTTAAGGGGTGTTCGAGTCGAGCTTAACTATCAAGGAACAAGCTTGAGTTCGAGCTCGAGCTTGAGTCGAGCTCAAAATCTAAGCTCGTGCTCGACTCGTCTTCTTGTCGAGCCGCTCGTCGAGCTCTGCCATCAAGCTCCACTGTCGAGATCGAGATCCATCACTGGTTGTAGCATCCATCCTTTCAAGTCCCATCATCATCATCATGTCTACCATCAAGATCATTAAATCGAGCGGTCTGAGCATAATCTGTTAAGTGAGTTGCTATTTGCATGATTTATCTTCTTGCAACTTGTATAGTTTTGATGATTCCAAATATTATTGTTTTAAGCTTTGTTTTCTCCTAACACTTTTTGGAAAAATTTTTTTGCTCTTTTATGGACTAACATTTCAGGATAATCGAACTCCAGACTAATGAAGACTTCAAATCAAAATTCAGCATGAGATTGTTTATAAATTGAAGTTTGTAATTTTTATTATAATTAAGTTTGAGAAAATATGATTTTAATTAAATAAGCTTAGCACACACACACTTGGGGAGATCTTTAAAAATCATAATGATTGTACGGGATGAACCTTGTTCGTACGGGATGATCAAGTCAGTTAATCCCCTCGAAAGAGCAATGGAACGAATAGGAAGTGAAAATTTTTCTAAGTCCTAATCGTCCAGAAGAATTTTCTAATTCATCCCGGGATAATCTGCTCTGGATTCTCACTTTGTGCTGATAGTCCAAATGATTCATTCTGTTCGTCCCAGGATTAAACTCTCGAGAAAATTTTCATCCAGATGAAATTTTATGATCGTGCTAGAACGAAACTCTCTGGAAAATTTTTGTCCAGATGAAATCCTATGTTTGTCCCAAGACAAAACTCTCGGGAAAATTTTAGTCTAGAGGAAATCCTATATTTATTCCAGGATGAAACTCTCTGGAAATTTTTGTCCAAAAGAACTCCTATTCGTCCCAGGACGAATTATTTTGTCCCTTGAAATTTTGAGTATGTCATGTAGTTTGTCGAAACCAATTATTGATATAACTGTTAGTCCCAGGACAAACTTAGTTCGTGTAGGACAATCATCATGTACGAAGTCACCTCGTCCCAATGCATATAAGGAATCATACGCAACAATTTTACACTATTCGTACGGGATGATATTACGATCGTACAGGACGATCCTATTCGTATTGACTTGAAAATCAGCAGTTTTTGGATGTATTTTTCTGTCTTTCATATAAAAGGTCCTTTGTAAACTATCACTTAATCTTTTTACCTATTGATCTTCGTGTCAACTGAAGGGAGAGTCAAGGAGAGAGTGTGAGAGAGTGTTTGAAGGAGGATTCTTACTACTGGAGCATGAAGGATTCACTTAATACTCAGAGGTAAGAATCTCCACTTGTGATTTGTGATTACTTCACTCTTTTTTCTCATCCTTCTAGATTTCTTGTGAGAAGATCTGTCAAGGAGATCCGGTTGTCTGCCGACGCTTGGAGAGTGTGAACAGCCGATGGGTTCTCTACCCACACTTGGAGAGTGTGAAAGGATTAAGGGCTCTCTGGCCATACTTGGAGAGTGTGAAAGGATGAAGGGTTCCCTGCCTACACCAGGAGAGTGTGAATGGACAGACTGTTCTCTGCCAACACTTGGAGAGTGTAAGAGGATGACGGTTCTCTGCCACATCGGGTAGTGGTGAAAGAGAGTTTTGTAAAGGCTTCTCTGCCTTACTGTTGATACAAAAGGAGAGTCACTAGTGGTATCAGTGCAATACTCGGAGGGTACCTCTAGAGAGTGGATGTAGGTCGTGTTTAACTGAACCACTATAAAACTTATATCTTTTATTTTTTTTGCTATTTTTGTTTTTGTTTTTAATGTTTTAACTTGTGGTTGAAAAATATTTTCTACAAAATTCACTAAAGTTATTTTCGTTATAAAATTTTTAAAAGAGGGATAATTTTTAATTACCAATTCACCCCCACTCTTGGTTAGCCGTTGAGACATAAGCTTAGGTTTAACAACCTAATTCATATTAAACAAGTTTTAACAAGTGGTATCAAAGCTTTGTTTCAAAATCATAAATTTAGACTACTTTTGATTAACGTAGATGGCTACATTTGGAAACTAAAATACACCTAAGGATTACTCTATAACTATACCTCCATTGTTCGACAATATTCCTTTTTTATTTTTGGAAAACATGCATGTCTACATTTTTACAGTCACTTGATTACCGAATGTGGATCTTAGTTCAGGAAGGGTACACAAAACCAACTAGATTAGGTAACGGAGTTAGAGTAGAAACACCTTTGCATACTAGACAGTAGAATAACGTGACTTAGCACAACTTAATGCAAAAATGCTTGAATAGTTTCTTTTATGCACTTAAATCTGAAGATTACATGCGGGTTTCCACTTGCAAAAGTGGAAAGAACATATGGGATAGACTTTGTATAACTTATGAGGGGACTAATGAGGTTAAGCAATCTAGACTTAATATCTTGTTGCATGATTATGAATTATTTTGCATAAAATCCAATGAATCCATTTCTGATATGTATACAAGATTCACACAAATAGTCACCTCTTTACATGCATTAGGTAGGGAACTAACAAATGCTGAAATGGTTAATAAGATACTTCGTTGTTTGCCTACTACTTATGATGCTTAAATTACTGCAATTATAGAGTCTAAAGATCTAAACATTTATTGATAATCTTCTTGGATCGCTAATTGCTTACGAGCAAGGAGTTAGCCAAAGAAAGATTGATGCAGGTGAATCATGTTGGGAGAAGAACATAGCACTAAAAGTGGAGGAATTTAAGAGAGAATACTCACAACCTGAGGATGAAGACGACATTGCACTAATGACTAGAAAATTTAGAAGCTTTCTAAAAATAAAGCAGAAGAGACGCCAGCAATGGAATCAAGGTAAATTTAATTGGAATATCAAGGTTTCAAATGATGTTATTTGTTATGAGTGTAAGAAACTTGGACATATTAAGACAGATTGCCCAAAACTCAAAGCCACTCCTAACAAGGAGGAGGTAGAGGAGAAACCAATTATAAAGAAGGGCAAGAAGAAATTCCAAAGAGCTTTCTTGGCGGACTCAACTTCGGACTCGTCAGAAATGGAAAAGGAAGAGTAAGTCACTAATTTGTGCTTAATGGCCTATAATCTTGATCATTTAGATCAAGAAGAGGTATGTGACTTTACTTACAATGAACTTTTTGAAGTTTTTGAACACATGCATGATGCATATAGAAAGATAAAGAAAATGCATACTAGACTGAGCTTAGAATTTGAGGAACTACAAAAGGAACATGAAATCCTTAGGAAAGATCATGCTTTAATTGATGATAACCACATGAAATTATTTGATGAATATGATGACTTGAATAAAAATCATGTAAGTTTAAAATCATCCTATGTAGAACTTAAAAAAGAATTAAAAAATTTTAAGGATTAATCTGAGAGCAAAATTTATAGATCTAATTATACAAATCAAATTTTAGAAGATATGAATTCATATTATATATTAAAGATAAAAACTCTTGAGGATAATAGGATACCCCCTAAACTTGAAGATTTCACTAATCCTATTTTGTATCCTAAATTTATGCAATCTTTAAATAGACAAATATATAGTAGAAGACTTGGGAATCTTTTTCCAAAAGTCAAATGTAATAATTATGGATTGTTTGGACATATAGCCCACACCTGTACTTTAAAGAAAAAATCCTATTTGGTGTGGAGACCTAAGATGCATATACCTAGACATATCATACATACATCTGATAATAAATTGCCAAAAGGAGAACCCAAACTTATTTGGGTTCCCAAGTCTAACATCTAATAATTTTATAGGGTCACAGAGACACAAGATCTCGTGAGAGCATATGGTACCTTGACAGCGGATGCTCAAAACATATGACTGGAGATACTGCACGATTCATATCGCTGGAAGCCAGGAGTGGAGGCAAGGTTGCACTTGGAGATAACACCATAAGGAAGGTGGTTGGGTCAGGTATGATTGGAAATCTTAAGAACTTTTTTATTGAAAATGTGTTATTGGTAGAAGGCTTAAAGTATAATTTGTTAGGTATAAGCCAGCTATGTGATAAAGAATACTGTATAATTTTTTTTCCTACTAGCAGCATATTAAGCCTAAATGGAAATGATGTTTTGAATGGTATATGGGTAAACAACTTATATATGCTTGATTTGAATTTCATTAAAACTCCTACTGCTTTTCGTTTAAAAACTATTTCTGATGAGCATGGATTTGGCATAGGAGACTTTGTCACTCTAGCATGAAAAACCTTAGGAGAATTACCCAAAAGAACCTAGTGAGAGGTATACCAAAACTAGACTTTACTAAGGATCACCTTTGTGATGCATGTCAATTAGGAAAACAGGTGAAGTCCTCTTTTAGTCCAATAAGGATCTTTGAACTAGTAAACAATTGGAGATTTTGCATATGGATCTTTTTGGACCAGTTGGAACTGTAAGCCTAGGTTGGAAGGTATACGGATTTGGGATTGTGGATAATTATACTAGATTCACATGGGTTAGATTTCTATTTCATAAGAGTGAATCATTTGAGGAATTTAAAAATTTTTCGACTTGGATTCAAAGAAAGCTAGGATATGAAATTATGACTATATAAAGTGATCATGGAGGAGAATTTGAGAATGAAAGATTTAAGGATTTTTCTAAGGAGAAAGGAACTGATTATAATGTTTCTGCATCTAGAACCCCTCAATAGAATGGGGTAGTCGAAAGAAAAAATAGAACATTAATAGAAGCCGCCCAAGCAATATTGGCAGAATACTCACTTCCTAAATATTTTTGGGCTGAGGCAGTTAGCACTGCATGTTATGTTCTAAATAGGGTGAATATGAGATCAAAGTTAAATAAAACACCTATGAGTTGCTAAAAGGAAGAATACCAAATTTGTCACATTTGCATATTTTTGGATGTAAAGTGTTTATTCATAACAATGAAAAATCTATCTTAGAAGAATTTGATCCAAAATTAGATGAGGGAATTTTTGTAGGATACTCAAGTGTTGGAAAATCTTATAGAGTATTCAATAAAAGAACTTTGGTAATTGAGGAGACTACACATGTTGTATTTGATGAATTATGAATTTTGGAAGAGCCAAATGTTGTAGAATATGACATTGAGATTAACTCCTAAAAGATTGATAAAATAAATTTGGCAAAAAATTTGGAAGAAAACTTGGAGATAGAAAACCCTTTGCCTAAAGATTTGAGATTTTCTAAAAACCACCTAAAGGAGTTGATTATAGAGGAACCTAGTGAGGGTGTAAGAACTAGGCATGGATTAAACAAAGAAGTTAACCATTTAGCCTTCATTTCAATAATAGAACTCACAAATATTGATCAAGCACTTTTAGATGAATTTTAGATTTTGGTTATGGAAGAAGAGTTAAATCAATTTGTAAGAAATAAAGTTTGGGAATTAACTGTAAGAACTGTAAGGCCAAAGGATCAAAGTGTAGTTGGAACTAAGTGGGTATTCAAAAATAAAATGAATGACTCAGGAGTAGTCATTAGAAATAAGACTAGATTAGTTGCTAAGGGGTATAACCAGATTGAAGGGATTGATTTTGAGGAGACTTTTGCCCCTGTAGCTAGACTTGAAGCAATTAGGGTTTTGTTAACCTTTGTCTGTTTTAGAGAATTTAAATTATACCAAATGAACTTAAAAAGGGTCTTTTTAAATGGAGTATTTCAAGACGATGTTTATGTAGAACAACATTTAGGTTTTGAAAATTCTAAACATCCAAATCATATTTTCAAATTGAAAAAAGGCATTATATGAATTAAAATAGGCACCTAGGACTTGGTATGAGGAATTGAGCAACTTCCTACTTGAAAGATCATTTGGAAAATGAAGTGTAGATACAACTATCTTTTTGAAGAAATTCGAAAATGATATACTCATTGTTCAAATTTATGTTGATAACATCATCTTTAATTCTTCAAATAAAAATCTTTGTGATGATTTTTCTAAAATAATGAGTAGTGAATTTGAGATGAGTCTAATGGGAGATTTAAGTGACTTTCTAGGCTTTAGCATTAAGCAAATTGAGGAGGGAATATTTCTTAGTCAGTCTAAATATGTTAAGGACATCCTCAAAAAGTATGAAATGGACAATGCTAAACCTGTTAGTACACCTATGAGTTCCTCAGTTTAGTTGGATAAATATCCTAAGGAAAAATCTGTTGATCAAAAGAAATTTAGAGGGATAATGGGATCTTTGCTTTACTTGATAACTAGCCGACTCGATATCATGTTTAGTGTTTATTTATATGCTAGATTTCAATCAGATCCAAAAGAATAACATTTGACAACAGTAAAAAGGATTTTAAGATATCTGTTAAGAACTCAGAACATAGGAATTTGGTATCCTAAGTTTAGCTCTTCATTTGAAATAATTGATTATTTAGATTCTAACTTTACAGGTTGTAGGATTGATAGAAAGAACACTTCTGGAACATGTCAGTTTATTGAAAATTCTTTAGTCTCTTGGTCTAGTAGAAAACAAAATTCATTAGCTCTATCTATTGTTGACGCTGAATATATTGCATTAGGAAGTTATGTGGTACAAGTACTTTGGTTGAAATAACAGTTGATTGATTTAGGATTAACTATAGACACTATTTCCATTTATTGTGATAACACTAGTGCTATTTGCATTTCTAAATATCCTATTCAACATTCAAGAACCAAACATAGAGACATCAGGCATCATTTCATAAGGGATCATGTATCCAAAGGAGATATTGAACTCCTTCATGTTTCTACAGAAAATCAACTTGCAGACATTTTTACAAAATCTTTAGCCTTTGATACTTTCAGTGCATTAAGAATAAGGCTTGGTGTGATCGATTTGAATGCTTAATTAAAATGATTCTACAACTTTTTATGTGTGTTTTTCTAGTTAATATTTTGTGTGTATTTGTGATTTTATGATTTTGTGTATTTTTCTATCGTGTTTTTATTGTGTTTGTATTGTAATTTTTGAAATATTCTCACATTTAGATTTTTGAGTGCATGATTTGAAAAATTGAGTGACAATCGTCCATGACGAAATTATTTTCATACGGGACGAATTATGTAGTGTGTTAACTGTCAGATTTGAATGGTTTGCGTACAATTTTTTTAGTTTTATTTTTCACTTTGTCTGTACGATCGTCACGATCGTCTGGATGAAATTTTCAAACGTCTGTACGATTGATTGACAGTTAAATGGATAAGGATTTTTTATTATGCATGATCGTCCGTATGAACCTTTGGTTTGTACAGACGAATGCTTGGCGATTCGATGTGGGGGATAGTTTTAACTGCTATTAAAATGATCTTTATTATCTGATCGTCCAAGATGAACACCTGTTCGTCTGTACGATCGTTTGGTCAAAAGTCTGTACGAAAGGATGCATCATTACTTGTGTGATTATGAAAAGCCATTTCATTTTTGGATGCATTCGTTCGTCCATACGAAATTTTTTAGTACTGGACGAACTGAAATTTATCCGGGATGAAATTAATTTTGTCTGTACGAATAGTCATATTTCATTAAATTGACGGGCTTTGAACTCAACTATCATCACTTAAAATATCCCTTTCAAACCTCTATTTCCCTAGAACATCTCTATGGCAAGCTCTAGCAAAGGCAAAAGGTTCTAGCCAAGGGTCCACCCAAAAACTTTAGTGGTAACTTTCTGTCCAAGGCCAATGAAGAGCCATTTTCTAGATTTTCCTCTACTAAGATCACCCCTTCGAGAGTTCTTCTACAAGAATAACTAAAATTTAAGGTAATGAATTTGTTTGCTTCCACTCAATTTGGCCTCATCCTCACTCTTATTCACTTTTATAATAAAGAGACCTTTCACTATTTTCTAGCAAACATGTCCTTCAATTCTGATCATTCTATCATAAGGTCATATATTTTTAAGAAGAAAGTAGAAATCGCCAAGGCAGGCTTATGAATCTTTTTGAACTTAAGAACTGAAGGAATTAAAGCCCATACCTTGACCACTACTTTCGATTTTGACTGGTCTGAAATCAACAATGTTCTTAAAGGAGTTGGTACTTTAACTCATGTACCCAAAATATCATCTCCTAATCAAAAAGCTCGTATCATTCAGCATGTTCTTCGTACTTCTATTATACTTAAACTGGTGATCGAGTTAACATTATTCCTCTAATTTCTACCGTGACCTATTTGATTATGACTGACCAACCTATAGATGATGCCCAATTAATCATTGACTATCTTTATGGACATTTTGAAATTGGTCATGTCGCCCATAAAAGAAAGATTAATATTGCCTTAGGAAATCTTGTTGCCTATATTTTGGAGAAGTATTAATTGGTTCATCCAGATCAAGATTTTGAAGAACATTTCTACTACAACGATGGATCTTTTAGAGCAATCTTCAATAAAGATGAACCATATAAAACATAAGTTATTAGTGACTCAGAGGAGGAACCCGAACCTGCACCTTCTAGTGAACCAAATACCAAGATTTGATTGATCAAATTGAAACTCACTTATAGCAGCAGAATGTTCAGTACAATTAAGACATGGGATATATGTAAGAACATATAAATGATATAAGTTCAAATATACTTATAATAAGCAGTTATTTTAATTTCTTCAGTACTGTACCTCCTCCTCCTCCTCCTCCAGATCAGGGCCCATCAGAGTGATTCATGTACTTGCTTATGATCTTCTTTAGTTGATGTGATTGTACTTTGATAATTTATGTTGTGATATGTTTTAGTTATGTGTTAGTTTTCATTTATGTTTTAGCATTTATGTTTTATGATGTATTTATATTATTTCTCAAAATTGTAATATTCATTATCATGATATTAATATAAGTTATCTTGTCTTGGTTTTAATTTTGTATTGAAATGTATGTTAGCCTATATGAAAATCTCTAAAAATTTTTATCTTAAGAGTGCTATATCTTGAAGTGCAATATAAAATTAAATTCATTAGTAAAAACTAATTTTTCTAAATTTAAGTTTTGCTTATAACTTGATATAATTAAGATTGCCAATTTCATGTCTCTTTTTAGACTACATTAATGTTTAATATTATTATTACAATTGTGATGTTTTCTTATTTTGTATTTCATTTATCAATAAATATTGCTGTACTTAAAAAAATTTGAAATTTTTTATTATTAATTTTGGAAAGATCAAGATTACTCTTGAAAAATGTACAAATGTACAAAAATTAAAAGGAATGCGCAATGATTCACAATTTAAAAAGGAGGCACAAAATAAGCCCACAAGTAAAAAGATACACAAAAATGTGCCACAACTATTAAAAAAAAGAGGATGCACAAAGCGCCACATGTGGTAGTTATTTCTTTCCATAATCTTTCAATCTCTTATTCAAATTGATCTTCTGTACATTTTTATTTCTTATTGAAATTTGAAATATATAAATTTTATATTCATCCTTTATGCAATTATATTCTTTATCTTAATGTCTAAATTGATTCATGTTTTTTATATATCTTTTTTATTATAAAAGTTATATCTCTTCTTAAATTTTATGAATCATTTTTATTTACCTAATGATTTGATTTTATTTGCTAAATTTATTTCAATCACTTTCAAGGATCAATTATCAAAGGATTATCATATGACTGCTTACATTTCTGTTCTTTTTCTTCTTCTCTTTTTACTGTTGTCAAAAAGGGGGGAGAAAATACTGTTTGTATTATTTTCTGTTGTCATATTATTTACGTATGTTTGTATTATTTTCTATTATCATATTATCTTTGTATCGTATATGTTTGTTTTTTTAAATAAAAAGAAAATAAAAGAAAAGAGAGATACATTTGTTGTGCAATGCCTCCTTATTTTCATATGTTCATCAATGCAGGGGGAGTTTAGGAGATTCTTATAATCGAAAAATTATACAAACAATAATTATTTTGCCACCATCAAAAAGAGGGAGATTGTTAAGAGTTGTTATTTGCATGTTTTATCTTCTTACAACTTGTATAGTTGTGATGATTCCAAATATTATTGTTTTAAGCTTTGTTCTCTCCTAACACTTTTTGAAAAAATTATTTTTACTCTTGTGTGGACTAACATTTCAGGATAATCAAACTCCAGACTAATGAAGACTTTAAATCAAAATTCAGCATGAAATAGTTTGTAAATTGAAGTTTGTAATCTTTATTGTAATTAAGTTTGAGAAAATATGATTTTAATTAAATAAGCATAGCACACACACACTTGGGGAGATATTTAAAAATCACACTAATTGTACAGGATGAACCTTGTTCATATGAGATGATCAAGTTAGTTAATCCCCTCGGAAGAGCAATAGAACGAACAGGAAGTGAAAATTTTTCTAAGTCCTGATCATCCAGACGAATTTTCTAATTCGTCCCGGGACGATTTGTTCTGGATTCTCACTTTGTGCTGATAGTCCAGACGATTCATTCTGTTCATCCCAGGATGAAACTCTCAGGAAAACTTTCATCCCGATGAAATTCTATATTCGTGCCAGACGAAACTCTCGGGAAAATTTTGTCCAGACGAAATCCTATGTTCGTCCTAGGACAAAACTCTCAGGAAAATTTTCATCCAGACGAAATCCTATATTCGTCTAGGATGAAACTCTCTAGAAATTTTTTGTCCAGACGAACTCCTATTCATCCCAGGACGAATTATTCTGTCACTTGAAATTTTGAGAACGTCCTTCAGTTTGTCGAAACCAACTATTGATATAACTGTTAGTCTCAGGATGAACTTAGTTCGTATGGGACGATGATCGTGTATGAAGTCACCTCTCATCCCAATGCATATAAGGAATTGTACTCACCAATTTTACACTGTTCGTACGGGATGATATTACGATCGTACGGGACGATCATGTTCGTATTGACTTAAAAATCAACAGTTTTTGGACTGTTTTTCTTGTCTTTCATATAAAAGAATCTTTGTAAACTGTCACTTAATCTTTTTTCCTTTTTAATTTTTAATTACCAATTCTCTCCCCCACTTGGTTAGCCGCTGAGACATAAGTTTAGGTTTAACAACCTAATTCATATTAAACAAATTTAAACATAATCATGGTCATCTCGAGGTCCATCTATTTTTGAGATCGCTTGCCATCACATCTACCATCGTGTCCATCATCCTGAGCTTATCCCATCATATATACCATCGAGGTCGTCATCGAGCTCAAAAATTCCCACTATTAAGATTGTTATTGAGCTTATCCCATCATCTGCTATCGAGATCATCATCAAGCACAAAATTTCCTGCTATTGAGATTATTATCAAGCTCATCCTACTGTATGCCATCAAGATCATCGTCGAGCTCAAACTTTCGTACTTTTGAGATCATCGTTGAGCTCATCCCACCATCTACCTCGAGATCATTGTTGAGCTTGAAATTTCCTGCTATCAAGATTATCATTGAGCTCATCCCTTCATCATCATCACATCATTGAGATTCATCATTTTTAATTTCTCGCTCACGACTTCAATTTCCCACTAGCAACTTTGATTTCATGTTTCATGGATTTGCTTTTCCCTCCTGCGAGTTCCACCGTCGAGGTGCTCAACGAGCTGACGAGTCGAGCAACAGCCTTTTTGAGTTCGTGCTCCATAAGCCGTCTTGCTCGAATCGTGTTTGAGCTCGACTCGTGAGCTCAATAAGCTCGACTCATCGAGCCTGTTACTGAGTCAAGCTTGAGCCAGCTCATGAGTCAGCTTGACTCATTTGCACCCCCAGATAAGGCAGAGGTTGTGTTTAACTATACATGGAAGAGGGTTGAGAGATGGGGTGATTTGTGGCTATAACAGAGAAGAATCAGCTTGATGAGGTGGTATATCGGGTTAGAAAAGCCGTCGGGTACAGGCGATTGGAAGGAGATGGCCGACACTGGAGTTGGAGGGCCTTTGTCCGCTTGAGGTTGTTAGGTTGTTCGGTCCAGCAAGGTAGTTCAATGGATGAGGAGGAGAGGCTTCGACTTAAGGTAGGGTCGTAGACCAAACAATTGGGTTCAATTCAGGCTAAGAGAGTTTGGATGAGGAAATGGAAGGGGGAAAGTCGGTTGGCTTGAGGTCGGATTGGAGTCAGAGGTAGAAGAGATGACGGAAAGAGGTGGCTTGCGATTTTCTTTTGGTTGCGGGTAGAATGGACTGAAGAAGAAGAGGCTTGTTTTTAAAGATGTTGAAGAGTAGCGATCGAGGCAGGGTTTACGCAGATATCATGTAGAAGCGATGCGAACGTTGCCGAGCTATAGGTCGTTGCGAGATTTATGGATTTGAGCGGAATTATTACAGGTATTTTCACTTTGAACTCCTTTTTCTTGTGTTTCTTTTGGTTGTATAACAGAGGTCAACATAAATAAAGAGTTATTGGTCAATATCACATTGAATACTTGATTGATGAACACTATAAATAAAAATGACGCTTAAAACTTGATGAATGTTCTTGTTATTTGATAAAGGTGGCCACTAATACAAATAAAAGAGTGAATAATAAATAATTTATTAAATTTTATGCTTTATTATATTCATGCTAGAAGTTAGAACGTTATATTGTATGAATACCTCTATTTTAAAATCAATTCTTTAATTTATTTTTATTGTTTAGTCTTCACACAAGGTGAGTGTGGACAAATAAATGTGTCACTGATTCGCTTTATGTTTTTTTTTTGTCAAATCTACATAGTTAACATCAAACTATTTGCAAAGATAGACTAATGATTTACTATCAACATGAAAAAAGAAATGAAATTATTCTCATAATTAAACACAACATAAGGAATGTTCAATTTAGACTTAAGGATAAAACTCACATCCATATATAATTTTGAAATGAAATTAACCTGAGTCCAATTTTTCCCCTATTTCAATGAACTAACACATTCTTTTTTTTAAATCGAGTTCTTGGGCTCCTATAAAGGCAAGCCCTATAGTTAATTACATTTTTGAAGAGAAATTTTTTAATTAAAGTAGATACT
Organism: Dendrobium nobile; assembly: GCA_022539455.1. Classification (NCBI taxonomy): domain Eukaryota; kingdom Viridiplantae; phylum Streptophyta; class Magnoliopsida; order Asparagales; family Orchidaceae; genus Dendrobium; species Dendrobium nobile. The sequence continues at coordinate 60,289,184 of CM039723.1, read as the reverse complement.
AAACTTATTTAGATTTAAAATTTAATAAATTTTTTTTTAAAGATTTAAAGATTTCAATTAATCATTTTAAAAAAATATTAGAGTTTATAAAAAGTTTTTTGAAGTTAGGGATAATCCTTCTAGAAGGAAGTTTGAGGGGTGCAAATGCATCTCGGCTTATGCTCGTTTGGAGTGCTCTTCCAACAAACCACCTAAGTACATAATTTTAAAACCATGATTTTTTTGATCTAATATATACAGGCAAGAAAGCTTATTTTAATCCTATAAATAATGATTAGGTTAATATCTTAAATTAGAATTTAATAATATAAATTTTGTCAAATACACATAACTAATGCAATTTTTTTGATGTAAAGACACCCAAAACTCTAAATTTTATTTTAGTTAACACTATATTTATAAAAAAAAATTTGTCTAAGATTTTATGAAAAAATGAGGTAGCATAATGGCCTTAAACCCATAGGGAATAGTAGAGCAACCCTGTAACGCCATGGGACCCCACTATCTATAACTATAGGCTTTTATTCTTTTGTTTAGTGTACGTTGTAGAAATTAAAATACAAATCATAATCTCCTATTAAGTAAGGTGGCCAGGCTCCACCACAACAGGTTTGGATTTTTGCTCCAATGAATGCATGGTTTAAATGTATTTTATTATTATCTTCTAGCTCCATATCTCCTATAGTATTCTATAAGACAATGCTTCTCAAAGGAAGAGAATTAATTTCTTTTTAGAGTCCTATGTGTATAAGCAATTACCTTTAATCTTTATAACTCTGTGTAAAACTCGATCTAAATACATTCCAAACACTTTTAATTTACTATTACATTTACATTGAAAGTGTAAGTATAATTTAAAGACTCTGTACTATAAGCAAAAAGTATAAGAAGTAAATAAAAGTGTAATACAATCCTTCATACAACTACTCGGTATAGTGGATTGAGTAGGTAAACATGTGTAAATATTTATGTTGCAGAATACTAAAAATAAGTAAACATACATAAGATTCCCTCTATGCAAGGTATCTACAAGATCACTAAAACAATCACCATCTTGGCCTAAGCTAAAGTCAGTTGTCCTAACAAATCATCTATGTTGTGTGAAGAAGGTAGTGTGGCTTTGATATGTCATAAGGGATTTTATTGTTTGAGTTATTTTGATTTGAAATTGTTTGTTTAGTACAAATCAAATGGGTTTGGATTTAACTTGAAAATTTAATGATTTAATATTTTATTAATCATGTTTAAAAGTGTTTAAGTTTAGCTATTTAGTTTTAAAGAATAATGTAAGCTAATGACTCTAAACTATAGAAGCCACCGATCTAGCAGTCCAAAGGCACATAATATAATGCATTTATTCCCCATATATGATAAAGTGATTGCATAGTCCTTGAAGTTTTATTTTTAATATTTTGATTAATAATTTAGAAGGTATTAAAATTCTTCGAAATTCTTTGAAGTATTTAACGCACATCTTAAACCTTATGAATGAAATGCATGCTTACCTTCCAAAAGGCATCAAGCAAATGCATAGAAGGCGATAATTTACTAAAGTTTTATTAAAGGCCTGTAAATTTAATATAGTTGTGTTCTTAATTAAATCAAACACAATGCATAAAGGTCTTCTTAATTAGTTTAAGTATTATTAAGTAACTTAATGTATTAACCATAAATTTAAGTTGTTTAGTTTAGTTGACTAGAGTTTAAGTGATGTAATTTGAGCAATTTATTTATATTTTAATATTTTAAATTTGATTTAATGTCCTTTGAATTGCTTTTATTTTATTTAATTTTTTTATATTTTTATATTTATTATTTAATCTTTTAATTATCCATTTAGTTCCTTCTTTATATCAAATTAATGTTCAAGGGATTGACACCAATGGTTAGTAAAAACACATGAATTAATTATTAACAAAATTTATATTAATATTTAAATTTTAATAATTTATTTAATTAATTATTAATTAAAGTTTAATTTTAAATTGATTTACTTTTAAATAAAATTAACGATTAATTCTATTATTCCTTGATTTTAGGTTTGATTTAGTGTTATTTTAGATTTAATTTGTGTTTCTTAATTTTTCTTTTATTAATTATGAATTTAGAAATTTTAGTGCCAAATCAAGGGCTCATTCTAGAGTTCATGATTTAACTTATCTAATAAACTCCGACTAAGGTGAAATTAATTCTTGTGACTTATCATATCACTAAGTTTATTAGTTTCGAGTTTCGTCCCTATTAGATGCCATGTGAATTTTCTAGAATTTTTTTAAGTTAACTAGACCATACTTTAAGTTGATTTACCAAGGTGTCCTTAGTGTTAAATTATGTCTACTATCAAGTGGGTCAAATATGTGCATGTATGTAAGTAAACAACACCAATTAGGTGACCTGATTCTCTATGACTTGGATGTAATGGATTTTCAAAAATTTAGGTAATAATGACTTATGACTTTGAAAATCAATTATAGAAAATGGGTCCATTAATTGGCTAAGAAAAAATAGGGGAATGTAGGGAACATCCCCTAGTATACCCTATCCAAATTTGAGCCCAAAAAATGACAAATGGTTATAAATTATTTCATAAAAATAGTAAATATTCAAATATAAATTACTCTCTAAATATTTAGAAAATGTTAGTTTTATTTTTATAATATATAACTCATCATTCTCATTCCATAGAGCACAAAATCATGAATTTAACTAAACAGATAAAATCTAAGTTGAATTTTACAAGTTGTAGCTATTTCATTTAATTTAAAATCCATTTTTAGGCAATCAATGGCATTGGCGCAATCATTGATGGTGGAAGTTACCATGCACCACATATGGATTGGCTTATCAAAATGATGACCTTCAGTCACTTAAATGAGTCAGCATAAATCCACACTGTTCATTCAATGTGGTTTTGAATTAGTGGTTATGTTCTGGTTAGACAAGGAATCCATCCCACAGTTTTAAATGGGCGGATCAGATGATCCATCCAATGAAATCTAGGTCATCCATGCAAAATGAATGGTCCAAATTTTATCTTCTTAATCAAAATAAAATTTTTAAGGAAATTTCTTTTGCTTATTATGGATTATATACTAAACAAAACTTAATGAAACTTTCAGGGATTGTTTAAAACTTTTGTCATATAAATTTTGAGAGCTTCAAATGTTCTATTATGGATGTTATTTCTGCTCATAGATCTAAGATTAGAATTAGGAAAATACCTCTATAGATTAGATCTCATGGGTTGTTTAATGGCTTATTCTCCAAATTAGAGTTTGAAGAACAACTTCTATAAATGAACCATAGCTGGAGAATGTCAACATTTAAATTTTTAAGGTCTTGAATGATGAAGCTCTAGGTCACTCTTAGATCTCCTCAACAACAAGCTTTCAAGGTATATTAAAGTGTGGAAGTGAAGAGGAAATGAAAGAAAAAATAGCTATGCAAAGACTTTGGATAGGGAGTATTGCTTCATTATATAATAGTTTAAATATTTTTTCCATGTTAGCAATATTTTATTTTTCTTAATAGAAGGAAAATATTAAATCCCATCATAGCTCAATACATAATATTATCTTTTTAGGATAAAAAAATTTAGAAAATGATTTTTTAATTATAGTTTAGATTTCTCAAAGTATTGCATTCCAAAATTCAAATTTTTGGCAAAAAGACTAGTCTCATTAATCTAAATAAAGAATTATGTGTACTTAACTATATGTGTGGTGATGCTTTGCTATATAGAAAAGGATTTGTAGTTGATTCTTTTTATTGAACACCATATAGAGTATTACTAACACTATATTAATATGCATGCTAGTGTTGCAAATCTAGAACCAAGTCCTGTGATTTTGATGAAAATAAACATTATTGAATTTTTTACTGTGTTATCTCCTATTAATTGATATTATTGCATATCTATTTTTTTTCTATGCACTAACATTTCATGTCCACCGTACACTTGCAAGTTTGATCAGCTCAAGATTGGGTAGAGTAGGGTTATGTTTGTCATAAAGAGTCTGTGTTTTCAATTTTTATATATTTTTATCTTTCTTGAGTCAAATCATACATTTAGAGGATACTAAGCTTAGTAACTATGCACACACATACTCAAGGGAGTGAGTTAGTGACAATATCAGAAGTTGATTTTTTTTTAACTAATCATAATGTGTGATCCATATTGTACTATATAATAAGCTAATCAAAAATTGATTAAAATGGCTAATTATGATAATAAATGCAAGATGAACTAATCATAATATATGATAAACATCGTACAAGTTGATCAGTTAAAAATCAAGATTCTAGCTGCCAATTATAATTTAGGCAAAATTTTGAAATTCAAATTTTGTACTCATCATACTATCAATAGGTATCATACTGTACGATGTAACTAAATCTTGTCTAGATTAATCTTGTGATTAGGGAACAAATATGGATTAATTGATCCAGCTAGATTATACAGGACAATTTGATCAATCATTCTGTACAGCCAAATTTTTGCATGGGATGTTAATTAAATCATCGCCAATTGTACTAGATGATAATCTAAGTTATTTGAACTAATCATACTGGATGATGAACTAAATAGTTCTGGATTATCAGCTCAATTTCTTGAACTGATGATACAACACCTAGCTCTTCGAATAATAATAACAAGAGTAGTTTAAACAAATCATACTCGATAATCCATGATCATACTAGATGATCAGCATCACTATAATTTAATTTAAGGCATTTTGTAAGGCCTTGTATTTAACCTCTATAAAGTGAATTATTTCAAGTCTTGGACTACTAAGTGTTGTTGAGAGGGAGCATTGAGAAGAAGTTCTAGGAGAGCTTTGGTAAGAAGAGGGAGAGCTTGTGTGTGAGGGAGAAGTAGTGTGAGGGGATCACACAGTTGCTCCTAGCAAGTGTATTTCTTTGTTCCTCTAAGTGTCTACCTAGGTTTCTTGGGTCGCTCCTGGGAGAATTTCTTTAACTCAAGAATGTGATTCTCTACCATCACCAGAGAGGTGAGAAAGGAGTTCAAGGTACTCTACCTTCTCCAGCAGGGAGAAAAAGATTGAAGGTTTGCTGGCATCATTTGGATGGTAACAAAGCTTCTAGCTCTCCGCCGCACCTTATTTGGTGGAAGGGATTTTGTAAGGGCTTCTCCACCTTGCTGTGGGACAAAAATGAGAGGCACTATAGTGATAGTGTAATATCCTGCATGGAAGACTCCAAGGAGTTGACATAGGCCAAGTTTGACCAAACCACTATAAAATCTTTTGGTGTGCTTTTTTCCTTTATGTATTTATTTCTTTATGCAATTTTTATTATTATCTATGAGTTGAATTTTTTTATTTCCATATTTATGATTAACTATATTTAGGTTGGATTGTGGCTTGCAACAAGAAAATTTGCATGTATTAAAAGAACTTAAAAAAATATAATATCTCTTTTAAAACTATTAATTACTTCCGCGCTATTTTTAGTTATCTACCTGGATTTAGTTTGCAAATTATTTTTGTAGCCAAAAAACTAAAAATTATTTTTTGTTTACCACTTATTTTTTAAATTACCAATTCTCTCAAACTTTCAAGTGGAATCAGAGAGGTACTTGAAATTTAGATTTTAAAATCTTCAAGTATAGATCCAAAGGCACATTTTGGTAATACGAATACTATTAATCATTATTCCATAACCCATTTACCTTTCTTTGAAAATATTTCATTCAATTTTTGAAAATATGCATGTCTACATTTTTTCAATCCGTTGACGATAAAATTTGGCATTAAATTCAAATTGATTATTCACTTCAATCTCATATAGTTAATGGTGTCAAAAAATAATATTCCCTTAACTGAATGGAGTTTTGAGGTTAGAGAACTCACAAAATTAAATGCTAAATGCTTAAATTAGTTTTTCTATGCTTTAAAATTCAAGGATTGTATGCAAGTTTCTATATGCACTACATGAAAGAAAATTTGGTATAGGTTATGCATTACTTAAGAGGGAACTATTGAAGTTAAACAAACAAGGCTAAACATTCTACCACATGACTGAACTTTTCCACATGAAACCTAGCAAAACTGTATCTAAAATTTACACTAGGTTCACCCAAATAATGACATCCTTACATGCACGAGGTAAAGAATTATCGGCTTAAAATAGTTAATAAGGTTTTATAATGCCTACCTAGCTCTCATGATGCTAAAATAAATACAATCACTAAATTAAAATATTTGAACATTTTACTATGTTGACAATTTACAAAGGTTATTTATTGCCTACGAGCAAGGAGTGAGTCACAAGCAAAATGATGCATGTGAAAAGAAGAAGGGAAGAACTATGGCCCTAAAGGCAAATGATTTAGATAGTGATAAATCTGTAGTGGAGGAAGTTTGTAAATCATATTGATGACACAAGAATTCAAAAGTTTTCTTATAAGAAAGTAGAGGAATCATCAACAACATTGGAGTAAAGGTAAAAAGAATAAAAATTTTAAAGCGGCATCTGACATGATCTAATTTGAATGCAGGAAACCAGGTCATCTTCGAACAGACTACCCCAATCTAAAGACTCACCTATTTATGGAGAAGGGTGAAGAAAAGGCCAAATTTAGAAAGGGGAAGAACAAGATGTATAAAGCATTTTGGATTGACTCTGCCTCATAATCTTTAAAACAATAAGCATAGGAGGAGGTAAGAAACCAGTGTCTTATGGCTAATGATAATCTTGATTAATCAGATCAAGATGAGGTATGTCAACCCACCTATGAAGAATTATAAGTTATATCAGAAAAATTCATGATTCATATAGGAAATAAAAAAAGATGTATGTAAATTTGAACACTGATTTCATTACTTTGCAAACAGAGCATACTAGTTTGGCAATCAAGCATTATATTTTAGATAAAAATCATATAACTTTACTTGATGAATATGAATGTTGAAAACACCATTATTTGATCTATCATGTGTGGTTGGCATGTTGAGATCATATATCAAAACTATAATAGTTAAATATTTGTGTACTCCCTCATTTCATTAATACAGCTATACAAAATGAATGGTTTGTCATAAACTAAGTCATTAAAAATATTCCACATCAACCACTTATTAACTAAATTTAGTATAATGAATTGTATTATCCAACTAATTCTTTGTTACTCATCCCTTAAACTAGTGAACACATTAGCATAATTACACTTAAATTTATTGTCATATCTTACTTTATGATTCACACAAACTTTAATACCATGAATATGATCATCTAATACATTGGAAACCTTATATTTATTCACAATCCCAAAGTGAAGTACCAACTTAATCTTACTCTTGGCCATTTAAAAAGCTATTTCTTTGATGTCAAAGAAAATATTATATACGTAAAACCATCCAATCCTCTCCCAACTCCTTTGATAAATCAATCCTTTCACATTTTCTTTAGTGGAAAGAAATTGGTCATCAAGGTTAATGACAATGAAATAAAATAAGAAGTAGATGAGCCAACATGACCTTCATGGTAAGGTCCAGCAATATATCCTTCTCAAAGTTATCCCTTGGGCACTTGAACACTACATTTCTTCCAACTCTTGCTCAAGATTGATGATTACATTTAATAGGTGAATGAGTGGTTGTTGCAGATCTGGACCCAAGTACTATAATTTTGATGATAACAAAGATTTCTGTTCCTTCACTACTTCCTTTCATGCATATCTATTTTATGTACCCAACTCACTAATCTTTCTAGTCCCTAAGTTTGATTGTAACCTCCATCAGCTCAAGATCAGGTAGACTAGGATTCAGTAAGTATGTAATTTTTATTTCAATGCATTTTTCACCTTTTCATGACTCAAATGTACCTTGGTGGATCCTGAAGCTAAGTAACCTTCCACACAAATACACTTAGGGGAGAATTTTAGTGAGTTAGAGTTTGTTTATTTTTGATCATATTGTATAGGATGATTTTATATTGTCATAGACGATCTATTAAAAAAACACTAATTAGGGCATCTGGGTCATATAAACTTTCTTAAGCAAATCATACTGGATGATATGTTCAAATCAGAAATACTCAGCTGCCAAACTCATTTAGGCAATATATTATCCTGGATGATTCATTACAATCATGCCTAAATTAGTTAGGTGATTAAAAAAAGTAATTATGATTAAATTGATCAATAATATCATCTTGGAAATCACAGGATCATCCTAGATGATTAGTAAGAAAAACTTTAGTCTTCTCTTGAATCACCTAAACATCATGAACTATCTGTTGGACGATTAGTTATAATTCTTCATCATCCATATGTATCTCCTAGATGACTCAAAATATTTGCTAAATAATAATCATTGATTTTGAACTAGTCATACAGGAAGATACAAGCATCATCCAGGACAATCAAATATATTTCTTCATCGTCTAACATATATCTCTTGGATGTCCTGAACTAGCTGCTGGACTATATATATTATTTTGAACTAATCATACAGGATTATGTCCACATTATCTTGGACAACAAAATAAATAATGTGTTCTAATCATACAGTAGACCTAAATTATCCTTGTTAAAAGGGTTGAATTACACTAATCGTGTAGTATGATCTATCTATCATCGTGGATGATTTTTTATGGCAAGTTAATAATTATGGTAATTTTTAAGGCCTTCTTTATAAGATCTCTTAATTACTAATGAGAGGATCTTTTACTAGTATCCTGACCTAAGAGAGCTTAGAAATGGACAGGGAGAGCTTGGGAGAAAGAAAGAATCTTATGAGGGGGAGTTTGTGAGGTGTTCATAAAGGTTGCTCCAAGCAAAGATTCGAGCCATCTTCTCCAATCATCATCCTTGGCTCCTTGGTGGTTCTAGGAAGGTCTTCTTCAATATTAGATCAAGGTTCTCTGTGTACTTCAAGAGGAAGCAAAAGAAGTTGTTGTTCTCTTCCTACTTCAAGAGGAAGTAAATTGAGTCAATATTCTCTGCCTTACCGGGGTCAATGAAAAGAGTTTGTAAGGGCTTCTTCATTTTGCTATGGGAGCAAAAAGAGAGTTAATTTAATTTAATGCAATACCTGGAGAAGAGGCTCCAGGTAGTGGACTTAGGTCAAGTTGACCGAACCACTATACAAACTGGTGTGTTCTTTCTAGGTTATTCCTATACTTTATTTTTTATATTTTAATTTTTATTATTGATTGTGTGGTTGAAATCTCAGATTAGTTTTTTTAATCGCTTTCATATCAAGGTTTAATCTTGTTTGTTTTAAAATATTCAAAAAAAAATTTATTTGTTTAAGACTTTTTTAAAACTACCAATTCGCCCCCCGTCTTGGTTTACCTCGGGACTAGTTCATAAGGACTTAACAATCCTAAAAAACTTTCAAGTGGTATCAGAGCGGGATTCATAAAATCAAGTTTTTGGAAACTTTTTAATTTTCATCCATGACTAATTTTGGAAATAGAAACACTACGAAAGGGTATTCCTTTACTCGACCACCCTTGTTTGATAATTACCATTTGATTTCTAGAAAACTCGTATGTCAACTTTTTTATAATCTATAGATTATTGCATGCAGATTCTTGTTAAAGAAGGTTATTCTGCACCAACACGTGAAATAAATGCATCAAAACTAAACTTCCATTTTTCCAATGGACTTTTAATGATAGGGATCTAGGTCAACTTAATAAAAAATATTTGAACTATTTTTTATGCACTTAAATCTGAAGATTTCATATGTATTTCAATATGTGTAGATTATGCATTACTTATGAAGGCACAAGTGAAGTTAAGAAATCTAGGTTGAATATTCTACTTCATGGCTACAAACTTTTTCGCATGAAACATAGTGAGTCAATATCTGAAATATATACTAGGTTTACACAAATAGTTACCTCTTTGAATGCCTTAGGAAGAGATAACTAACTATGAGAAAGTGAATAAAATTTTGAGATGTTTACCTTCTTCTTTTTATGCTCAAATTTTTTTTATAATTGAATCTAAAGGATTTGAATATTTATTCAATTGATAATTTAATTGGATCACTTATTACTTACAAGCAGGAGTGAACCAAAGGCAGCTTGATGATGGTGAGAAAAAGAAGGAGGAAATTATAGCCTTGAAGGTTAATGATTCAGACACTAATTCTTCTAGTTTTGAAAGTAATGATGTGGCTTTAATTACTAGACAATTCAAAATCTTTTTGAGAAAGAAGCAAAAGAACCATCATAAATGGAACAAATGTAAGAACCATAAGAATTCTAAAGTTTCTTCTGACATTATTAGTTTTGAATGCAGAAAGCTAGGACATGTAAAAAATGATTTTCCTACATTCAAGGATCATAGTAATAAAGAGAACGGTGAAAAAAATCCTTAGTTTAGGAAGGATAAGAAATAGTTTCAAAAGACATTCTAGGCAGATTCTGCATCTGACTCCTCTGAAATTAAAGCTAAATAGGAGACAACAAACTTCTGTTTAATGATAAATGATCATCTAGGTCACACTAACCAAGAAAAGGTATGTGAATTAACATACAATCAATTGCTTCATAATTTTGAAAAAATACATTTATCTTATAGAAAGCTTAAAAAATCATATGCTAACATGAAACTTGAATTTCTAAACTTATAAAAAGAGCATGAAGTTTTGATTGAATATCATTTTATACTAGATAGAAATCACATGATATTATTAGATGAATTTGATACTTTGAACAAAAAAGTATTATGAATTGACTGATGAGCATGATTCCCTAAAAAGTTTATATGTTGAACTAAAAACTACATGTAAAGACATAAATATACTTGCAACTGATTTAGATAGTGATGAGCATGCTTTAAAAATCAAAATTTCAGTTATTGAAAATTAAAATAAGTTTTTTGAAGCTCAATTAACTACTTTCAAATAAAATAAAAACCACCTATAATGCTTGAGTTTCATAATCCATCAAATTAGCATGAATCAATCAAACCTAGGAAGAGGCACTATAATTAGAGTAGATTAGTAATCTCTTTTCCTAATGTTAAATGTTTTTTATGTGGCATGTTAGGACATATCTCGCTCATATGCACCATTCAACGTAGAACACATTTGGCATGGAGACTCAAATTGCATGATTCAAAGCATAACACACTTCATTGTATTCTTCTTTTCATAAGAAGGGACCCAAACTTGTTTGGATTACTAAATCTAATATTTGATGATTTTGTAGGTGTGCTCTTATACAAGGCCTCATGATAGCATGTGGTACTTGGATAGTAGATGCTCATGCCGTATGACTAGAGATGCTAAATAATTTATTTTGCTAGAGGCCAGGGTTAGAGGCAAGGTCACTCAAAGAGACAATACCACTAGGAAAGTGATGGACGCATGTATAATTAGAAACTCTAAGAACCTTTTGATTAAAAATGTTTTACTTGTTAATGTCTTGAAACGTAACTTAGTCAGCATTAATCAACTTTATCATAAAGGCTTCAACATAAATTTTTTGTCGAATAGCTGCATTATGAGCTTAAATAATAACATTATTTTGCAAGAAAAAAAGATAAATAATATCTACATGATTGATTTAAATAATATTGAATGTGCTATTTCATTTTGCTTAAAATTATTATTTATGAGTCTTGGTTGTAGCATAAGAGGTTATGTTATCTTAGAAAAAAAATAGTTTGAAAAGTAACCCAAAAATACCTAGTAAGAGGAATCCCCAAGCTTGAATTCACTAAAGACCACCTGTGCGATGTTTGTTAGTTAGAGAAATAAGTCAAATCCTCTTTCCATTCCATTAAGGACATTAGCACATCTAAACCCATAGAAGTCCTTCACATGGATTTATTTGGACCCATTAGCATTACAAGCTTAGGCGAAAAGGTCTTTAGATTTGTAATAGTGAATGACTACTCGAGATTCACTTAGATTAGATTTCTGTCACATAAAAGTAAGCCATTTGATGAATTTAAATTATTCTCCACTTGGATTTAGAAAAGCATAGGAGGTTATGTTATGTTAGCATGAAAATACTTAGAAAAGTAACCCAAAAAGACTTAATAAGAGGAATCCCCAAGCTTGAATTCACTAAAGACCACCTGTATGATGCTTGTCAATTAGGAAAATGAGTCAAATCCTCTTTCCATTCCATTAAGGACATTAGCACATCTAAACCCTTAGAAGTCTTTCACATGGATTTATTTGAACCCATTAGCACTAGAATCTTAGGCAAAAAGGTCTTTAGATTTATAATAGTGAATGACTACTCGAGATTCACTTAGATTAGATTTTTGTCACATAAACGTAAGTCATTTAATGAATTTAAATCATTCTTTACTTGGATTAAGAGAAGCTAGGTTTTGAGATCTTGACCATCTTTAGTGACTATGTTTGAGAGTTTAAAAATGAGAGATTTGGAACGTTCTATGAGGAGCAAGGGATTAGTCACAATTTCTCATCTCCTAGGACCCCTCAATAGAATAGGATAGCTAAAATGAAGAATAAAACCTTGGTGGAAACCACTAGAGTTATACTTTCTGAGTATTCACTTCCAAAATACTTTTGGGCAGAAGCAGTGAACACAGCTTATTATGTGTTGAATAGGGTGAATGTTACATCTAAACTAAATAAGATATCCTATGATATAATTATGGGTAGGACACCCAACCTTTCTCACCTCCATGTCTTTGGTTATAAAGTTTTCATTCTAAATAATGAAAAATCACTCTTACAAAATTTTGGCCGAAAATCTGATAAAGAAGTATTATTAGACTATTCAAGTATAGGGAAATCCTTTAGAGTGTTTAATAAGTAGATATTGGTGGTGGCAGAGATAACTCATATAGTGTTTGACGAATCTAATTCTGAGAAGTCTAGAGTTGAGGAAGAACAAGAAGTATGTGAGATTATGCAAGGAGTAGAAACTACAAATTTGGAGGAAATGGTAGAACATCAAAGCAATTTGCCTAGAGATTAGAGATATTCTTTATGTTATCCTAAAGAATTGATCTTAGGAGACCCTTGTGAAGGTTTTAGAATTAGGCATGAATTTAGAATAGAAGTTAACCACTCTACCTTCATCTCAATAATTGAACCCACCAACATCAATCAAGCCCTTTCTAATGAATTTTAGATTCTGGCGATACAAGAGGAACTAAACCAATTTATTAGAAATAATATCTAGGAAATAGTAGAAAAACCTATGGATTAAAGTAGTTTGAACCAAATGGGTCTTTAAGAATAAAATGAATTATTATGGTGTGGTGGTTAGGAATAAGGCAAGATTGGTGGCTAAGAAGTATAATCAAATAGAAAGGATAGATTTTGAGGAGACTATTTCCCATATAGCTAAGCAATTAGAGTGATAGTAACCTTTTCCTACAATAAGGAATTTAAGCTTTTCCAAATGGATGTCAAGAGTTTCTTTTTAAATAGGGTAATGAAAAAAGATGTGTTTATAGAGCAACCCTCAGGATTTGAGAATTCCCAATTTCAAAATCATGTTTTAAATTAAAAAGACTTTGTATGGAATAAAATAGGTACCAAGGGCATGGTATGAAAGGATTAGCACATTCCTACTATAAAGGGAGTTTGTTAAGGAGAGCATAGACACAACCCTTTTTTTTAGGAGAGTAGGAGATGAATTACTCATTATTTAGATCTATATAGATGATATACTTTTAAAATCTTCTGATAAAAATTTATGTAATAATTTTTCTAAAATAATGAGTGAGACGTTTGAGATGCATATGAAGAGAGAATTATCCTACTTTTTAGGGTTTAGCATAAGTTAAATGGATGATGGAATCTTTCTCAATCAATCAAAGTACATTAAGGATATCTTGAAGAAATATGAAATGGATAAATCCAAGCCAATAAAAACTCCCATAAGCTCTTGTGTTCAATTAGAAGAAGACTCAAATGAAAAATCAGTTCATGAAAAGAAATACATATGAATAATTGGATCACTCGTTTACTTGACAGCTAATAGACATGATATAATGTTTAGTTTGTGCCTTTAAGTTAGGTTTTAAGCTGATCCCAAGGAGTTCCACCTAACTATAGTTAAGAAAATCCTTAGATATCTCTTATGAACCAAAAACTTAAGAATTTGATATCCAAGGCATATCACTTCTTTTGAGATTATAGGATATTCTGATTAAGACTTTGTAGGATATAGGGTGAATAGAAAGAGCACCTATGGAATATGCTAATTTATAGGACAATCCTTAGCCTCCTAACCCATCAGAAAATAAAACTCTATTATACTTTTCACTACTGAAGCTAAATGTATAGCCTTAGGAAGTTGTGTGGCCTAAGTCTTTTGGTTAAAGCAATAGATTTTGGATTTAGGATTATATGTATGCAAAATGTTAATTCTATATGATAACACTAGTGCCATCTATATTTCTAAAAATCCTATCAAATATTCTAGAACCAAACACATTGATATATGATATCACTTTATTAGGGATCATGTTAGTAAAGGAGACATTGAGCTACACTATATAGCAACTGAAAATCAACTGGCTAACATCTTTACTAAACCACTGGCCTTTGAAACTTTCAACATCTTAAGAACTAGATTAGGTGTTATAGACATAAATACATGAACTTGTTGATCATTGAACTCTAAATCTTTCTATTTTCTTGTCTTACTTTTATTTTTGTTTGCATGATTATTTCTATCTATGTGTTCCTATTTTCCATTTTTTTATGTTATGTTATTTTTCACTTCTGTTTTATTTTATTGATTATTGCTGGAATGACATTTTTAACTTGCTTTTGTTTTAAAAATATGTAATCAACGACTGACATCCATAAATTAATTAATGGAAGAAACACTATTGATTGTTTACCTTCCTTTAACTGCTTTAATGATGTATTTTTCTTTTATAAATAAAAATCTATCTCAAATTAATAATTGGACATTAAAATTAAGATCTTTTTTATCTTCTTATAGTAATTTATCTCATATAAATAATATTCAAAGTCATTAATTTCAAGCTTTCTTGATCATGTTATTACATTTATCATATGAATATGATTCTGTATTATGGTTTATTCCTCCTTATAATAGAGAGTGAGTTTTTCTTCTCTATTATCTGGAAGATATTCTCATAATTGAGAGTCTTTAATGGTTTTGATAGGGAGCTAGCTCGTAAAAAATGATAAGAGGCATAAAATGTACCCAAAAAAAACTGAAAAGATGCGCACTGATCGCCAAAAAAAATTGAAAGATATGCAAAGTATATAAAAAATTAAAAGATATGCAAAGTGCACCAAATAATTAACAAGAGGCACAAAATGAGCCCACAAAAAAATAAGCTTTCTTCTCTTTCAAACCTTGAAATCTTAGAAAATTTCATATCTCACTTGATATCTTCAATCATTTAATTTTTGAAACTCTTGATTTTGACTAATTACTTTGCTATATTATTCTATCAAATATATTTTTTGGATTGAAGTTTTAAATGGATCATTATTCTTATCTGATTATTTTAAATTAGATCTTTATTTTCAAAGGATGGTTTGCCTTATAAGAAGTCTGAGCTGGGGTTAACATGCCAGTTATTCTACCATTTTTTAGATTTTGGTGATGTTAATTTTTTTTTTACTAATTTTTTGTCCAATCACAACGGAAATTTATCATTGTCTAGTATTGATTGAAAAAACATTGTGTGATGTTTTGTTTTAATTTTGGTTTAGTAGTTATTTTTTTGTTTCCTCTTTTTTTTTTTATGTCAAAAAGGAGAGTAGTGATGGTATTGCATTATTTGTATCATTTGCATGTTTTGGTAAAATTTGATTTGCTTTACTTATATTATTCTCCATTATTTTATGCTTAATTTTTTTAATAACTTAATATATATATATATATATATATATATATATATATATATATATATATATATATATTTGAAATGTTCCAACAACAATATTTGTCATCATCAAAAAGTGAGAGATTATTGTAGATCTGAATCCAATTACTATGATTTTGATGATAACAAACATTAGTGTTCCTTGAGTACTACCATTCATGCATATCTATTTTATGTGCCTAGCTCACTAGCCTTTCATGTGAACAAGTTCATTTGGAACATCAATCAACTCAAGATCAGGAAGACTAAGATTGAGTTAGTGTGTAATTTCTATTTTAATGCATTTTTTACCTTTTCTTGAGTCAAATGTACCTTAGTGGATTCTGAAGCTAAGTGACCTTACACACACACATACTCAGGAGGAGAATTTTAGTGAGTTCGAGTTTTTCTATTTTTGATCATATCGTACATGATGGATTTATATCTTCCTGGACGATCAGTCAAGAACAAAAACCCTAATTAGAGCATCTTGAACTTGCTTAATCAAATTATCCTAGATAATACTCCCATTATCCTAGATAATATGCTCAAATTAGAAATACTCAACAACCAAACTCATTTAGGCAAGATTTTATTTTTAGAATTTTGTTTTAATCCTATATGACAATCACATATCATCCTGGACGATTCAGTTCAATTATGCCTAAATTAGTCAAGTGATTAAGAAAAATATTTAATGTTAGATTAATCGATTATATCATCATGGATGATCATTAAGAAAAACCTTAGTCCTCTCCTGAATCACCTAGACGTCCCGAACTATCTACTGGTCGATCAATTATAATTTTTCATCATCTAGTTGTATCTCTTGGACAACCCAAACTGTCTGCTTGATATTAATTATTGACTTTGAACTAGTCGTATAGGACAAACCAAGTGTCATTCTCAGTGATCAATTATATTTCTTCATCATCCAATATATATCTCCTAGAGGTCCCAAACTATCTACTAGACGATATGTATAAATTTGAACTAATCGTACAAGATAATGTCCACATCGTCCTTGATGATTAGACTAAACAATTTATTCTAATCGTACAATAGACCCACATCATCATGGTTGGAAGGGCTAAATTACATTAATCATACAAGATGATTTGTCGATCGTCTTGGACGATCTTTGATAGCAAGTTGAAAATTAGGGCAATTTTTTAGGCCTTTTTTATAAGATCTCTCAATTACTAATGAGAGGATCTTTTGATGGTATTGTGACCTGAGAAAGCTCAGAGAAGGAGAGGGAGAGCTTTTGAGAGAGAGAGAGAGAGAGAGAGAGAGAATGAATCTTATGAGGGGGAGTTTGGGAGGTGTTCACAAAGGTAGCTCCAAGCAAGGATTTGAGTCATCTCTCCAATCATCATCCTTGGATCCTTTATGGCTCTAGGAAGGTCTTTGTTAAGCATTAGATCAAGGTTCTCTGCCTACTTCAGGAGAAAGCAAAAGGAGTTGTGGTTCTTTACCTGCTTTAGGAGGAAGCAAAACGAGTCAAGGTTCTCTACCTCACCGGGGATGGTGAAAGAGTTTGTAATATTTTCTCCGCCTTGCTGTGGAAGCAAAAGGAGAGACACTGTGGTTTAGTGCAATACTTGGAGGAGAGGCTCCAGGGAGTGGACGTATGTCAAGTTGACTGAACCACTACATAATCTGATGTATTCTTTTTAGTTTATTCCTACACTTTATTTTTTGCATTTTAATTTCGGTGGTTAATTTTGTGGTTTAAATCTATTATTTTCTTAGTTAATTGCTTCTTCATTAAGGGTAGCTCTTGCTTGTATTAAAATATTCAAAAAAAAAAATTGTTTGCTTAAGAATTTTTTAAAACTTTCAATTCATCCCCCTCTTGGTTAGCCTAAGGTTAATTCATAAGGACTTAACAACCCTAACAAACTTTCAGAGGAAACACATGTAAGTATAACAATAGTAAGATTAATGGAGATAGTAGTAGTAGTTTAATGAAGATAGAGTGTCATTTTATTGATATATTTAGCAACTTAAAGACTATATACAAACCTTGTAGATCACGATCATGGTCCTTCAATTGCATGAATATATATGTGTGTGCTTGTACTTCTATTTTTATATAATGTACGTTATATTTTTTTAATATTTTTCTTCATAGTTTTGTTTTTTTCTTCTTTTCGAGATATAAAAAATGGAGAATATTGTGGTTGTATTATATAATTGTTTTTCATTCAGAGTGTTATTTCCTTTTTATTTTCTATATTTTTTGCATTTTCTTTCATTTATGTATATATTTTTATTCATCTAATGGTGCCTAGGATGTTGCATGCATGAAGCTACATAATTCATAAATTATACTTTTCATTTTTCTAAAGTGATTGTTATTTTTATGTGTAGTAATTAGAAAAGAAGCAGACACACACACTAATATTATTTAAATCTTAAATTAAAAATAAAAAAAAAGAAATTAACATAAATTAATCAAAACTATTTATAATAAATGATAAAAATTAATTAGAAAATATAATTTCATTTTTATTATTGCAGACAATATTATTTTATAATAATTATGGGGGGGGGGGGGGGGGGGGGACTAAAAATTTAGCTAATCATAGTGTTCAATATGGATCATTTCATATAATCAGGATTATTTCAAAAGTCCAAATGACCTAAATAATTACTCCAATTAGATTAATGTAAAATTTGAACTAGTTGTAATGATGAATGTAAACCATATGATATGATAAATATTTTGAAATAATACATTTAAGAAAATAGAATTATAAGCTTGTGAAACATGATTCATGTTGATTTCATCCGACCAAATGATAAAGATCATATTGAAAAATTT
Source organism: Dendrobium nobile (assembly GCA_022539455.1). NCBI lineage: Eukaryota > Viridiplantae > Streptophyta > Magnoliopsida > Asparagales > Orchidaceae > Dendrobium > Dendrobium nobile. Next base: position 60,270,528 of record CM039723.1, on the reverse strand, counting down.
AACAAAACTCTATTTCTTTTATTGAATCAGTCCTTTTAGCAAATAAAATATAACATAAATATATTTTTTAGCCCTAAATCATGTGTGACAGTTGACAAAGTTTTGAAATTAGTTAAAAAGGTGGGTGGGATGAATTATTAATGTCAAAATACTTTCCCTTTATTTAAAAAGTTAAATATTTTTCTCTTCATGCCTTCTCCTGCCCACCCCCAAACCCCCCCCCCCCCCCCCCCCCCCCACACACACAAGCACAATATATATATATATATATATATATATATTATATATATATATATAATGAGCTTTGAAAGACAAACCAAGAAAGGGATACAGAGAATGTACCATCTTGGCAGATGGAAAAAAAAACCACGCATGGTTTCAATGGAAGATAGATTCATTATACATATATTTCTATTTTGAATGGTTTTTAAAATTGGAAATTTTACTATCATGGGGAGATAGAAAATAGTTTTATTTATAGATTTAAAAGGTAATTTTATTTATAATCATAAATATGTATTTCAAAGGTTTCCCTTATCTTGAATAAAAAAAATTATAAGAGGTTTATTGAGTTTTGAGGTCTAGTTCGCCATAACAACAAGCTCCTCTATTTAATTATATCATAAGGCTTTTAGGCCCTAAGAAAAGTCTCGATTAAAGCAATAATAGTGGAAAAAGAATATCAAAGTTAATATATCAAGATATGTTGTATTCTTTGAAAGTTAAGAATGGATCACTTAAATATAGGAAAGATTTGCATTCTAAAGAAAGATAAAACTAGGCTCATATAAGCTTGAGAGACTCAAGATACCCTAAAGGAAAGCCTAAACTTATGTTAGGCTTAAAATTTAAAAAATGATCCTATATTAAACCTATGTTAAAGTTGATATTTTTTTTAGAAATTGGGGGCTTACTATCCTACCATAATGGCAACTTTATCATCTGAGGAATGGGAAAAAGTAAACTAAAACACCATAAAATGATGCAAGCCACAAACCTAAATCTATAGTAATTACTTAATATACACCTATGGCATAGTCCTCTAGCAAGTCTAATGAAAATAAATGGTGGGAGTTACAACTCACCCCACAAGAGGCTAAAGAAGCCCATGATATGAACTTACTATTCTGGATGGAAAGGATAACCATTTAGAACCATCTAAACATATTAAAATCCATGACTCAAGTCTCTATGCAAATAAATAATAGGGTGGATGTTTTAATTAGGAATGGGACTTATAGAACTGCCATAGAAGGAAGGATTGCTTAACCATGTGTGGACATGAAATGCTTATGCAAATTTTTGGCTACCTAATTCTAAACGGACTTGCAAAAAAATGTAAATCGAACATGCTGATTCATTCGACTATGCATGCATGTATCCTTTTCGGGCTTTTACTTACTTGTGATTGGGTTGTTTATTATTTTTAAATATATTTAAAGAATGTTATGAATTTTTTTATTTTTTAAAAAATATCCTTAGACACTATTGGCCATGCCTATTTAGGTCTTAAGCTTAATATGATTACACTTACTAGCAAGAATAATTATGTATAATTATATAACTTTATTTTTTCCCTTTCTAGGCATGGGCACCTGCAAAGTAAAATAGTATGCATATATTTTTATCCTAACCAGTTAAGGGAAAGTGCCCACAGCATCATAACATAAACCAATCAAAGAAACAAGAAAAATAGCATACCAAAATATCACATCACATCATAATATACCGAAAAGAAAACAATTCTAACTACACCCTAGCCCTAGGATGCCTAAGGGATGCCCCATCATAGCTCCTACTATGTTCTAAATTAGTTAGGGTGTCAATCAAATTAAGCAAGTGGTTGTTCAAGTTATAAGTTTGATTGGACTTTATTTAAAATTTTTAACTAGGGATGATTTGAATTTAAGTCATTAATGATTTAATATCAATTTATTATTTGTTTTATTACTTAAGGATTTTATTATAAGGGTTATAAAGAGCCCAAATGTGATACACATATCCCACCTGAAAATAGGATATGTCATCATGAATGGTCATCAAGTTTATATCCTAAACTATACTTTTAGAGAACTAGAAGATGATGTAACTTATCTCCTAATCCTAAATCCTAAGCTAAGGTAAAAGAGAAATGTTAAAAGCACTTTGTGAGAGGAGGGAAATTCATTCTTAAGTCATACGAAACTAGCTAAATGTAGAGGGAATGATGCTATAGGATTTGTTTGATTCCCATCCAAAATATCCTAGCCTTCCTATGTCTAAGCTTTATGATTTTTAAAAGTCTGCGAGAATGATGAAAAGGGTTGACCTATAATTAACTTAATATCTTGAAATCTATAAGGTCACTTAAGTTTCAACTAGGGTGAGACTAGAACCTACGGCTAAAGGAGTAAAAAATTCTACAAATCCATTCTAGGGCCACTAGAAGGTGAAATGGTTAAGCCACTAACCCACTTATGATCATCTAGTGGGAGCATATAGTGAAGGCTACCAGGAATCTTAGGATCAATTAAGGGTTAGTAAGAAAATATGAGGGTTTAGGCTAGTAGCCTACTTAGGATCATCTAAGGGGTACCTAGAGCAAGGACTACTAAAATTTTTAATATCATTTAAGAGTAAATAAGAAAGCATGATGTATATCATGAAATATTGATATATAAAGTGATGTGTGAGAACCTATCAAAAGCTTTATGAAAGCTATTTGACATGTTGATCGAGGTGCCTAAAAGACATGGAACTGTGCACAATCAAGGAGAATCATAACCTCCCTACTTATGCTTAAAAAGCTATAAAACATTCTTCTTCTTTTTTATGAAACTGAATAATGCAACATGCCGAGTTTATTTTGACATCTTTAAAGTCATGGTCTTATGATTTATGGAAAAAAAATGTATTGGCAAATTATGCTAGATATTGGAGGGCTTATAATTTATTAAATCAGTAAGTAAAACATATTAAAAAATAATTTAAGTATCTCTCAAATCCTGATTTGTTTTAGCATAACTTTAAATAATTATTGTTTGGAATATTCAAGAAAATAATCTGAGTTCAAATCACCATAATACAAGGTACGATGACATTGATTTCATATGTTAGAACACTTTTTGAAGACCTCTTGGAATGGGACATACAATCAAGGCAATATGGACAAAACCAATCTCCTAACATTGTGATGAAAATAGATAATATTTTTTTAATGTTTTTCCAACCATATTGTCACAAATAAAATATGATGAGAAAAAAAATGTGTTATGCATCCCAAAATAATGCATGAAATTATATGAATGCCTTTCAAGCCATATGACATAATAATAGATGCAATAAAAATTCACAAATATAGTTTGATACATGTTCACAATTCAATACATGCATATAAGCAATTTAGAGACTATTTATATACTGGATTTAAGCAAGATTTTAGTAGGATTTAGTTTAAATCTTACCAAACAATGAAAAAATATAAATCCTTCAAAAATTGTGAATTTAATTTCTTCTTTATTTTCCTTAAAATCTACCAAGCAGCAAAATCATTATTTTAAATTCTATAAAAAATTTAAATGTCTAATTATCTTCAAGGAGATATGGTGTCGGTAGCTAGGCAGCAGCTTGGAAGGAGGCAAAAAGCTGATGGTGGCTACTAAGTCGACGACGGTTGGGCTGGCAGCCAATGCTCAAAAGGAGGTGGTTTGTCGGGCGAGAGAGAGTTTGTAGAGTTACTGCACATGTGTGGAAGCTAAAAAAGTGTTGTAAGATGAAATGAGATGGAGAGAGTTGTGTTCTCTCCTTTTTTTTTTTTTTTTGCTTTATTATTTTGGCTAAGATAGGTGATGTAAGATGGGGGCTACCCATCAATTATATGTCATACTCTAATATATTTGGTTGCTAAAATAAACGTTTGGGGAAGAGTGATAGGTAGCCCATTAATTAGATGAGGTGAAAGAGAGAGAGATAAGATATGATAAATCCTATATATAGTATTGTTGCGTCCTGGAGTATTCACGGCGGTAGAGAAATATTATAGTTTAACATCTTAGCATTGTACGAAGATCCAGCACACAATTAGATAAGTGAGAGGGTGTAGCATTCATAAGAGACACCAGAGTTTTTATGTGGAAAACCCCTGAAAAGGGGAAAAAATCACAGGGCCTGGCCCAGTTTGAATGAATCCACTAGTATTTACAGTCGATTACAAATTAGGTCCTTCCTTAGAAGAAGGCCTTGACTTGATGTCACAAATATACATCATATAGAGTGCATTACATGGTGGGAGTTACAATAATCAACATAGATATGTTTGTATGGTCGGCACGACCATAGTCGATAGGTTAGAGACCAGAAAGACCATTTTCTAGCGATGGAGGTCAAAAGGATCATAGTAGGTGATGCAGGTCAGAAGGACCATAGTCGGCAGGAGACAGAGGTCAGAATGATCATTGTTTGGTGATGGAGGTCAGAAGAACCATTATAGGTGACAGAGGTTGGAAGGATCGTAGTCAACAAGTGATCAGGGTTAGAAAGACTGTAGTTGGTAGGAGACTAGGGTCTGAAAGACTATAGTAGGAGGGCAGTACTTCGATAGAAGTTTGGGCATCAGGTGGTGGCCCAGTAGAAGTCCGGGCCTCAGGTGGTGGCTTGGTGGAGCACAGGGCCTCAAATGGTAGTTCGGCACTTCGGCGGAGCAATGAAATCAAGCGATGGTCCGACAGAGGTGAGGGCCTCAAGTGGTGGTCCGGCGGAGCAACGGCGTGAGGCGGTGGTCCAGCGGAGGTGAGGGCCTCAAGTGGTGGTCCACGCGAAGGTGAGGGTTTCAAGTTGCAGTCTGATGGAGGAATGGTGTTAGGCGGTGGTCCGGTGGAGGTGGGCCTCAAGTGGCGGTCCGGCCGAGCAACAAAATCAGACGGTGGTTCGGCGGAGGTAAGGGTCTCAAGTGGTGGTCCGGCAGAGGTGAGGGTCTCAAGTGGTGGTCCGACGGAGCAACGACATCATGCGATGGTATGGCGGAGGTGAGGGCCTAAAGTAGTGGCACGGCGGAGCAACGACGTCAAGCGGTGGTCCGGCGGGGGTGAGGGCCTCAAGTGGTGGTCCGGCGGAGCAACGGCATCAGGCGGTGGTCCGATGAAGGAACGACGCCAGGCGGTGGTATGGAAGATGTGAGGGCCTCAAGTGGTGGTCCGACAAAGCAATGGCGTCAGGCGGTGGTCCGGCAGAGGTGAGGGCCTCAAGTTGTGATCCGGCGAAGGTCCGACAGTGGTCCAGCGAAACTCCGGCAGTGGCCGAGGAGTTGCTACTTCCTTCTCTTCTCTTCTTCTCTTCTTGCTCCAGTCCTCCTCTTAAGAGAAATGAGGGGTCTATTTATAGATTTCCTAGAGTGGCATGACCTGTAAATAGGTGAGAGATCAGGGGTAAATGTGGAGTGGTTCAATGGACGGCAAATATTGAATCCCTTGATCATAGACCGTTTGTCAGATATTTGAAGGTCTTAATGTTGTCAGAATTCAGTGATCTTGGGCTCGTTGGATTCGGCTTGTCAAGCCGCTCGATTCGATTATAAGCTTAGTATGTTTGAAAACCGTTTGGTAATCCAAATTGTTGTTTGAACCTTCCAACAGCGCTTTGGGTCCTTGATTTGGACCCATTTGGGCTCGGATTGGGTTGAATTTGGTGTCGTTGGGTTCGTATTTCCAAGACGCTCAGTTCGATTGTAAGTTTACTGAAATCGGAGCTGAGATGGTCTTTGAATTAATTTTGGAAGTTTCCAACTTTATTTTGCATCGCGATTCGTGCCCGATCAAGATAATTTTTGGAGGACGTATCAAGTATAAATTTATATACAATTACATGAATTAATTAAATATATATACATGCATGTATATTTTAATCAATTTGCTACAATAAAACATAAAATTATATATGATATAAATAATAACATACTTAATCGCATGACGCATGTTAAAAGAAGCCCAATTTGAGTACGAACATACTCATTTGAAAGGTCTCGATGATTCAAACACACCCGCCCAGTGTGTTTTGCGAAGAAACAACCCAATAACAACTTTTCACATAGGCACATTTCATACAAATGAAACTCTACAAGCATGGAAATACATGAAAAGATGGACGAATCACTATTACACTTATCACATGCATTGCAACTCACGGAAGCCAATTTGAAGTATGATGACGAATCGAGATGACCACGAATGACTCAAACTATTATCACACATAGTCACCTAATAGATTCATATATCTAGCTCGTTCGATGGCTCCTAAGGCCAACAAAAGTCATGATTAAATGAGGAATAACCCACTAAATGTGAAGGTAGGTCCAAGAAGATGTGTGCTATGAATGATGTCAATATACACACACTAACCTCTTAAAAATGTTAACTTATTCTGAAATATCTTGTAATATTAAAAAATAATAATTTCTCTCACTTTTTATTAAAAAATAAAAATTATTTTAAGTTCAATAATTTTCTTATTATGGTTTAAAATTACAAACTAATTAAATTCCACCAACCACACAGCCCAAGTTGTGTTTATACACCTCATAAATTTGGTCAAATAGGTCAAATTTGTCAAACTAACCTTAACAAATAAATTGGGTAAAAATGGCTAGCTAAACCAATCTGCTTATCAAATGGCCAATTAAGGCTAATTTATTTGTTGTTATCTTAACTTTTTTTAAAGTAATTTGAAGAATAATTTTTGACAATTTAATTAAAATTTATGAAAATTTTTCCAAATGGTCAAATTTGTCAAATTGGGTTAAATGGTTCAATTTAAATTTACTAAAGATCAATTTTTCATCAATAGATTATTATAAACTTATTGGGATATAACCAAAGGGTTGGCTAGGGGAAATTTTTTTCATTTTTAGGGTTTGGTTTTGCATTGATTTAATAGAGTCTTATTTGGTTAAAGTAGGGTTTCAAAGGGTCTATCATATTCCAATAGGAAACTATAGTTATTTTACCTATAACTTGATGACATAAACCCTATGAAAGAAATTTTATCCATGTGATAGGGCAACTTAATTAAAATCACCGAAAGCCATTAAGGATTCTAGAGTATAATGGCTTGTTTAATTATTAGTAAGACCTATACAAATTTGAAGTGGATCCAATTTTTGCATCATCAATTATTTCTACTGAGAGAAGTTAGGGTTAAGCAAGAAAGAAGTCTACCTTAGTTCCAGTTAATGGAAAACCTGTTAGAAAAATATTGAATAGCATGCAAAATTATACAATTAAGTAATGCATTTAAAATTACTTCAACATCTAATGGGATTATATAGTCATTCTGAAATCTCCTCTTTTTTTGTTTAGACAAACATAATTTTATTCAAAGAAAAAAAAGGGGTACAACAACTAGAGGCAAACAACCCATGACACAAAACAGTAAAATCCAATGGAAACAAAAGATCAGAATAGGCAACGAAAGGGGACTCGAGAATGGAGGCCCCCAACACCAACCTCGCAGCCAAGCACAGACCATCCATATGTGATAGCTATATGAATGCAGACCGTTCTCCACCAACCAACAAAATGAGGCACCCAGATTACCAACCAACCAAGCCAACAAGGGGAAGTCGGGGGCCTCCTCATCATCATCCAGCAAATCAACAAAAAATAGCTACAAAATAGCAAAAGCCAAGCAACAAACCCTATTTCTTCTTGCCTTTAATTTATGATTTTTACCACTCTCATTAAGAAGATTATGAATGACAGCACTGTCAACCCTATCCTTCTCAAATTCAGGAAGATCTGCTTCCTCCCCATAAGAGGAAGAAGAAAAGGAATCCTCCAAAATCAGTCAATTAGTTTGAACCAAACAGAGTTTTTTCACAAACTTAGCCACATGATCTTTCAATTTCACATTGGACATAATAGAAATATGTATATTAAAAAAATTATCACTGCCCTTAAACCCAACATTGGAAGCTAAATCTGATTGATCATGAACCAGCTTATTTGACACCAAATTAATAGAAGCGAAGACAGAATCCCAATTCCCTGGAATCATTTCATCACAAATAGGCAATTCCCAAATAGGAGAAACATGAGAACCAGAAGGCTTAGCGACCACACTAGCCAAACCGCACGAAATAGGGACAGTATCCACACAAGTTGAAGCCAGTTTAAAATTAAAACCACAAATCAATACACCAACATCACTCACACCTAACCGAGAAGCCTGGGAAATAAGTTCGACCCCAACCACAACAGAGTCCACTTGGGGTAAATTAGAATTAGCAATAGCAAGTGTAACCCTCTCAAAAACCTCTTCATTTCCAGCCAAGTCAGCAGGACCTAAATCTACATCAACCACAATATTCGAACAATCCTCCACCGCAAGAAACGACACAATAAGGGAAGGGGGAGAAAGATGAATCAAAGTAGGAATGTCAGAAGCCTTATTGAAAACCTTGTTAGGATTAGACAAATCCATCAAAGGATGAAAATTACCAACTGCATGACCAATACATTTACAGGAAGCACAAAAGGGAGGGAATTCATCCATAACAACTTGTTGAACATAGCCGAGTTTTTCAGAGCCTAACCAAACCTTGTCTAGGTAAGATTTAGTTATATCCAGCTCAACTAAAACACGAGCTAAGGATGGCCTAGAACCGATAGAAGTGGTCGAATCAATTTTCAGAGGTTTGCCAAATAGAGAACCTAAACCATGCAGAATACGGGGAGAGAAGAGGTGAGGTCATAATTGCATAAATGAAACACAAATAAGGATTACCAGCTACTCAACACTGATATCAACTAGGGGAGACCACTTAGTAAGCTTCATGTAACAATTAAACACCAAATAAGATGGATCACAGAACACCCTACAGTAATCAAGGTCATTTGCCAACTTGATAAGGACATGTGACGGATCCAACAAAGTGACTGGAATCTCCCCATTTAGCTTGAGGTTAAAGAAAAATCTATGAATGGAATCAAGAGATGGTTGTTTGGAGGGGAAAAAATCAACCAAAAAAAACTAAAAGGAACAGCTAAAGCCTTGATTTCCTGTTCTAAGATCCAAAGGGAAGGAAATCCATGAAAAGAGGATGCCCTAAGTTCTAAAAATTCAGTGAAAAACAAGGAGCCCGCAAGAACATCAACAAAAGTATGCGAAGAAGACGAACCCCTTAGAAAACCTGGGTTGAAAAGCTTGGGCCCCGCCCCATTCCGACCACACACCGAAAAATGAAAAGTAAGCCACAAACCAAAATTCCAAAAACAAAACAAGAAAATGAAGAGAACTCCCCTGAAAGATATGGAAATCGTCGGTGCCACCAAAACGAGCAACCCTAGCCAAGCAGAAACGCACCAAAGGGAGCTATGGCAAAGCCCTAGCAAAGCGGGAGGATAGCATCATGAGTAGGACTACTATTTTTACTGAGTTCATATTCTCCTTAGAGTGTCTTCTTATTCAACATATACTAAGGGGTGATCTAGGGTTTTTTACCTAGACTAAGTGTAATATCTCGTTCCCTTACTGTTCCTCTCTGAATTGGATTTCCCTCCCAGAATCGGCCAGGACGAAGTTGAGATCGTCCAGGCCGATCAGTGCATGGAAAACAGCTGATTTCTGGAGTGTTTTCTGGATGATTTCTGGACAGGATCGTCAGGGCCGATCGTGAGATCGTCCAGGACGATAGGTACTGTAGAAATTATCGGCCAGACAATAGCCTGGGTGAGGTCCAGGACGATCAGGATTTGGTCTGATCGTCCCGGGACGATGTGAATATCGGCCTGGCCGATCAGTTCACTGATATAAGAAAATCAGCTCGTTTTGAGGAGAGAGAAAATCATTTTATAAAAACGAAAATATCTGAGGAGAGAGAAGAGAAAAGGAAAAAGAGAAAAGCTGGTTTTCGGAGACCGCGGAGCGCTTTTCGTCCGACGCTGCTGTTGGGAAAAGTGGAGATCTCGTGGTAAGGACTCCGAATCCTATTTCTGTTTTCAAAGATGTTGTGTTTTGATCGAGTTGTGATCTGTTTTGTGTTTTCGTAGTCGACTTTTCGACATGATTTTGATTTGACACGACTTTCACCGCACAACTTTTAGAGTGTTATAGATATGATTATTCTACACGATTTGACTGTATTCTACGAAGATTTTATCGGTCGGAATTGATTCTACGCGATTTTAATTGAATAGAAAATTATCAGGATGTTTTCTGACTTGGTTTCTATAGAATAAAAGTCTTGCATTGATGTTATAGATATTCTATTGTAATTGGTAGAATTTGGAAATCGTGTCTTTTTGCAGGATTTTTGTGTAAATTTGACCGACTGCCGTTACGCTGCCCGATTTTCGTATGATTTCCGAATTGTCTGAGATTGATAGATTGAATCGATATGAATATGATTATTGATATGATTGCTTTAATATTGACTATTGAATTGCTTATTGATTGAATTGACTATTGATACTGGAACCCAAGTGGAACCTGGTTGAACGTTGGTGAAGATTGATATTGACCTGTACAGGATGGTGGGCCGACGGGCTTTCCTTTAAACCATTGATCATTGATATAACGATTGAGAGTTATAAGGAGTTTATATGCCGACGGGCGGCCGACGGGCAAAAAGAGTGACGACTCTTATTGATAGACCAACGTACGGACTACAACAGCAACGGATTCTACAACAGCAACATGACCAGTTGATTTTACTTGTCCAGTATATAGTATTGAATTGCATGTTCACTGTATTGATTTACGGATTTATTGCTTTATCGATTTCTGCCTTATTGATTGATCGGATTTACGGTATCGTACGATTTCATTGATTGATTACCGAGCATTGATTACTGAGCATTGATATGGATATTGATAGATATAGATACTGCATTGATAGCATGGACATGGACATCGTATAGATTCATTGTATTGCTGCCTATAGATTTTATAGACTCGCTGTTGCTATTGTTCTATACCGTATTGACTGTTTTATAGATTCCTTGTCTCGTATCGCTTTTCTCAATTGACTTCATTGATTAGATCGTACTGAATTGACCGTATTGATTTGATTGACGGATATTGATTGATTGCATTGATTTATCGAATTGCTTGCCGCTGCATTGACTGGTTTTATTGACTATGGATTTCCACTGCATAGTATTGATGATCATTGATTCATGGATTTCCGGATTGCATAGATTCATTGACCATTGACTGATTCAGATTGATAGATTGACATGCATATTGATAGCATCGCCGTGCTTTGATTTCAGTTATAGGTATTAGGTGACCTGCTGGGCTTTGTAAAGCTCATTATATGTGGTTGATATTTTCAGGTCAGGGTTCGGGAGCAGGAGATAGGAGTTGATCCAGATCTTCAGGTTTTAGTTCTTTTGATCGATTGATGATTCTTTTGTACTCAGGACAGGATAGATTTCTCTACTTGTACTGATAGTTTAGTTCCTGAGTATTGTACATGATGTTTTGAGATATGAATCGACTATTATATTGATGTTTTAAATGTTATAGATGTTTGATAGATCGCTTATTGAAGGTTTTAGATAACTCTGGTAAATTGTTTGGCTATTGATCGACATTCTTTCCAAGTTAGATCTTGGGGCGTCACACTAAGTTTTAAAAAAATATTATTAAATAATCTAATAATTTGGATTGACTATCGCATATATGATGAAAACTACTTGAAACATTTCTAAAAAAGAAGTAGAGGTCCAAACAAAATAGAACTATTATTGAAGTTTATAAAGAAGAGAAAGAGCATGTCTATTTCATAGTAATCTTAAAACACAATTTGAGAAATCATTATTATATTGATATTTTTATGCCTATGCCATTCACCTCTATTTGTCCCCGCCATGAACTACAAGGTAGTACATAAATTTTACAGAATGGGGTGGAATTTTGTAAATGAAGGGTTAGGGTATTCTCTGCTAAGATTTTTTGTGAACCCTAGCCGCCTTGGTGCTTCCTTCATTATTCCTATTTGGATGCTCTCACATCCTAAGTTTCCCCTCCCTCTTTCCCCTTAGATGGCTTCTTCCACTAACTTCCTTCCTCTTTTCACTCTAAACCCTCTTGGAAACCCTTCTTCCTTGCCAGCCTCCCAACCAAGGTCCCTTAACTAGAAGGGGCTTTGACTGCTTGAAACACTTCTTCTAAAGACTTCCCCCTTTCCTTTGTGCCCCTATAAAATGATCTAATGATTTAGATTGAATTTCATATATATGATGACAACTACTTGAAACATTTCTAAAAAATGAAATAGAGGTGTAAGTAAAAGCATTATTAAAGTTTATAAAGAAGGGATAGAGCTATTTCATAGTAATCTTAAAACACTATTTGAGAAATCATTATTATAATGAAATTTTTTATGCCCATGCCATTCATCTCTATCGAACTCATCATGAACAACAAGGTAGTACATCAACATTATGGAATGGGGTGGAATTTTGTACCTGAAGTGTTACTATCTAAAATTACAAGTGTTATTTGTTCTCCCAATTCTGCTGATGATTTAACACCTGAAAAAAAAAAAAAAAAAGATTAACCTTTGCATGTGTATGTGTGTAGATTGATAAAGCCTCCCCACTCAACGATGAAATTTATGTTCATGTTGCCGGCAAAAACATAAACAAAATCATATATAGACATAATAGAAACCTTTCATCCTCCAAAATAGTCACCTACATTTAGACCAAAGTATCAGAATTTCCCTATTATTCCACTCAAGATTATGATACTGGACTTACCTCTTATTTGTTGGAACCTAGAGGGAATCTCTAAAATTACTAGTGTTATTTGCTCTCCCGATTCTGTTGATGATTTAACAGCTGAAAAAATGTGAATGACCTCTGATCGTGTATGTCTCTAGATTGGTAAATCCTCCCCTCTCCAAGATGAAATTTATGTTCATGTTGCTGGTAATATCATAAACAAAATCAGATGTGAAATTTATCTTCATTTTTCATAGAATACAATCCAACAATTATCTATCAAGTTGAAATCTTTTCTATAATTATATAAGGTTATGTTAATCATCATATCAGGAACTAATATCCTATTTCTGTTTTCATTATTTTCTCAAAATATTTTTGAAAGCATACACCACTAACTAATACTTATAAGCACAACAGGAAATTAGGCCTTTTTAAGTGGAAAAATCTATTCGTAAATGCCTAAAATCAATCAAAAAATTTTGTTTGACAAATTTTTTGTGCCCTACAACACATCAATAAAAATTCTAATGGAAATTCTTTTTAACAGCAAAACATAAATTGAAAGAATATTTTAAGTCTACGTAATTCGTAAACTACCAATACAAATAATAATGCAACCATCTCGAGGCTGCCAAAAGAAAAAAAAAATCAAGCTGTTGAAAAGTTTTGATGTTTAATTACAAATGTCCATTCCGCCAAAAGTTTCAATGGCTATAATTTTATTGATTTACTTTATTCTTTTACATAATTACCATCCAAAGTACTGAATATTTTATTTTCTGAAATTCTTCCGCATGTCTCATTTTGATCTTAAGTAAAATACTTTTTAAGAGATCAATTCACCTCTCTCATAGTGTATCATAAGCACTTTCATGTGATATTAAAGCGGGGTTCTCACTTTGCTTGGTATACACACCTTGGGTAGATGCACATGGCACGCTTTGGAAATCAAAACACCTCGGAAGGATATTCTATTCCCCGACAACCATATTTTGATAATATCCTTCTTACTTTTTGGAAGATTTGAATATCAACAGTTTTACAATCTATCAATTTTATATGTGCCATATGATGTAAATTATTTATTCTATACCTTTTAGAATTTGTAATGGTATTAAGGTTGGAAAACCTTTTTTTTAATGGAGCATAGATGATCATGATCTTGCACAGTTTAATGCCAAATGTCTTCATTATTTTTATATGCTTTGAAATCTAAAGATTAAATGCGAATTTCTACTTGTACAAGTGAGAAGAAAATTTTGGATAGACTTTACATAATCTTGTATGAATATACTTTTTACAGGAATACAAACTATTTTGTATGCAACTAAGTGAATCAATTTCTTACATGCAACTTGGAAGGAAAAAACTCAATTCTAAGCACACCAAATCCTATTATAAAATTCTCAAGTCCCAACCAATCTCGAATGCTGACAATCAAGCCCAACTTCTAGAAGGGGAACCCTCTCAACCCCGGGTCGACGATAGGTTTTAATCAGTAGATGATGAAGTTGCATATCCCCAATATAGGGCTACCACTATCACCACATCTAAGATGCTTAGTTAAGATACTCTAAATTATCAGTTATCAGACATATTTGTCGATACTACACTACAATTTAACCTTACAATAGCCTTTCCATCCACTATAATATTCATTTTGAATTTTTATTAGTTTGAGAATCAACGCTGAATGCACTTCTATGCAATCTTATGTTTGTTGGCATCATGTAGAAATCACTTACCAAGATTTTCACCAACTCCTCCATATTTCTACTATGGGCACAAAATCCCATGACATATCCTTTGATAGTGTCTACAATTAGACTAAGGTAAATGCTACACTTAGGAGCATTCCAATGAATCTTCTAGTTAGTAGCTTAGTCCAAAATGCTTGTGTTATTCAGTATATACTTAGGAATACTAATATACCCGAAGCTTATTTGGTACATCACCTCATTGTCATCCATTGTCACCTACTTTATCATGACAAGCACTAAATTTAATGCAATAGAAATGCTTATTTGGTACATAAAAAGCCTTACAACCATTAGGAACACTACGGCTTGTTGTAGGCAAAATATAGCACTAAGACAAATCTTAGCCAACATATTCCAAATACAAACTTATGTATCTTACCCCAGGGGAAAACTACCTTGTCTACTAAACTCATAGTTCTTCCCATCACCTCTATAATTAAAAACCTTGAGGACAGCATCCTGTAGAGGAACATGATTCATATGTGGAAAATAGAGCACCTGCCTCTGTCGTATCTGCACCCTCCTTCCAGCCACCACATCCTAAATCATACATTAAGCTATTTAATCACTTGGATATGAGAATAGAGACACGCATTCAAGAGTCCTCCTTACCGTGGGAGTAGTTGCAACAATAGTACGAGGTAGATTGTGCATGGTTCGAGGATCAATTCTCTTCCCTTCATTTTTTTACTTTCATCTGCCACCAACACAACCTGGTTAGGGTCCATTTCATGAGTATTGTATCCTATTTACATTTTTCATTATTATAAATTTCATTTTAGTTATTTCTTTTTCCTTGCATTATAGTTTTAATTCTAATCTCGCATTTTGGTGATGTCAAAAGGGGGAGAACTAAGTTGTGTTGGTTGTACTATTTACTTTTGAACAGTGCTGTTTATTTATTTTCAATATTTATGTTGTTTTATTTTATTTTAAAATTTATAATTAAAAAAAATGTGTTTCAAAAAATGTGAGTTTTAAAATAAAAAATAAATAATAATAAAATAAAAAAATGTAAATAAAATGTTTTACATATTTTTTTTAAAATAAGTTATTTAGTAAGGGGGAGAACTTAGTAGGGAATTGAAGCTAAAAATTTGTAAATTTAAATCACAACCAATAATATTTGTCATCATAAAAAAAGGTGAGAATGTTACATTTTGAGAGTATGACCTTGTATTTTAATGATTACAAATATTATTGGATAATCATTTATTTATTCCTACTTTAAACATTAATTGCATATTTCTTGTGTGTCACTACCCGTTTCATGTACCTCGTACACAAAGTAGAATTGATGAATCAAGGCTCATTATAGAAAAGTGTTAGTGGCTAAATCTGTTAAAATTTTATAGTCTATACTTTTTATTTTTTTAGTTATTTTATTTATTAGGTGTATGTTTGCTGAGCAACCTACCAAACTCTCATAAGCAAGGAAAAAAATTTAATAGTTAAATATTTTTTTGTTAATTATACTGTGTGAACTGTTCAAATAAAAATTAATTCAAATATTTATTTAAAGATAAAATAATTTAAATTAATATGTAACTAGTCATCTTATATGACCACTAAGTTATATTGGATGATCAGCTATTTTACTTGAATTCTACCATCGAATACTTGTTACCAAAATTGGGTAAATTTAAAATTTGAATTGATCATAAGGTATGAACATTAATTTAAATTTCTTAATTTAATCTTAATGATTAATGAATTGAATCAACATAAAATCTTCATTAATGATTGTATTATACGATCACCATCGTACAAGATCAAAAGATAACTCGCTAAAGAAACTTTGATTCATCCTAGATGATTTGTAATTTGATATAACTAATTGTACTGGATGATTGTACATCATATAGGACAATCATATATTGGAATTGAACTATTCAGACAGTAGGATCCTACTATCGTATTGTATGATCAGAGCAAGTAATTTAAATATTAGATTTTTAATTTAAATTTTCCACTTTAATTTTTTCTAAGAGATTAGAGGGTTCCAAGTTGAGTAGTCAGAGAAGTTTTGTTTTTTAACTTTAAGAGAAAACTTTGGCGACTATCCACATCACAAGGGAGAGAGAGGATGTGTGGTTAAGTGAGACTGCCTTAATGAAGTCAACAGGTGTGAGAGGATTCACACGGTTGCTCTAGTTAGCCAACACCTTTAGCTCTCCTATTGTGTTGGTGGAGCTCTTGGACAAGAGCTCTAGAATGAAAAGTTTTCTTGGGAAAAGACATGCTAGCAGGGAGGCTAGGAAGCGGCACTTTCATCGAGTTAAGAGGTGGAAAGAGGAATGGAACCTTTATCATAGTGAGAAGTTGAAAGAGGGAGCTATATCTCAGCCATAGTGAGGAGCTAAATAAAGAATTGACATCTCCATCATAATAAGAGATAAAGGAGAGATGACATCTCTTCCAAACTGAGAGGTAGGAGGGATATTATTCAGAGTTTGTAAAGTTCATTCTCCACCTGGTAAGGATGAAGAGTTTCGCTATCTAGTTGTGTGCTAAAGAAGTGACACTTAGTGCAAACCCAAAGAGGAGGACCATTGGGGAGTATATGTAGGACAATTTTGATTGAACCGTCATAAATCTTGTTTGTATATTATTTCCTTTGTTGTAATTTAATTTTTTGTACTTTTTTTTTGTTACCTTTATGAACAATTTTTTGGGTGATCAGTTTCTAGTTGAAGTTTTATTTTGAAGTTAAAAAAAAAAAGAATATATATTTTTTAAAAGTACAAAAAAATAAAAAAAATAATTACTTTTGATTTTGTTTGAATATTTTATTCTATTAAACACTTCCTCATATCTCATTTTGATCTTAAGAAAAATAATTATTAGAAAACAAATGTGCACACCTCTTGATGTGCTATAAGAACTTTCATCCTCCACTTTAAAAGAGCATCATACTAATATTGAAAAAAATATGATGCAATCATTAGAGGTCCAAAGTTGGCCATTCAAATGAACATCAAATTCTTTAAAGTTAATAGAGATTCCTAATTGTTAAAATCCTTATAATGATTGCAACATGGTTCATTTATAAAATGTTAAACATCAAAGTTATTTATGATTATAAACCTTCTCATTATTTTAATTATGGTGCGTTTACTCATATGGCTAATGTAGCCCCCACCCCTCTACTATTAGCTCCCTAGTCTTTCCTTCTTGGGACTGGAGTACTATCAAAAATTTGGGGAGTCATGTCCTTCACACTACTCATGCTAACTAACCAAAATCACAAATTCACATTAATGCCTCAGTCATCATGCAAAATGCCCAAAACTTAAGCAATATCTTACCTACTTCCACCACTACTCATTTATATAAGATTAGCAACCATCTTGCTACCAATCCCACTATGATATCATCTCATCCGCCATATAATAATACCTCGAATCTCATATCTCCTATAGAGAACAATGATAAGATCCCCAACCTAAATTTTCGACCTAATGAGAAAGAAGTCTCTTGTGCTTCTACCTCATCATCTAAAAACACCCAACAAACTACTGACCCCAACTTCAGTCATAATTTATTTGCTAACCTAAATCACATGGACTCCATATTAATTCAAAATCTTGAAATATTGACATATCAAATATTGTCAAGACTCAACAACAATAAATAACTAGAGCTAACTCTGTAAAAAAAATCAAACCAAATATCTAAAATCCATTGACCAATTTAAATATTTCTACATGGAACATTAGAGGTTTCAATTAACCTGTCAAAGTCCTATCTTATAAAGAGCTAGTTAAATCTTATAAGCTTGATATGCTTTGTATTCTCAAAGCGAAAGTATCTCTTGCTTTTTTAGCTAACCATTGCTTTTCTAAAACACATAACATTTTTTAGGAAGAAAGTATGTGCAATAATTTTCATCTCTCAAGTCCTCAAATAATTTGGATTAAGTGGAGGAAGTCCAATATATCCTTGACTCCCTCTTTACTTCTTGTGAATTAATTCATGGGAGTATCCTTACACGTTTTAGTATATAATTTGAAATCTTTGTAATTTACGCCTCTATTTATGCATCGAAGAGGGACCAATTATGGATGCATCTCATTAACATTGAAGAAAATGTTTCTAATCTTAGGATTTTAATAGGTGAATTCAATTATTGTAAAATTAATGATGAATAGTTAGGTGGAAATCAAATTCTTTTTAGTATATTTAGGTCATTTTACACTATAACTTTTGTTAATAATCTTCATAAGTTTGCTTCTATTGGGCTTCATTATTCCTAGTTTAATTAGAGTACTGATAACCATATTATATCAAGCTATATAGGTTTTTGATGACTGATTTATGGCTGATTGCTTTTCCTTTAACATATTATAGTTTTTAGGGTCCAAACTGTTCTGACCACTCCCTCTTTATTGTTCATTATAAACCTTAGCCTAAGATTGCTCATATATATATATATATATATATATATATATATATATATATATATATATATATATATATATATATATATATATATATTAACTATTGACTTAAAGATCTAGCCTTTTGGAGTGCATTACACACCTCCTTTTCTCATCCTCACCTTGAAAATTTTATTTTTGCGCTTTATTTAAGCCTCCATTCACCTAAGTGTTGGGAATCTGATTTCAGGGAATATAATTTTGATGATAACAAACATTTCTATTTTTCTATGACTTTCTTGTCTACTAATGTTTCAGGTCCACAAGATCAAATTTCAAATCGAACTAGCTCAAGATTGGGTAGTTTAGAACTGAGTCAGCTTGTAATGTACGTCAAGTGTCTTTTACCTTTTCTTGAGTCCATTATAACATTATGGGTCTTGATGCTAAGTAACCTTGCATACACAAACTTGAGAAAAATTTTATCTATTTGATTAGTGTTCTCTTTTTTTATCACATTATCCGGGGCGATCCAAAAATCGTCCAGGATGATCAGTTAAAAAAACCCTAAAGGGCATCTTGGTTAAGGCAGCTGCAATTAAGTGAATCATCCTGGACGATATTAGCATCATCCGAGATGATAGGCTCAAATCAGAAAGAATGAGCTACCAGATCTATTTAGGCATGTTTTATTTTTAGACATCATCCAGGACATCATCCTGGACGATGTAGTGCAATTATGTCTAAATTAATCTGGTAATTAAGAAAAATAATTAAGGTTTAATTGCTCGATCATATCATCCTAGATGATCATAGGATCATCTGGGACGATCAGTTCACAAATCTTAGCTCTTTCTGGATGATCCATAATCTGCCTAGCACCATACAGGGCGATGCTCTAGATGATATGTACTTAATTGAACTAATCTTCTGGGATGATCATAAGATCGACCTAGATGATCAAGTTATTTTTTCATCATCCAGACATCCATTCAGGGCAATGTTCTGGATGATATTTGTCGTATTGTACTAATTGGCCCGAACAATCGTGAGATCGTCCTAGATGATCGAATTATTTTTTTATCATCCAGACATCCATCCAGGGCGATGGTCTGGACTATATTCGACGACTTGAACTAATCATACAAGATGATATCCTATTGTCCTAAATGATCTGAACAAAGTAGCCTTCTAATCATCCAGACTCTTCTAAATTGTCCTAGTTGATTGAGCAAAATTTGAACTGATTGTACAGAATGATCGGAAGATCATCCTGGATGATATTTAGCGATTAGTTGCTAACTAGGGCTAATTTGGAGCCCTTGTTTAAAAGATCTCTTATTTTCTCAAGAGGAGATCTTTTACTGTTACCCTAACCTAAGAGAGCCAAGAAGACAGGGAGACCAAATGAGAGAGAGAGAGGATCTTGTGAGGGGGAGTTTGTAAGGGGTTCACAAAGGTTGCTCCAAGCAAGGATCCGAGTTGTCTTCTCTGGTCGTCGTCCTTGGTTCCTTGGAGGTTCGAGAGAGGTCTACTTCAGCAACTGATCAAGGTTCTTTGCCTACTTCATGAGGAAGCTAAAGGAGTTGGGTTCTCTACCTGCTTCAAGAGAAAGCAAAAGGAGTTTGGTTCTCTGCCTGCTTTTGGAGGAAGCAAAAGGAGTTGAGTTCTTTACCTCACCGGGGTTGGTGAAAAGGAGTTTTTATATGGGCTTCTCCGCCTTGCTGTGGGGGCAAAAGGAGAGACACTGAGTTTAGTGCAATACTCGGAGGAGAGGCTCCGGGGATTGCATGTAGGTCAAGTTGATTGAACCACAATAAAATTTGGTGTGTTCTTTCTTATTGTTCTTCAGCATTTAATTTCCGCACTTTGTTTCTCTTGTGGTGAATATTGGTTTGGTTGTGTTTGTATTTTTATTTGGAGAAATTTTTAAATACCAGTTCAACCCCCCTCTTGGTTAGCCTCGGGACTAGTTCATAAGGGCTTAACATCCCTAACGAACTTTCACTAAGTTGACCATTAAAAGTAAACCATGGGCTTCCTCTAATCAATTACCATCCAACAATTAATCACTTCAAATACAACATCAATAGTTGAAAATATAGCAAATTCAATTAGAACCTTCTAATCTTGAATTGGATGCAAAGTTGAAGAATATAAATGAATTACTTCTCTCTACATCTTACTCCTAGTCATCTTGGGTGTATATCAAACATCCAAATCCAAATAGCTTTCTTGTGGTGATGATGATTTGTAGCTTCTATATTATAAAATTAAATCAAGAAGGAATTACAATCATATAAAAGAATTATCTACAGTTGATGGATAAGTTTTTGATCATAATGAGATATATAATTCTATCATAAATCATTTTAAATGCCTTTTAATTCTTCCAATAGATGTCTTAATTGTATTCCTTCATTCATGTCGAGAAAATTGTTCCCCAACACCTTCAGGCTACTCTAATTGGTCTTATAACAAATGATGAAATCAAAATGGTTTTTTTTTTCATCACCCCGATCCTTTGTTCCTTGCCCAGATGGCTTCACATTCAAATTATATAAATCTACTTTTAGAAGCATTGGTTATTATGTTTGCAAAGATGTTAGATAATTCTTTATTAATACTTATTTGTCAAATAAAGTTAAATTCACTACTCGATCTATAATTCCCAAGAGCCCTCATGCTTCAAGTATTTCATATTACAAGCCTATTTCATTGTAATACTTTTTATAAGATTATTGCACATATTTTTAGTAATAGATCAGAGCAAGTTATGGCCCAAATAATTAATTTAGCCAAGGTTAATTTTATTCAAGGAAGAAGCTATATTGACAACATTTTACTTGCATCAAATTTGTTAAGAAATCTATCTATGCTTGGTTACGAAAAACTTTTCTATGGCAAGGTATATATATTTTAGGCTTTTTATATGATTTTGTGGAATTTACTTATCCAAAGAATGCTTCAGAAAGGTCTTCCACCTCTTTTTATCTCGTGGGTTAAATCTTGTGTTATTGATGTAATTTATCCATTTGCATTAAAGGGGATTAATAAGGTTATTTTACTTAAAACTTTTGGCTAAGACAAGGATGCCCATTAAGACCATATTTTTTTTTATATTGTGATTGATGGGTAGTCTAATCATTTTGGATAATATTGTTGGGCCTAACTCTTTTACGAGTATACATGCTTGTAAACAACATATTTATGACATTTTATATGTGGATGATATCCTAATTTTTGGTGAGAGCTCAAGAACAATACTTTTGTGCTTTTGAGAATTCTGAATGATTTTGGGTTGTTTTTGGACTTTTTATTACAACAACAAAACATCATCAAGCCTTTATCCCACTACGTGGGGTCGGCTACATGAATCCTTTTTCTCCATTGGGTCCTATTGAAAGTCAAATTCTCATGAAAATCTAATAAAGTCAAATCTAATACCTCTACTTTTCTAACAGGGTCATCAGAAGGCCGCCATTTTATGTGACCAAACCATCTAAGGCGACTCTCTCTAATCTTATCTTCTACTGGAGCTACTCCAACCTTTTCACTTATATGCTCATTTAGTATCCTATCTCTAAGGGTAAAGCCACTCATCCACCTGAGCATCCTGATCTCTGCCACACTTAACTTCATTTTAGGACTCTTTATTAACCCAAGTAAAATTTGCATCACCATTTGTTAAGGTGCTACTAACTATAGTGAGAGTTGCAATATTCTCAATATCTTTAATGTTGACTAGACTTTCTAATATTTCGGCATACCTATTTCTTAAAAAAAGGCTTCACATTAATGATTTCCTACCCCTTATTAAGAAAATTAACAACCATTTTGCTAGTTGGAAAGATAGCTATTGTCTTTTGTAGGTAGACGTAAGTTTATTTGATTTACTATATAGAATATAGTAGCTCATTAGTTTAGGAGTTCAATTTTACCTATAAGCTATTGTATGTTCATTAACAAGGCCTACACTAAATTCCTATATCATGGGAACTTTGAGAGAAAGAAAATGCAACTTCTTTCTTAGAAAAGAACCTATCTTCCTATAGCGCTAGGTGAATTAGGTAAACTAGTTCTTCAAGCTCTCACACATGCATTTTATTTCTCTCTTATTTGGCATTTGGTTAATTCTAACTCTTTACTTGTTGGTTGGTGTAGGAGGGTTTACTTATCTCCTTAGAAGAAGGGAGCTCCAAATGCATTAGGTTTATGGAAAAATATCACTTTAGTTGAGTGTAGTATTAAGGAATATTTTATTTACCGTTACTCATATATCTAAGCTTTCTTTACTTTGGGATCCCTAGCTTAAGGCGGGCATGAATCTATTTCAATTGCTTGTGAAATAACAATTATCTATTTCTATCGCACATGATGCCCATGTTTTTAATTTTATAGCTAAAAATTGATGGATTTTGTATATGCTCTTCTTTAGAACATTAAAAATGCTATTATTGACATTTTCGTTATTGTTGATAATTATGAAAACTGCATCACATGGAAGGAAAATCACAATCCAAAATTTAAAAATTTTCTTGAGGATTTCTACTAGAGTCGTCATGCTAGTTCCTTGCCTTCATTCATTTGGTATAGGAAATACTTGCTTAGATATTCTTCTTTTGTGTAAACCGAATGAGCAGAGAATTTCTGTGGAATAAAGCAATGGAATTAGTGGTTTACATTATGTAGCATGGAAGGATTTGTGTAAACCGAAAGACCAAGGGGGGCTAGACATTCAATCAGCTGTTGACTCGGTGGAACCCCTTAGAGCTAAATTGGCGTGGAATTTCTTGAAAATGCCTGATTCTTTATTTAGTAAATCTCTCTCAGCAAAATATGGAAAGAATGTATGGGATGCGAGTAATAGACAAAAATCTTCTTCTGCTTGGAAAGTGATTATTAGCGGTGAAAAAGGTTTAAATCAAGTTGTAAGGTGGAGCATCAAGTATGGTGTTTCAATCAACATTATGAAGGACATTTGGATCCTTGATAGAAGACTGGAAAGTTGGCCCACTTTCATTTCAAATGATATTGACAGTTTGAATAATCTGTCCTGCTTCATTTCGGATGGAGATTGGGTGCCGGAGAAACGTCAAGAGTACTTAGGGGAGGAGATGGTGAAAGTCATCTACAATATTAAAATTGATTTGGGTATTCATGAAGACAATGTAGAGTTGTTAAAGATCCATTATGGGAAAACGATTTCAGGTATGATCAAATATTCCAGATCTTATAAAGAAGACTCCGAAACTATGTGGATCCATGATTGTAATTGTATCAGGAAAATGAAACTTAATCCTAGAATCTCTTTCTTTTGGTGGAAATTATTGAAGAAGGCTATCCCTACAATGGATTTCCTATTGCATAGAAGATTAGCTGTTAACAACCTTTGCCCAAGAGGTTGTAACCTGATTGAAGATGTAGACCATGTGTTAGTGAATTGCTTGAAATTAAAACAGGCTATTCAAAGGGCAAATAGTTGGTGTTTTCCTGTCTTATAAATTTTTGAAGATTGCTTGCATTTCTTAAAGGATCAAGGAAAGGAGAATCCTTTTCTAGCAAACTTATATTGTGCATTGGTTTTTAATTCCTGGAAGAGTAGGAATACGTTGATCTATGAAGGCAAAGAGATTGGAACCGGTACCATTATCACTAATGCCATCGCCTATGCATCTAGTTCCACTTCGATAATTCATTCGAACCACTAGGTTGCTAACCAGCAATTTGAGTTGATTTCTTCCATTTGGCATCCCCCACCACCCGGATGGATTAAAGTAAACATAGATGCTTCCTTTCTTGTCTCTAATGAAGCTGGTATTGGAGGCATTTTTAGAGACCATAAAGGCAGGATGCTTCTAGCTTTTGGATTCTCGGTACTGCACTGGTAAATTGGTTTCTTGGAGCTGCTTGTTGTACGTTCATTGAAGAGGGTGATACAAGAATGGATGTTCAATGCTAAAGGCTTAATTGTGGAAGGAGGCAATTCTAATGTCATTTCTTACCTACAAAAATCGGTGGGTCTTCATAGCCGAGAGATGGACAATTATGATAAAGAAGACTTGGACTTTCTTAAGGAGTTTGAGGTAATCCTATTCCATTTTGTTAATAGAGGTTGTAATAAGTTAGCTCATTGGTGTGCTAACTATGCTTTGAAAGTTGATTTCTTTTGGGACATTCTAGAAGTCAATAAGGTTCCTCCAACCTTTTATTCTTTGTTAAAGGAGGAAAGTGATAGGACTTCTATCACTTAGTTGTTTGTTTTTTTCTTTTTTTCATTATTAATGCATTTGGCAGTTTTATCAAAAAAAGATATTCTTCTTTTGCATGGCTGGCCTTTTTTGGGGGTTTAAAAACGGCTAATGTTTTGATAAAATGAACTACACACTCTCTACCTTTTTGCACCTTTTGTTTTGAATTTGCGAAGTCCTGTGCATATCTAGTTTTTGAATGTCATATTCTTTAAGCATTATTATTTGCTTTCTCTCGTGTACTTCAAATTTCCTTCTCAGGCCTAGCCTTATGCAAATATTAACTTATATTTATGAAATATATCGCTTTGGGAAAGATGCAAAAAAATATTTCTTCTTAATTACTACATCCTCCATCTACTTCATTTGGAGGGAAAGGAATGCTAGGAAGTTTGGTGATATAATTGAAAACTTATCTACCACTTGTGCTAGAATTAAAAAAGCATTTTATTATAAGACATTATCGTAGAAGAACACTGGAGCTATTCAACAGTTTATCCATTACTTTTGATTTTAGATCTATTGATACTTATTTTAATGTTTTGGCTATTTCAAATTTTGGTGGCTGGATTCCTATTCGCTATTGGCTGTTCGGATTTTGTTGGATCGTATATTTTGGAGTTTGGTGGACGATGATGAATATATTGTCTATCTCACCTCCCCTTAGAAGGCCCCTATGGCAACCAAGGGAATGTTAGTGTGTTTCTACTAATTTCTTGATATTGGACTGGTGGGCTATGATATGTAGCATGTAATTTTGAATCCACTTTTCATATAATTTTGTCTCTTCTCTAATTAGTTTATGTTGAGCTTTGCATTATTTTTGCTGCAGCTCAATCTTGTTTCTATGTCATATTATTGAACTGAAACTAGATTTTTAGCTTTGCTGTAATTTAATATTTACAGTGAATTGAATTTGGGCTGTGCCCCTAATCTTCCCAATAATAATAATAATAATAAAACTCCCTTTAAAGATGCAAATCTGCACACGTTTGAAATACTTTTTATCTCTTGTACTTCAAACTAAACAGCTCTGAAGGAACATTGTCATACTTTGCAAGTATGTTCGGAAAAAACTAACATTTACCATATAGAACTAATGCTCAGCTATTCCGTGCTTGCTTAATGATTTTATGTCGGGCTGATAATTTTTCTTCCAAATATTTGGCCAGTCTTCTTTCTGGCTGAAATTTTTTTGTATCAAAATATTTTACTAGGATAATTTTTAAGATAAATTATTGATATTTTATATTAATCTCAAAATATTTTCAAAATTTTGAAAATTCATCATGATCATTTTTTAATCATATAACACATTTTTCTAATTTCTAATTCGAATTCTAATTTTTTTTTATAAGAGAATGCCAACTCATTTTTTATTGGATTAATGGGTGGTAAGAGCATTGTTGATTGGAAGCAAAAGTTTTCTTTTTTTAGGCTTTATTTGAGATAATTTTTTTACTGCTTCATAAAGTAGCTTTCTAGAACTGAAATTTTATATTTTATTACTAAAAAGCTGTTTTAAGAAGCCATAAGAAAATCGTCTTAAATGAAGCCTTAATATATAACAGCTCAAACTCTTAACTATCGATCTATTGTCTGCTCTAGCCTAAGGCGTCACAGTTTTGTCACGTTAATGTAACTTCTCAGGAGTTCACCGATCACATAATTTTTAGAATGAGCACGCTTAACTACGGAGTTTTTAAGTGAAATTCCAACTATTAAATCAAAAGTAGCTTTGATGATTAAGAGTTTAACTTCTTTTTAGTTAAGGGGTTTCAAAATCTCTCACACTTAAGTAAGTGATGTCCTCGGCAGAATCTTTATCCTAGAATCATGAATTCTAGAGGTGGCCCCAACAAATTTAAGTGGTGACTCCCACCACGTAGTACTTTATTGAATACAAAGTTCAAGAGGTGGCTCCCATTGCGCAGTACTTTGTTTTGTTCGACACTTAGTTCTCATCAACCGATTGATGTATTGCTCTGATACCAATTGTAACAACTCAAACTCTTACATATCAAGATATTGTCCTCTTTGACTTAAGAGCCTCACTTTTGTTTTGTTGATGTAACTTCTCAGGTGGTCACCCATCCCAAAATTTGTCTAGAATGACCACGCTTAACTACGAAGTTTCTTATTAAAATTTCAACCATTATATCCAAAGACATTTCTGTTGAGATAGTTGCTACTTAGTTTTGCATGTTTGATATTCTTGCAACTTGTAAGTTTTGAAGATTTCAAATATTATTGATTTGATTATTATTTCTCCTAACATATTTTGGAAGAATTATTTTGTTATTATGTGTACAAATATTTTAGGAAAATCATGCTCCGAATTGTTGAAGACTTCAAATCAAGATCAGTTTAAAGTTCATTGTAATTGAAGTATGTATTTTCCATTGTATTGAGTCTGAGAGAGTGTGATTGTAATTGAGTAACTGAGCACACACACACACACTAGGGGAGAGTTTAAAATTCATATTTTTAAATTGATTGTACTGTACGATATCACTTCGTACAGGATGATCTTGTCAGTTATTTTTCCCAATGAGCAGTGGAACATAAATGAAAATATTTTTATAAGTATAGATCATATGGGACGATTCCAGCTTTTGTACTAGGACGAACGCCTCTATTTTGTTCTCGCAAGAAGATCATACAAGATGATCTTAATTTTTGACAGGAACGAGCGCCTCTGTTATGTTCTTGCATGAAGATCGTACAGGATGATCTTAATTTTCATACAGGGATGAACTCCTCTGTTTTGTTCCTGCACGAAGATCGTACGGGACAATCCTAGTTTCCATACAGGGACGAACTCCTTTGTTTTGTTCTCGCGTGAAATTTTTTTTCTAAGTCTGGATCGTACGGGACGATCCCCATTTCATACTAGGACAAACGTCTCGGGTCTATTCTCGCTCATTTCGTCCTGACGTTTTGTACATACGAAAATTGAAATTTTCTAACTATTCATCCCGGATGAACTTATTTCATACCGGATGATGATCGCGTATGAAATAATTTTGTACCGATTCACAACAGGTTCGTACACAACAGTATTTGAAATGTTCGTACGTACAAATATAAGATCGTACTGTACGATCGTGTACGCTCAAAATTGAAAAATTCAATTTTCTGGACGATTTTTCGTGTCTTTTGTATAAAAGTTCCATTAAAGACTTACGTTAAAAATCTTTGTTTCGTGATTTTTCAATGGCAATTGAAGCGGAGAGTGTAAGAGAGTGTTTGAAAGAGATTTCTTGCCAGTAGAGTGGGTAGGGTTCACGAGGTTACTCTAAGGTAAGGATCTCTGTGTGTGATTTGTGTTTTTCACTCTTCCTCTTGTCTTTTCTATATTGCTCGTGAGAAGATCTTTGAAGTAGATCTGGTTCTCTACCAACACTTGAAAAGTGTGAACAGCCAACTGTTCTGTGCCAACACTTGGAGAGTGTGAACAGCCGAAGGTACTCTGGCTACACTTGGAGGGTGTGAAAGGACGAAGGTACTCTGCCTACACTTAGAGGGTGTGAAAGGACGAAAATTCTCTGCCTACACTTGGAGGGTGTGAAAGGACGACGGTATTCTACCGCACCGAGGATTGATAGAAGAGAGTTTTGTAAAAGCTTCTCCGCCTTACTGTGGGGCAAAATGAGAGTCACTTTGGTAATAGTCAATACCTGAAGAGGGAGTCTTCATGGAGTGGATGTAGGTCGTGATTGACCGAACCACTATATTTTAAATTCAAGAGAAGTAATTTTTAAATTATCAATTCATCTCCCTCTTGGTTAACCTTTGGACATTATTTTAGATTTAACAACCTATTCTAAATTCAACAAGAATCAACAATCTCAACGTTTAAGAATTTAAATTTTTTTTTTACTTGATGGGTTTCACAGTGGACTCCAACTTATCAAATGCTTTTTCACTCGCCAACTTTCCTTCTAGTTCAAGTCAACTTATCTTATAATGGACCAATTCCTCAATTAAAAAAATTTGTAGTCACATAATCAGGCCCCTCATTAACAATGAAAATTCTGAGAAATTGTATATTTTAACATGGAGCCATTCTGTTACACCCAAAATCCAAGGACTTGAGAAAAGTTCTTCATAAAACATTTCCGCTCGTAAAAATGTGAAGGCTACAAAAAAAAAAAAAAATACATACATATTTTGTAGCCTAAAGGAGGGTTGCCAAATTGTATCATATTTCTTTGCTAGTTTTCTTTCTGAATTTAACCATTATAGCATACTATAATGTATAAAAATAATAATAATAATAATAAATAGCATACTATAATGTAGTAATAATTTTATTTGTTGCTATGCCG
The DNA here is from genome assembly GCA_022539455.1 of Dendrobium nobile. Taxonomy (NCBI): domain Eukaryota; kingdom Viridiplantae; phylum Streptophyta; class Magnoliopsida; order Asparagales; family Orchidaceae; genus Dendrobium; species Dendrobium nobile. The sequence continues at coordinate 60,241,103 of CM039723.1, read as the reverse complement.
TAGAAGTGATTTTAACTGCTGCAACATATTCACCTACAGTTTGGCTTCCTGAACAAAAATGCTGCACAAGAGCATTCTAATGAATAAATCAATAGAAAGAAAAAACATATCATATACATATATTTAATTTCTTATCAGAACACGATTCAAGCCTTAATATTTGTACTCTATAATTAAGGCTTAGTTTGTGATGGCTTTCTTATTAAATTTTAAAGTAATTTTTTAGATTAAACAATTGTTTTAAAAATAGTAAGAAAGCCGTCTCAAACTAGTCTAAGGCTTTGTCTGGGAAGCCTTTTTCCTGCTTCTTAAAGCAGTTTTTTAGTAAAAAGTTAAAATGTTGTACTAAGAAGAGATAAAAAAGTCATCTCAAATGAAGTTTAAGTAAATATTATTAGCAGAAATTTATTCTAAAGAAATACATGACTTATAAGAGGACACAATTATTACGTCCTCCGACCGGACGTAGAGCTATGACCGGTACGTCCGGTCGGAGCTAAAATCGCGCTAAAAAATGAGAAATACCGAGCAAATACCGAGCATTACTAAACAATAACGAGAAATACCTCATGTGAAGACCCAATACCGAGTTATACCGAGTTATACAAAAAAATACCTAACTCGGTATTGGGTCTTCACATGATGGTATTCCTCGTTATTACCAAATAATACATAGCAATACCGAGCAAATACCGAGTTTTTTGGCGGGATTTTAGTGCCGATCGGACGTTCCTCTACGTACGTTCACCGGACCAAATAAAAGTTCTATAAGAAGAATAAAAAAAAAGAAATTCCGGGTATGAATTTCTAGTCTTGGAGCATTTGATTGGGAGTACCAAGATCTTTTTTTTTTTTTTTGAGAAGATGCATAAATTGCATTTAAGAAGAAAAAGAAGTTAACCTAATACAAACTAGGCAAAAGAGGCTAATGATACCTTTTTCAACATGAAAAAGTATCTTATTAAAAGATAAATTTGTTATTTTAAACTTATTATAACTGAATAAAATCCACTATCTCCTATTATGAAACTGTTGAGATGCAGGGGATACCAAAATATAAGACAACCCGAGGGTTGATTAGTATCCCAGAGTTCCCATCCAGTTAGAGAATAAGAAATAGTAAAGATTTCATAAGCAGTTAGGCAAAGTTTAAAATGACAAATTAAAGTAAGGAAAAGGAAATAAAAGCTAAAAATAAAATTACAATTCAAAGATATATTCCAAAAGTTTGGTGGAACAATGCCAAACTTTAAGACCAAGTGCTCCATCTTCAAAAATATCTCTCGTTTGTTGCTAACAGCTGAAGAATACTTCTCCATATTAATGGGATTTAAAGGAAGAAGAACCTATGAGATGGTTCTTCTCTTTGTGTTCAGCAACTTTCCTTCTAGGTAGCTTTCACCGGACCCAATGCTTGAAGTTCTTTGAATAAAACATGATTTGAACCGGTTGAAACATTTTTCTTAAAAAAGTTTTTATCTTTCTTAAGAATAATTTTTTTGAAATTCAAGTTAATAACTGATGGAGGAGAAGAAGAATCAATGGTATTAGTGTAATTACCATTAGCACTAACACCAGCCGCCAAAGTAGTTGATGTTTCAACATCTGTATTTTGATTTCCCAAAAATCCAGCATCTATAGGAAAATCGGTGGCCTTTGTAGGAGTCAAACCTGAATTTTGAACTTCCTTCTTTTCAGCAGAAGTTGCAGCCTTAGGAGTCAAAACCGAAATTTGCTCTTTCTCAACCTTTTCCATGAACGTCTCCATCGTTTGTGGTTTTTGAATGTTCAAATCTTCAGCCATCTTAGGACACATTGGACTAACAACATTTATTCCATTTGAATTTGTTGTAGAAAAATCAGGATTTGACTCATCAACAACCTTTACTATCTCCAAGATATGTGGGATTTCAAATTTTGAATTTTGAAATCCCGAATTGTAGCAGTTTGCATTCTCGGTTTCAGCCATAATATCCTGATTTTCAGCATCAACTTTAGCTCTTACTTCCAATCTTTCCTCCATAAATCCTGAAATTTTGAATTCCAAATTTGAATTCAAATTGCTGTTGGGCTTTTGGATTTCATCTTCAACCTTGTTTCCAGAATCAATCTGAATTTCAGAAATGGTGGAATCTATATTCCTGATTTCTCCAACATCAATCTTGTCAATAACGGCAGCAACTTTTGGTTTATACTTGGTTGAAACCTTTTTAAAATCTGGAATAGATCTTCTCTTATTCTTGAACTTCACATGCATCCAAGGTCCCAAAGTATCATCAGATTGAAACGAATTTTTAAGGAACTTTTTAACAATGGGATTTTGATTTTGAGTAGAATTGGGACACATAGAATCAATATGACCAATTTTCCCACAATTAAAGCAAAAGGAAGATAGATTTTCATACTCGAATTTTTGAAAAAATCTACCATGAATTCCTTCCACCCAAGTACCAGCAGGGAGTTTAGAATTCAAATTAACCCGGATGCAAGCTCTAGCATATTCTCTCCTCCCCCACCTAAACATATTACCATCCAATAAAAGAGGAGTTCCAATTCTAGAAACAATTCTAGTGATATTGGATTCATCCCAACAATGCAAAGGCAAATGTGGAAGACGAACCCAAATAGGAGTAGAAATTCCATTCAAAGAATAAGGAGAGAAGGTTGGAGACCAAATGTCTAAGCCAACCACAAAACCCCCTACAAGCCACGGTCCCCCATTAAGGACTCCCTCCATGGCTTCATGAGTTTGAAAAGAGCAAAGGAACCAATCAAGACCAAGCAATGTAATATGAAAACTTCCAAATCTAGACCATTGCTTTCTCAATTCAATTGAACACTTAGAAAAAGGATAATTTTTTCTAAGAATTTTAACGACCAAGGAATTGTTCAAGATTTGAACATTTGATAATTCCTTCTCCTTATCCAAAATAACAATATTTTCATCTCCCATATTATCAAGAATATCACTTGATTTTACTTTAATGTGAGGTTTTTTAGTCCACACATTAGGGATATCCAATTTTGGAGAAGTATTTGGAATGACCATGTCCTTCTTCAAAATTTCAGCAAAACTCCCTCTTGAAGAAGATGCTTCTTTATCATTTGCTCCAACAAAGGAAGCCTCCAAAGGTTTAGGCATATCCAAAACCGAAATAATTTTCTTCCCTTTGCCTGAAACCGGCAAAGGTTTTTCCCTAGCATTTAAGCCTCCCTCTTTAATGACTAGAGGGGATTCCAAAATCCGAAAAGAAGAGATTCGATTGAAGGAGACTCTACCTTTTGAATCCAACATGAATGGACTCGCAGTAGATAGCGAATATTTGGTGTTCCGGTCATCCTTGGATGACCGGCCACCATTTCAATCTCCAACAATGCCACACGAATTCTTCAAGATCTTCTTCCAAATTCTTCCTAAATTTGTGGAGCTTCTCTCTCTACTTCTCTCACGCCTCACTTCGAATTTATTTTTTAATACCAAGATCCAACATGAATCCTTCGAATATAATTATAAACAAGAACTAATATGATCTCATATCGATTTCTACTAGTTAACGAACTTGTGAGTCGAATTTATCCAGCTATAATGCTTGAGCTCGTTAATTATATGTTTTTTTCTTTTTAAAAATCTCATTTTTTTTTAATCTATCAACATACGGAGTTATCATTGAAAACTTAAATATAGTACAGGGTTGCGATTTGTAACCAGCCCTCGCGGCGCGGCAGAGCCCACGCTCAACTTTCCGTGCTGTAAAGCTCTTGGGCTTCCCGGCCGTCCAGCATAAAAGAGATTTCCGTGCCTTCTATTTAGCCTTTCCCACTAATTATTGTTCTCGCTTTCCCTCCGTCTCTGGCCAGAGGTGGGGAACGTGGTCCTGTTTCCTTCTTTTTTTTTTTTTCTTCTTAATATGTTGCTTTAATTTATTATCATAAAAAATTAACGCTAATACTTCCATGCACAATTATATATTATTTTAATTGAGAGAAAAAAAAATGATTCATCGAAAATTTTATATATATATATATATATATATATATATATATATATAATTTCTAAAATATATACATAGATACATAATTATAAAAAAATTTAAAAATAAAAACTTTAAATTATGTAAATATACGTAGGACTTTTTTTTTATTACAGGAATATGGCAAGAACTGCGTCTGATTGTATCACTGCTTTCACACATGGACTTGTTCGCTTTTTAGGATCTGTAAAAGTTATTTCTCATATGTATATGCCGCGGAGGATCTCTTGAAATGCTACACATATGCGGTGGTATCATAAAATTTTTTTAAAATTTTGGTAGCAGAAAGAGAAGTAAACCCGACCATGGCGCAATCAGGCTTCTTTTCACCAAACCAGACCCGCTGGCCCCGCCTCGATAAAGCCTTTCTATAAACATCGAATAAAGCTTCTCATCGTTTTCAAATATCTGAACTCTGCCGCTTGCACCGAGAAAAGGCATGTGATGCGGTAAGAGAAAAGGAGTAATATTACACTCATCAAATATATTAATTGTTTCTAGATGGATTAATGCAATTTGGAGATAATCATCAACTTTTATTTTGAAAATTTTATTATTGGTTATGTCTAGGGGTGCAAACGAGTCGAGTCGAGCTCGACTCTGGCCTAACTTGAGCTCGTATCATGAGTCAAATCTTGAGCTCGAACTCAAGTCGAGCTCAGAAGACGAGCTTGAGCTCAATTCGTCCTATTGCAAACGGCTTGTCGACCTGCTCGATTCAGCGATTCTAGCACGCAAACGACAACTTGCGAACAGGCTTTGCCCATTCGCACGCACTGTTGCGTTTATCATGCGCCTCTACTTCTGATTCGCACATGCTGTCGTGATCTGCAGCTTAGCATGCCCCTGGGCCCTAACGGTTCTGCTCTCCAGCCTTCCACGCGTGATCCGACTCGACGAGTAAAGGAGTTGATCATTGTGTGGTTCGAACTCAAGTTTGATATTTCAAAAAGCTAAAAATTTTGCTCGAGTTCATGCTTGAAACTCGATAAGCTCAATTTGAAGTAAAGACTGTAGTGTGAAGTCAAAAAATAGTGACTGGCGGTGCGGGATGTGGCATCGGCTCGGTGCGAGCAGCCAGCGACAGTGGTGGTCATCGACAATGTAGATCTGTCTCACAAATGCATTAAAAATGTGTTGAAAATTAAAGATAGATTTTCATAGCTTAGGCAAAAAGTTGCAACAAATTTTTTTTTCTAACAAAATTGATTTTGTTATGAAGGTTTTGATAAGAAACATTTTTAATCACAAATTTGTCATAATAACTGATATATCATCAAAAAATTATCTTGATCGGGCACGAATCTCGAGGCAAAATCAAACCAAAAACTTTAAAAATTAAATCTGGGATCACCTGAACTCCGATTTCAGCAAACTTGTAGTCAAACTGAGCGTCTCAGAAATACGAACCCAACGGCACCAAATTGAACTCGATCTGAGCCCAAATGACTCAGAATCAAAGACCCGAAGTGATGTTGGAAGGTTCAAACCACAATTTGGAATACCAAACGGTTTCCAAACATGACGTACTTATAGTCGAATCAAGCTGCTCGACGAGAAAAATCCAACGAACCCAAGATCACTAAATTCCAACATCATTAAGACCTTCGAATGTCTGACGAACAGTACACGATCAAAGGATTCAATATCGGTTGTCCATCCAACCACTACCTATTTACCCTTGATCTCTCACCTATTCAATCAGTTTATGAATCATAGACGCCCGATATCGGCTTCCTTTTACCCTAGGGGGCAAAATGCTACTGGAGAAGGAACCTTAGGACCTTCCTTAGAAGAGAATTAAAAATATGAAAGAATCTCAAAATGAGATCCTTCAACTCTTACAAGAGACTCGACAGCCAGCATTACCACAACGGGAGGAAGTTCTTCTCCCTTGAGATGCACTACTGGCCGAAGATGTTCAACTTGAATATCTTTAAGCAGAGATTCCTCTTCCTCCACCAAGGAGGCATATACAATCACACCAGGATAATGAACTTACCGATATAGCAAGTTCTACCCATCCTTCACCCACAACTCGGCAACCTCGCATTCCTCCAGATTTCCTGAAAGACTTAGCCCAACCACATGTTGCTGAGCTCCCTCATAATGCCCTACATCATGAACTACAGAGATTAGTACGGGAAGAGTTCCCCGGAGGAGATGTGAGGCAAACTCTTCGATAGCGAAACTTCCAGGAGTCATCACCTTTAACTGAAGTCATTCTTCTGCACCCCATTCTGATTGGGTTCAAACTACTAAGCATTGAATCCTATGATAGAACATCTGACCCATATGAGCATATCGATCACTATAAAACCATCATGCATATCTAGCGAGCCTCAGATGCACTCCTATGTCAGGTTTTTCCTACCGCCCTTAAAGGACAGGCTCGAACGTGGTTCTATTAACTTCCATCTGGAATGATCCCTTTATTCATCAAGTTGGCCAAAGTGTTTGTCGAATAGTTCGTAGTCAATCAAAGAATTGCTAATGATTTCTCCCACCTCTACGGGAACCATCAAAATGAAGGAGAATTATTGAAGGAGTATTTTCAATAATTTTCCACCAAAGCTTGATAAATTTAGGAGTAAATCATGAATTACTGAGAGGGGTCTTTCTCAGAGGCCTTCGTCCTAGCCCCTTCTATTCGGCACTCATGTGCGATATTATTTATGTATATACCAATCTGATTCATCATATGGAGGTGCAAATCTCTACAGATGAAACCATAAATGCTCATAAAAAGTAGTTTGAACAAATAAATGGAAGCACAAAAGTGCACCAAGGATGGATAATTCATCCTCACAATGAAAGAAGCAATGGAAGAATAATCTACCTACTAGGACTCCATTGTCAAGACAAGAACCTTGATAGGAGGAGTATTTCCCATTCAACACTTCTTAAACAAATATATTAATGGTTGTTTGAGATCAAGATACAGTGAAATGGCCGAATACTTTGAAGCTGAACATAGAAAATCAAGATCAATATTATCATTTTCTCCGTAGTCATGGCCACACTACCGAAGCCTATAAGCAACTCAAGGAGGATATTTAAAGACTTATTTGCCTAGGCTATCTTCGATAGTTTATTTGGGATCCACTTACCCGAGAGGAAGCTCATCCTACTAGGGGACAAATTCAACAACAGAGATAATTAGTGAATAACCGAATAATAGTTGGTGAAATTGTAACAATCACAGGAGGCCCCTTACTATATGATTATTTTTGGATATAGATGAGAACTCGACACCAAAAAAAGCTTGTATCGATCATTCTATCACATTTGATGACTCTAATTTGGAGGGAGTAAAAACCCCTTATTAAGATATACTTGTAATCAATGCGAGGATAGGTGACCCATATTATAATGTCAAAATAATTCTTGTAAATAATGGAAGCTCCGTAGATGTCATGTTTTACTCCACTTTCTTAATATGGGTCACTCAAGAGAAAAGCTTCAACCTGTTGCAGGTCCATTATATGGATTTGATAATCGACCTGTATGAGTAGAAGGGACAATTAGCCTCCTAGTTGTACTTGGAGAATTTCCTCGACATACTACACACTTCATTCAGTTCATTATTGTAAAGTCAGAATTGACTTACAATGCTATATTTGGAAGGCCGCTCCAGTGAATCTTTGGGATAATCACTTCCATCTTCCACCTTAAGATGAAGTTCATTATCCCGGTAGGATTCAGTGTAGTATGTGGAGATTAATAAATAGCATAAACCTGCTATCTTAGGCAAGTTAAACCACGTCTAATAATGACCTTGAATATAAAGGATTTTGATCTTCGAAGCGAAGATACCTCAGAGAGCATCTCCTATAGAAGATTTCACTACTGTATCCATATCAGATAAACACCATTCAAGGGCCATGCAAATTGGATCCCTTCTCTCTAACGAAGAGAAGAAAGAATATGTATATTTTATACATAAAAATCAAGATGTTTTTACATGGAGTCTGACAGATATGCCCGGAATCGACCACGAAGTGATCATAACTTCCTCAAAGTCAATCTGATGTTTAAACTGGTTGTCTAGAAGAAACAAAACTTTGTGTTAGATCGTCAGCAAGCAGTCAAATAAGAAGTTAATAAGCTTTTGAAAGTCGAATTTATATGGAAAGTTCACTATGCCACTTGGTTGGTAAATGTTGTCATGGTACCAAAGATGAATGGAGCTTGGAAAATGTGTATAGATTATATAGATCTCAATAAAGCTTTCCCAAAAGATAGCTTTTCGCTTTCTCGTATTAACCAATTAGTCGATACCACCTCTAGACATCAGATGTTGAGCTTTATGGAAGCCTACTCTAGTTATAATCAAAATAAAGATGAATCTTGCTAATGAAGAGGCAACAGCTTTTCAAATAGGCAAAGGGTTATACTGTTATCGTGAGATGCCATTCGGGCTCAAAAAAGTTGGAGCCATATATCAACACCTCATGAATAAGGTTTTCAAAGACCTTATTGGGTGTACTATGGACGTATATGTTGATGATATACTGATAAAAAGTCTTGAAAAATCTTAACATATCACAGACTTGGAATAGTGCTTCCACTTATTGGGACATTATAATATGCAACTCAACCCCACTAAATATGCTTTTGGAGTCACTTCTGAAACGTTTTTGAGGTTTATGGTAACCCATAGAGGGATTGAAGCTAATCCCAAGAAAATTAAGGCACAAAGGGATATGGTGGCACTGAAGAATATCAAGGAGGTCCAAAGGCTAAATGGAAGAATTGTAGCACAATCTCATTTTCTGTCACGTTCAGAAGACAAATATCTGCCCTTCTTCAAGATACTTAAAGGTGCTTGTAGCTCTGGATTCCAATGGACCGATGAATGTCAAGAAGCCTTTGAATAGCTACAGAAGTATTTGGCATTCCCGTCATTGCTTTCTAAACCAACACTAAGAGAAAAGTTATATTTATACTTAGCTATTTCTACCCAGGGTCCATATTCTTCGAGAGCAAAATGCTCGAGTAGATGCTCTTTCTAAACTTGCTACATTAATGATAGGAGATGTTTAAAAAAGAAAGTGTATCGAGGAGATCTAATTTCTAAGCATTCAAGGTCCATGGGTCATACAATCAATCGATGAACCAAGAGAGGCATATTAGATTGATCACATCTTATCTTTTTTATAGGATATGATACTACTTGAAGAGCCTATGGCTGCAACATGACTTCGAAAAAAAGCAACAAATTTCACCATTATTGGTAACGAGTTGTATAAATGTGCCTTTACCGGATCGTATCTCAAGTGTCTCCCACCTTTAGAAGCTGATTATGAACTCCAAAAAGTTCATTCAGGAGTATGTGGAGAGCAAGTGGGAGGAAAAATATTGGCTTACAATATTATGAGATAAGGATTCTATTAGCCTACAGTGAAACATGACGCACTTGAGTTTACTCAAAAGTGCAAAAACTGTCATTTACATTACAATCTCACCCATACACCTGCTCTAAAGCTTGCATCACTATAGAGCCTTTGGCCTTTCGCTCAGTGGGGAATTGATATAATGGGACCCTTCCCTATAGCCACTCGATAATAGAAATTCATTATCCTGACTGTAGATTACTTCACCAAATTGGTGGAGATAGAACATTTGGCAAATATTTTTGAAGAAAATGCAAAACAGTTCTTAAGGAAGAATATAATTTATTATTTAGCATTCCTGCAAATGTCATCACTGATAATGGGACACATATTATTGGGATGATTTTTACATCTTTTTGTAAGGATTTTCATATTCAACTCATCCACATAGTTGTTTCCCATCCTCAAGCAAATGGGCAAAGAGAGGTTACAAATCAAATAATTATGAAAGGACTAAAGACATGCCTAGGAAAGGCTGGGGGGGGGGGGGGGAATGGACTGAAAAACTCACAAATGTCCTTTAGGCTTATCAGACCACTACTAGAACTCCTATAGGAGAAACCCTGTATAATCTCTATTTTGGTATAGAAGCAGTCATACCGATGAAATTGGAGACCTGAGCAATAGAGTTCAAACCTTTGACTTCTGTAATAATAAGGAGAAGCTCAGAATAAATATAGAGCTCCTCCCAGAACTAAGAGATGAGGCCTCACTTAGGATCGTTGCATACCACCAAAGGATTACTCGTTACTATACTCATAGAGTGAAACCTTGACCTGTCTCTATTGGGGATTTAGTTCTGTGTAGCATCGAAGCTGCTGGGAAAGGCCCTCAGCATAATAAGCTGGTAAAGCTTAGAACAATCAAACTGAAGGATGCTAGTAGAAAATTGCTCCCTCAAACTTGGAATGTTAGTAACCTTTGTAAGTATTATCAGTAGGTGTTGATAATATTGTTTGTCTTGTGTTATGTTTTTCTTTTGTTATGTTACCCCAAGTGGTTATGCTTAGTATCCATCAAGTATTATTATGCCGATCATTCATATATCCCTTGTATGTTGATTAGGGTAGAAATCTTCTAGCCCCTATATCCCTAAGTTATACTAGGGAATTTTTATACTAACTTATATAATACAGTAAGGTGATGTTCACTTTATTGTGATATTATCTTCTCTTATAAAAAGATAAAAATCCCTCAAACTCTTTATCCATGATTCAAGAAAAACATAATCTACATTGTATCTCAATCATCAGATGATCAATCCCAAGGGGATTTAATCCAACCTCTTCTATACAGGTTAAAAATCATCAAGCAAATGCTTTAATTAACAATCTCGGATAGGTCAAGATATGTAAGGATCTCTCACATTCACTCAAGATAAAAACGATCACCAAAATATTTCTCAATGAAATAAAATTAAGTGAATTTCATATGTATGTGAGAAGAAGAAAAAAAAAGAAATATCAATAATTTCTTAATATATCACTGAACATCGAGTACATTATATGGAAGCATTAACACCAAACACACATATACTCTTTACTAGAAAGAAAAAAAAGTGGTACAAACAATATCAGAGCAATCCTATAGGATCTCAATATCAACCTCCTCCTCCTCGAGGAAAAGGCCTTCTGTAACTCACTCTCTAGTTCTTCACCACCAGTATCCGAAGAAGGGTCACCAAAAACCTGGCTAGGTATCAACTCCTTGATATTCGCTCCAGTCTTGTGCTGCACCTCACACAAGCACTTCATAAAACCTTTGATGAAGCCCTTCTCTAAACACTCCACTTCTAAAGCCTTAAACTACATATCATATATATGGTTGCGAGCTTCCTGAATGAGATCCTCAATAGTTATCTTAAATACAAATGATATCTTGGATTCTTCTATGGTTGTAAACGGCAACTACTGGGCTTCCTTCTCTGACTGCATACTCTAGAGCCTCTTATTCTCAGTTTCAAAGATTTACTAATCTTTCATCTACTAGTTGATCTTCATGTGTGCATCCACCAACTCTATATATAGATGATCTATCTGTTGAGTTTATGAGGAGGCTGAAATTATCCTGTTAGCTAGCTCTGCCCTATACTCTGCTAGCTACTCCTCCACCGCCTTCATCTCCTTGACTTTGCCATCTTATTTCTTCTTATATTCTCCATGATTATATTTAATATTTACAAATTTATTATTCTAATCATTCAAGGTTTTAGTCATCTCAAGCTTGAAATCCATATGCTGTTCCAACTAAAGCAACAAAAATAAAACTTTGTAAGAGCCATATCCTTTGAAAAAATACAAGAGGAAAGAAGAAAAGGTGAACTTACCAACTCCACAGCCCATCGACGACAACCGTACTAATGTTTCAAAACATCTTCTGGAATATATAACTTGGATGGAGAGATATGAGGACCTTTGCTAGTGACAGCTAAAATTTCCTCTGCCTTCTTCTTTTTTGATGCCTTCAAATCACCCTCACTCCCTGGTCATTTAGAATGAATTTTTGAAGGTTGGGGAACTACCTCCAGAACTTTGACATACTTTTTTAACATTCGTGCATGCGATCTTCCTATTTGAGTAGATAATCCAACCTTGAACAAGTATTCTTTGCCTATATATCTGCTCAAATAATACACATCAAAATGTAGGGCGTCAATATCAAAAAGTTTAAGTAACTTAAGTAAATCATCTTCTCCAATATGAAGGAGAACGGGTAACTCCTTCAACTTTACCTATTTTTCTTGAAGATTCCAATCATTTTGTATAAAAAAGAAGTCACTAATCTAACCTTTTGACGGATCTCAAGTATGAATGTCTAGTCACTTAGATCTAAAAGAGATATAACCCTATGTATCACTAATGAGACGACCAATCTGAGAAAGACATTCTGAAGATAACACCATTCCATGATCTCTAAAAAGTATAATCAGTCCCATTATGATTGACATGTCCTTGTAAGAAAATTGGGACAAAGACACTCTATAGATTGTAAAAATATCAATCAACTTAGAAGATGGTGGAAATCGTAGCCCCACTCGTAAACTAAATTCCTATACTGTCATATATCTCGGGGGAGGAGAACTGGCATGATCAGATCTTGTCAGCTCCTTCATCACCAGATCATTAGGAAAATAAATTTTTTTCCAAAAAGCAATGAAATAATCGTCAATGATGGTGGAGATAACATCATCAGTCTCCGCCATCTATGAGTCATTTTTAAACCCTTAGATCGGGCAACAGGACGATCTTCTTTGGCTGGAGGATTTCTTGTGGATGTGTGATCACCTTTTAACTTCTATACTAAAGAGGAGAGATAAATTTAAGTAGGGAAAGTCACCTATGAAAAATAGCGAAAAACCTCTAGAGAAAGAAGAAAAATGGGGGAGAAAGAAGGAAAAAGAGGGGAAATTTTTAACTTCTGTATAAGACGAGGGGCGCTGAGTTAAGTAGGGAAAATCACCTACTAAACAATAGTGGAATGCCTCAATTATCAAAAAGCTATAAGGATAAGAGAAGAAGGTGCAAGTTCCCTTTGGCCATAGAGGGGTATTTATAGTGTTTTGGGGGAGGAGAGAAGCTTCAAGATTTTTTTGGAATTTTTTAAATTTTTTTGAAATTTTTCAGAATTTTTTTGGATTTTTTGAATTTTTTTACGAGTAAAATTATTAAAAAAAAATTGGCCAGCGGTTAAGGAAACCACCAGCGGCGGATCGAACCGGTGCCCAACCACCAATGGGTGCGTGGAACCGCGCTAGCGGGTAGACTGCATGGGTCCTAGGCGGACCCCGGGCAAGTTGCGGGCAGTCGCGGCCAGTCTGAGATGCTTGCAAGCCGGCCCGATGCGTAGTTCAACGCTGGCGACTGCCAGTCAGCCTGCCTGGCTTCCTACATGAATTTGGGTCTAATTGTTTACCCAAAAAAGGCCAAATCATATGTTTTTGGGGTCCCATGACCATTTTTCGACCTTCCTGACTCAATTTTGGCACTTTTAAAGCCATTTGGAGCTCATACACATAAGATCGGATTTCCTATCACTTGAAAAATTATCCAAAGTTTGTGATGATATTTTCAAACTCCTGGAGCTTCGACGATCAAAAATAAGGAGGGAAACTGATATATCATCAAAAAATTATCTTAATCGGGGATGAATCTCGAGGCAAAATCAAGCCAAAAATTTCAAAAATTAAATCTGGAATCAACTAAACTCCAAGTTTAGCAAACTTATAGTCAAACTAAGTGTCTCAAAAATATGAACCCAATGAAACCAAATTAAACTCGATCTGAGCCCAAATGAGTCTGAATCGAAGACCCGAAGTGCTGTTGGAAGATTCAAACTACAATTTGGATTACCAAAAGGTTTCTAAACATGACATGATTGTACTCGAATAGAGCAGCTCCAAGAGATGAATCCAACGAGCCTAAGATCGCAAAATTCTAACTTCATTAAGACCTTCAAATATCTGATAAACGGTACACGATCAAGAGCTTCAATATCGACCGTCCATCCAACCACTCCCCATTTACCCCTGATCTCTAACCTATTTACAGGTCATGCCACTCCACAAATTTATAAATTGACCCTTTATTTCTCTTGAAAAGGGACCACAAGCAAGAAGAAGAAGAGAAGAAGGAGAAGGGAGAATATAAGAGAAGAATGATAGGAGGGATGAAACTCCTTCTCGACCACCACCCAGAATTCTGCTCGACTTCTACGGGACGACAAAATTCTGCCCAACTTCTAAGGGATGCCAAAATTCTTTTCGACTTCCACGGAACACCGAAATTCTACCCTAGTAATGCCAGAGTTCCGCCCGATACTGAAACTCTGCCCAAGTGACGCCGGAATTCTGCCCAATCTCCAAGTGACTTTGGGATTCAACTCGAATACCCAACATCATTGAATCTCAAATTATTATTTGTAACTGAACTTCAATTTGGGAGTGGATTATTGTAATCTGATTATCCTAAATTTTAAGGACAAGATAGCTTTTTGTACCTCAAGCAAATGCTAGTGGAACTCTTCCAGCTGGGTGTGGCCCCGTGATTTTTCCCCTTCCATGGTTTTCCACATAAAAATCCTGTTGTTTTTTTTATTTCTCTCATGTTTGTGTGCTGGATATCCGTACAACACTGAGAAAGAAACTTTCTAACTGTTTCGCTGCGTATATTCTAGCCCGCAATAGTAACAGTTTGCTAGTGATATCTTTATGCATTGGTAAATATATAATCTATTCTAAATTCATGTAATATTATACTAGTTCATTCATCCTCATCTTAGATGAACAAAACATAATAGAAATAATGGAATAATTAAAGAATAAAAATATATATATTAATTGGGAACCCTTCTAGTAGGCTCAATGCTTTGTGTTAATAGATATGCACTACTAAATTCTATGCTACTTAGTAAGATTCAAGCATTGTATGGATTCAACAAACTAGATCACCCAAATTATAATTGAATTATATATATATATATTTAATTGTGTCTTAAAGGTTCTTTGGGAAACCCTAGCCGTCTAAAACTCTAGATCGATGCTCCACTCTCTCCTTTTCCCCTTTGACTATTCATCTAAAAGGAAACCCTGCCGAAGAGCTACCCTTCTTCTTATTCATCTATAAGGAAAACCCTTCCCCTTTCCTCATCTGCTTCTCTAGAAAGCCCATTTAAAATTTAATTGCTGGCATCCTTGAATAAGATGTTGCTTTCTCAAGCCTTCTCTAGAAACAATTTCTCCTCACATCCAGCCTAAAACCTTTCTAAACATTCCACCATAGAGTTGCATGAAACCTAAATAGAATCTATCATTGCTTCTATTGACTGGAATAAACTCTTTTTCTCTTAATCTCCAACATAAAAAAATTTTAACAATGAGCTATAACCAATCATAAACAAAGTCATACTCTTCTCGGATGATGAGATCAAGGAAGGAATGAAAAAATGGGATCTATCTCATTGCAAACTCCTTCAATAATAGGTCATATTATGAAATATAATCAAATGTTATCAATAAATCCTGGGTGCTTAAAAATACTCTCAGTCATCATTCTTTGAATGATAACTCTTTTTTACTTACGTTTACTTCATTCTTTATATGGACTAAAGTTTTCAATATGCCCCTAATTTGTTAGAATCCTTCTGACATCTCGACGATAGTTAGTTTAATTGGTCTTCCAGTTGCTATTGGCTTCTTAGTCACAGAGTTAACCAAACTATTTCTTTCATATATCTGATACAAGTTGATAACAAATCAATATTGCCTTAATAGCTTACTATACCATTTTTGGATAAGAACAAACCCTTGAGGTTCTATATGATTGGAAACATTGTCCATGTGCAGGCTACAGATCTCTAATACACCCTCACCACCTTTGTCCCACTAACCCAAAATAATGAATACATTCCAATCCTCTTAAAAGAATAAAAGAACCCATATAAAAAATACCTGGAAACAATCATAAATCTATAAAAAGTTCACAAACATCCTATATGTAATACATACTATAATAGTGTTTGGATATATTCTAACCTCATCTATATGGTAAGTCTGTATATTCTCGAATTTGTGTTTTTCATTTTGTATGTACTTTTGCATTTTTATGTATGTGAATATTCTATTATGTAGTGTATCCCAAGGGGTTGTACATGTTAAATGAGAATCTATAATTTTCCCTTAGAGCATTGCAGCTCTATAAATTAAAATGTTGTAGTGCTAAGCTCTCAATATTCTTGTTATTTTATTATGAACAGTGTCAATGCAATAGTGTTGGTGTCTGTAGCATCGCAATGCTCAATTAATATCATTAATTAATATTAAATTCAATTCAAAATCACAAAAACTAAAATGTCTCCTCCTTTGTGCAGCCAGCTGGAGAGAGAGAGAGAGAGAGAGAGAGAGAGAGAGAGAGAGAGAGAAGATATTATAGACATAAAAAGTCTGCTAACTATGTTCCTATTAGAAGGAGAGATAGAGAATTGTTGTTTAAAATAATATAACGAAATGTTTGAAAAAAAAATTGAATTCTCTAATATTTTAGGAAGAGTTATATAATAATTTCTTAGCAAGGTTTGCACCTCCTTACACTAGGTAGCAATTGTAAGAGGCTTTCCTTAGATTGTAATAGGGAAGAAGAACAGTAATGTGATACGAGTCAAAGTTTATTATGTTGACCAGGTGTCCTCCACACCTTGTTAGCACTTCTAGGAAGAAGTGTTAAAGAATTTTTTGATGTATTTGGGAAAGTCTGAGGTAATATTTAGTACCATTTTATATTTTGTGATTTCTTTTATCTAGTAGATAATGTCCATATGATAAAAAATGACCTAATAGCTACTTAGCAATGGTGGATTACTAGTAGGAAGAGATTTGGAGAGGTTTTTGCAAGCACCTTTAGTGGGAAGAGGAATATGTTTAGGCATGGAGATTCTAGGAGAGGCTCATAAGTTTCTATCCCAATTAATAGAGGTGTAGATAGATCTGGGAGTTTTATTGGTGTATTACTAGGTTTTTATAATTATGGTATATGATTTTTGGGCTAATGCTACAAGATGACTCAATAATGTTTTTAATGTGGTCAGATTTATATAGGATTGCTATTTATCCTTAACCTTGGCCTGACATACATTTTGATTTGAGAGCTGAGAGCTCTAAGTAGTCAAGGAGACCAAGAGTAGTTACACTCTGAGTACTTACTAAGGGATCTTCTAATTGAGGTGGTGATGTATCAATAGGGAGATAGTTTTTTTTATAGCTAGAAGGGGTTTAGTGTCTTTATTATTTCAGTTATAGTACAAACACAGGAATATAACTTAACTCAAAATGTTTCTAGGGATTCACTAGATATGGTTATAGGTATGACCTAAATTTATGCTAATCATTATCACATTTATTTAATTTTTGAGCTAGTTATTCTTTTAATTTTTAGAAGTATTTTGATCTTTTATGTGTTCCTTCATTTCTACAACCCACTTAATATTTTTTTTTCCTACTATGGGCATTATGATGCCAAGTCTAGTTTGTTTTTGTGATATATATATTTCTAATATGAAGTGAAGACTTGATTGATGCTATTATTTTCTTTTGAGTTTGATTCTATTCTTGGAATGGATTTATTGAGCCATTATAAAGCTAAAATAGATTGTTAGAAAAAGAAAGTGACATCATTTCTTGATAGTAAGAGTTACCTTTTATAGGTGGTCAGAGGAGTATGATCTTGTTGGATACCAACTTTATAAGCAATGAAGTTATGAAAAATGGGGAATATTACATTTGTTGCTTCTATAAGAGATAAATGGGTATTTTTACATATAGTAAAAAGATCTCTATAGTAAAATAAGTTTTTGATGTTTCCCTAATGAGCTAGTAAATTTTTCACATGATAGTGAAATAGAAATTTGAATCAGAATTTTGCCAGGTATTACTCTAAATAGCTAAGGATCCATAGAGGGTAGCACCTAAGAAACTGTAGGAGTTTATGGTTCAGTTACTGGAGTTAGATGATAGAAGATTTATCAAACCATTTATATCCCTAAAGAGTGCATTTATTCTATTTGTAAAAAAAGGATGGGACTATACCAATGTGTATAGATTAACGAGAACTAAATATGTGAATATTAAGTAAAAGTATCATTTACCTGTGGCAGATGATTTATTTGATCAATAGGAGCTTGCTTCTATGTTCTTCAAGATTTATTTAAGATCATGATATCACCAATAGAAGGTGAAAGATGAGGATGTTGTAAAGACTACATTTGATGCTAGGTATGGAAATTATGAGTTTTTAGTCATGCCTTTTTGGGTGACCAATGAGCCTAAAATCTCAATGAATTTAATGAATATAAACTTTAAGAATTATTTAAATTGATTTATTATCATCTTTCTTAGTGTTATTCTGGTAAATTAAAAGTTTGAGGAAGAGCATGCAATATATTTGTTGATTATTTTAGAGGCTCTAAGGCAACACCAATTGCATATAAAATTTTTAATGTGCAAACTTTGGCAAAGAAGCATCTAATTTCTACATCATGTGATAAATAATGAAAGAATTTTTATAGATCCTTAGAAAGTTCAGGATATTATAGATTGTCCACTGCTTATTACTATATCTGCGGTGTATTATTTTTTAGGTATGGCAAGTCATTATAGGATATTTGTAAATTTTTTTCTTAGATTTATATGCCTCTGACTAGGCTGAACCAAAAGATAGTGTATTTTGAGTGGACATTTTATTATGAGAGCAACTTCTAGAAGCTGAAAGATTATCTAATATTATCTCCAACTTCAACCATCCCATCTAGCATAAAAGGATTTTAGGTATTCATTGATGCCTCACTTGAAATTCTTTGATGTGTTCTAATGTAAACGGGAAAGGTAATAACTTATGCTTCATTCAAGGCAGTTAAAGTCATATGGGGAAAATTATCTGACATATAATCTAGAGTTTCTAGTTATTATGTTTGCTCTAAAAATTTTGGGACATTCTCTGTACAGAGTTTAATGTGAGATTTTTATTGATCATCGATGTCTGAGGTACATTTTTACTCAGAAGGAATTGAGTTTGAGATCAAGAAGAAATCTTGAATTGATAAATTATTATGATTTGATTATTCAATATCAACCCAATAAGGCAAATATAGTAGATGACGCTCTGAGTAGGATGTCTTTGGGTGTAATATATTGTATGCTTACTCCTGATGATTAACTGATCCATGATATGAAAAGGATATTACTATAAATGATGAGATCAACAAATGAATGTATTGCTTTCTCTAGCAGGTAGGATTTTAGAAAGCTAAAAATTCTAAAGAAAAATATGCTAAGTTGACTGATCAAATTGAATATGATAAGAAATCTGAACTTCTATTATCTGACTCCAATGTTATTTTCTATAAGAGTATATTATGGATTACTAGTAGTGAAAATCTAAGGAGTAATATTTTGTATGAGGCATATTATTATGTTTATACTATATATCCTGGATATAGCAAAATGTATAATAATTATAAAAGAATATTTTTGTGGATCAATTTATAAATATAAGTGGCTAATTTTATATCTAAATATGAATCTTGCCATTTAATGAAAGCACAACTATAGAGATTGGTTAGTATATTGTAGCCATTACTCATTCCTGAATGAAAATGGGAAGAAGTGATTAAGGATATTGTTATGAGTTTTTTGAGTTCGAGGCAAGGATATGCTACTATATGGATGATAGTGAATCATTTGAAAAAAATTTGCTAATTTTGTTGTTATTTAACAGGCTGACTCTATAGATAAGCTACCATAGGTATATGTGCATGAGATTGTCAGACTTCATGGGATACATGATGTAGTAGTTTCTAATCACGATGATATAGACTATGGGGAGATATTCAATAGGATTTGTGAATGAAATTGTATTTTAGTATGTCTTTTCACCCATATACACACAGAGAATTTGAAAGGTTAATTCAAGTACTAGATGATCTTGAAAGGAACTATGTTCTAGATTTTGGTTGTCATTAGCAAGGCCACATTCCAATTTTTATATAAAGAATTCCACTAGGTAGCTTTGAAAGTCAACTATTTTTAGAAATTTTAAAAAAAGGATTATCATACAAAAAATTAATAGTGCAGTTCCAATAAATCTTAAAAATAAGTTTAAACTACATTTGTAATTTTGTCAAGTTCTAAAAATGGGTTTTCGCATACAAGTTAATTCTAGTCTACTATTTATTTGGTTGCTGGTAAGACATTTTGCAAAATTTTATATTTTGTTTATTTTTATATATTCATATAAAATGTAATTTTATATTTTCTTATTTTTTAAAATGTATAATTTTTTAGAATTTCAAACATCATGAGGAAATTTTATTGTGTTGAATACACTGGGAGCTATATGGGTCCAATTATATTCTAAAATTTTTGAATATTTGTGATGTTGGGCACATATAAGATATAAGCCTATTTTTTATATGCTAGTATTAGGAGCGATAAGGGCTACTATAATCTAATATTAAATGAAAAATGATTTCTTCTTAATTAGATCTTAGTTTTGTCTCATCATGATCCAACATGAGGTGACTTCTTTATAAGACTGATTTTTATCTGTCTGGGTCGTAACTTTACAAGCTGCATCCATTAACTATAAAATCCATAACTATGTTGAACGAAATAACTCTTCAATATTTTTACAAATTTTTGATACATTCTCTCTTCTTAGGATGATGCATTATCAAAGAACTGAGCCAAAAAACCAATTCACCTTATAGGTATCCACTTCTTCTTCCCAAGATCCTAGCCTATCTCAAAATAAATTATCTTCCCTACAACACAATCTTGACAACTCAAATCAACCCTTCTCTAAAATAGAACAAGCAATCGTCTAAGCCATATTGCAACAAACAAAAATCCAAAGATCTTCTAAAGGTAAAAAGAATAAGCCAATCAAAATTCAAAAGATCAATGAGTTTCCTTTTTTTACTTCGTAGAATGTGAGGGATTTTAATGATTTAGATAGAGTTCTTAGCTATAAAAAACTCATTCAACTCTACTATATTGTCCTTTTTTGTAATCCTGAAGTTGAAGCAAATTATTAATTGTCCTTTGATCCTTATCCTAGTCTTAACCACAAGCTTTACACCAATAAAGATAGCTATAATAATTTCCATTTTTCCCATCATGGGAGGATATAGATCAAATGGAACTCATCTTCCATATTCTTCACTCCCATCATCTCAAACCCATGACTCACACATGGTCATGTCAAATATCATAGCCTGTATCCCATTCTTATAATTGTTTGTTATGCTTCCAACTACTATAAAGAAAGAGAAAAACTATGCAATATCATAAAGAACATTACTTGTTAGGTTAGGTAGCCTTGTATTGTTATGAAGGATATCAATTGTTGTAGTTACTTTTTTAAAAAATCTAAGGGGAATCCTGTTCCTCCTAACATGCTATACTAATTTAATTACAGTGTCTTTGAGATTAACCTTCAAGACCTCTCTTTTTTTAGCCTTCACTTCATTTGGTTCAATAATAGGAAGGCTAATCCCATCCATATTAAACTTGATAAAGTTCTTGTTAATGAGGAGGATGTTAAATCATATCTCTTTCTACATAATTGATAATAGAAGATGTTCTAACAACTCTCTTATAATTATAATTACTCATGCTTCACAAAATAAAAGATTTAGATTCCTCCTCAAAAACTTATGGACTAAATAAAACCCTTTTTTGTATGCTCTCCACTCTACCTTCTTTGGTCATGCTCTAGAGAATCCTATTTGTTCCTTTAAAATCAAGCTAAAAAAGTTCAAAAGCTCTTCAAAATCCAATATCTAGGCTTCCTCTAATAACACAACTAATACCATCTAAAAATCAAAACACCTTCAAAAAATTCTACTTTATTGCTTTGGACAATTATCCTCTTAATTAATTTGTGAATTCTAAGGTAAGAGAATTTAAAGAAGCTCATGACTTTCATTAGACCTAATAGGATTCTTAGATTGTTGAAAGGGCCAAATAAAGATGGCTTATTAATGGAAAAGATGACTAAAATTTCTATATGGTAAGATTAAGAGTAAAAGAAATAATAATTGCAAAAAAGAGCTTTACACAAATATGAGAACTTCCACAAACCAAAAAGATATTGTTGTGGCTGCCTCTAACCACTTTAAAAACATTTTCAATACTCAACCTTCCCTCTTTGCCTATTAGCAGAATGGTTCCCCCTTACTTATATCCCATCTCCATGCAAGTCACTAATGAGGAGACCAAAGCAATGGTATTTGCTAACTTAGCACTGGGTCCTTTGGGTTTTCTTTTGAATTCTATGATGCCACTAAGGAAATTATTGGTACACAACCTTGTCATACTATAAAGTATTAATTTCTTCTCAAATAATCATTTATGGAGGATACTAAACCAACTAAAATCTCTATAATTCATAATACTCAGCATACAAGCAAAATTTTAGATTTTAAACAAATTTCCTAATGAAATACCTTTTATAAAATTATAACTAAAATGCTTTCTTTAAGACTTAAACCTATTATGCCTTATGTTAGACTTGAAAGCTAAACTGTGTATCTCAAAATAGAATTTTTACCCATAATATCTTTCTTGCCAAGAAATTCTGGGAGAAAGTCACTCAAATGCAAATGCCATTTTTTCTGCATAACTAAATATATTTAAGACTTTTGACTTGATTTGTAGATATTTCATTATTTCTAGAATGTGGCAAAATGGCTTTGCCAACCCATTCATTAAATGGATTAAAGCTTGTATTTTCAATGTATCTTTCTCTATTTGTATCAAATGGTCTCTTGAAGGATATATACTTTGGCTCTTCATTTAGATTCAAATAAGGTTGTTCCATTTCAGCTTACATTTTTTTCTTAGCTATGGATGGCCTTTCAAATGTCTTTAGGAAAAGATTACCAACAATGTATATTTCAGTTTCCATTTGGGCAACCTAATAATTTCTCATCTTCCTTATGCATATGAATTATTAGTATTTAGTAAAGGTAATATAGATAATATTAATACTCTTAATATTATCCTTGATCAATTTGGAAAAGCTGATAGTTTCAAAATTAATGCCTCTTAAAGGGTTATATATTTTCTTAAGCATACCTCTAATTAATGATAACTAAGAAACTTAACTTGCATATAAAAAATGGTACAAATTAGTACTTAGGTTTCCTAATTTCATTCAAAAGAAAACTTATCTCTAATTTTCAACCCTTAATATGGAAAGCCATGTCTCTTCTAGAAGGATAAAAAATAAAAAGAAGCCTTTTTCTAGCTAGTTAATTGCAATTCTAAAATTTTGGCATCTATGATTTAATTGTTTATTGGATTAAGGGTACAATATTGCCAAGGTCCTATATAAAATTTTTAAGCAAGCTTTGTGCTAGGTTCGTATAGCATAGGGCTTTCACTACTAAGAAGCTAGACCTTATATCATGGAAAAATACTTGTTTTCCCAAGCATTCTAATGGCTTGGGCATCCCTTCCTTCTCTATATTATCACATGTTCATAGATGCTCATTAATTTGGAGATGTTTGTCATCTAACACTTTATAATTTGTTAAATATGGCAAGGAAAAATAATCTTTTTAATGGAATATGAATAACTCTAAGGAATCCAAATGTTGGAAAAATTTGAAAGTCGTGCTTCTTCTATTAAACCCAAAATCACTTTCAAACCTATATCTTTAAGCAATTTTGTTTATATTGGGACCCTTAGTGTGTTGGTAAAGCACTATATGAGCTCTGGGACATAAATTTCACCTTTCATATCCTTCCTCCGCACACTAGCATCTAAATGGTTATTTGTAATAATAATTTTTTTAAAAAAAAAAAATTATTTGTAATAATAATTGGAACCTATGTGATTCTCTACCATCCTCTCTTTTCAATATTATTATTGTTATCCCTATAATTTATGGAGGTTCTAATATTTTAACTTAGCTCAACTATGGATCTTCATCTTTCAAGTCATTTATCAATTCTTATTATTGAAATTTAGCTATGGTTTCTTCATACAAATTTATTTGGCACAAGAATTTTTCTTTAATGTATTCAGTTTATAGTTGGCTTCTTTTTATAAATTGACTTAAAAATTCAAATGTTATTCAATCAATGAATTGATTTTTCACATTTTCTATGAGTGTGATTTCACTTTCAAAATTATAAGCAACATCATTTTGATTGCCTCTATGTCCTTATTAAGGCCATCTTCATTACAATTGTTTCAGATCATTATGGATACTTAATCTTTCTCAGTATGCAGTTAAAAGGCTTTATTTCCTTTTCATTTGTTTCTCTATATGCTTTATTTGACATGAATGAAATAATATGAAATTTGGGCATGAAATGATTAGCCAATCATCACTCACATGTAGATAAAAAAGAACATTAATCTTGAAGAATTATGAGGAAATCATAGGATATTTTCTATGACTTAGCTGCATTGGGATTATTTTTTTCGCTAGAGAATGATGAGTATAGCTCTGGCCCAAACTGCTAATGCCGCTTGTTGCGCTCCTTGGATGGTCTTCTTAGCAACCAAGTGTGCACACCGTATATGTACATAGGAAATTTCTCTCATGGGTGACATTTTGAGTCCATTTTTAATATTTTTTTATATTTTTTAGTTTTTTTTTTAATATGAGTTTCTTTGTCTTCTTTAGTTTTCTCTTATGTTAGTTAATTTTGAGTAATGTAGAATTTTGTTGTAGCTATTGTAATTCTTTCCTTATCCTCTTGAGATGTATCATTGGGCCTTTATACCTTATGCAACTATTCATTTTTGTAATTAAAATGACTAACACCTCATTTTCTGCAATAAAAAAATAATTAGATTATAGTATTTGTTCTCATGATCTTCTCCACAAGAATTTGGGAAACCAACAATGTTTATGTCAATTGGATTGATCATTGTCATCAGGAGAATATAAACTTAGTTAAGCAAGTCACCAGTCTCAAACCAATTTGATAATCGTCTCAGAATCATAACTCATCATGTCATAAAAAATATGGCATCTCGCCTATAGTGCTTGACGACCAAATAATGCTATTCGACTACAGAACTCGACAACTAACCCAAATTAATCATTAAAGTTAACTATAGATTCTTGCTAGAAGAGTTTATCAAGGGATCCCACCTTCAATTTAGATCTTGTTTGGAGTTCCCATTTGATGGGCTGCTATTAGCTAGACTTATCTATTACTCAGCTAGCTATATCGAGCTCAGTTGTATACATTCCATATTACTTTATCATGTAGTCCTTCATGCACTCTTAACAATAGCTCCTAACTATAAATAGAGGGACAAGTGTACCCACTATGCATTATTGTACTTTTAGACAAAATGATGCTTCTTTGACTCCATAAGATTCTCACTCTATAGTTCCTTGGCTACTCACATTTTCTTAATGGTTAAGTGGGTGGTTAAGTGGGTCAACTAAAAGTTTTGTTCTGCTGAACGAGCATCATTCACATGAATTTTGAAAGGTAGAAAAAGATCACTTTAATTTCTTTCAACTTCTTTGAACAAAGTTTTTTAACATTTTCATTCAAAATATTCAGTTCGAACCTAGCTAGCCTTTTTGTCCTTATTTTATTTTCTTAATCCAATTTGTTCTAGCTAGATTTTGTCTATAGGATAAAAGGCTTTCATTCATTACTAAATTTTTCTAATAAAAAAACAAGTCATCCTTATGCTCTATTTGGTTGCAGAGAATTTGAGAAAAAAAATAGAAGAAACAAAATATCAAATAATAATTGCTAATTTATAAATAATTCATTAATTATTTATATTTCATTTAACTTTTTTTTTCCACAAAACCAAATGTACCCTAAACAATCATTGCTACCGGGATCCATCATCCATCTATGTGCTATAATTTGAATGCACTTTCTCATGCAGATGGAGTGTTATGCGCTAGAAAATTTATAGTGATAGAGTGAGAGTTTAATATATTTGCATTATAGTCAAATATGTATAAAAATTTTTGTACATAATAGAACTTTTTAGGTGAAAAATCTAGAAAGAGAAAAAAATCACAGGACCCAATTACAATAATTCAGATGTCCATAAACGAAAAGTTAAAACCCCAACAACATGTTCATATCTTGGCAAGAGTTTGGAGATGATGGAAGAGACTACTGGTTGTGACAGCCAGGAAATGTAATTGAGTTCTTAGTTCTCTCAGCTCATGAACCTCTTTTTTCTGTAGAGAATGAGTTCTTTTTCATAGACTTTTCTAGATGAACAATTTGCTAAATTTGGTTAGAATCTAAAGCACTACTTTTTATTAATTGTATTAATTCTCCTGATTATATATCTCTGCTCAAATATTTGAATGCCTTAATGATGTCAAAATTGAATTATCTTTAGCTCATAATATTCATCTCGTCAAGTTGCTCGTTTTCACTTAAGCATGTTACAATTACAAGTCATTTGGACCATCAATTTATATTTAGAAGTTTCTAAACATAATTCAACTATTTGATTTGAGCTCATTTGGTGTCGAATCGGATCATATGTAGCGTTGATAAGTTCATCTTATTGAAATGACATATTCGATGTTTTGTTTGACAATAATTTTGCTAAAAAATAATTTAAAATGATCTTAAATTTAATTCTAAAAATTTTAGATTCAAATAATGCCTTGAGAATTGTGCCAATCATATGAACTTTCTAGAATCATTTTGTTTTCTTTGTCGAAGCCTATTATGTCCAAAAATATATTTCAAGTCTTTAAAAATTTTTTGGCATAAAAATTAAAATTTCTTCCCTAGCCCACCCCCTTAGCAATGTATCAAGGTGTAGGACCCTCGGCAGCACCCTCAGTAGCACCACCAAAAGAAGAAGAATAAGAACAAGAAGAAGAACAAGAAGAAGATGGAGATGAAGATGAGGGGTACGGGAGCCCTATTATTTGTCCCTTGGTTTTTTTATGTTATTTTATTTATGTTGTTAGTTTTTTAGTAGCTTTTTTGTATTTCTCCCATAGTTTTTGAAAATTTCTACTTTATTAATTTGTAAAAATTTCCTGCATTTTCTTTTTATGTTTTTGTAATTTAAAAATATAATGAAATTAAATTTCTCCAAATTTTAGTTTATTGCTTATCTTACTATTGAACTTCTTGTTTGAGTTATGAACTTTGGAAAATTTAAAATTAAGATCTAAAGTATTTAATAGTACACAACATCAAAATTTCCTTACTAAAATAGTTATAAATAACAACTAATCTTTTTTATTTAAAATTACTAATTAAAAAAATAATTTTTTTAAAAATCAGTTAAGCACTTTATTAATATAGGGATACTTAATTGTAGTAATAATGTAATTTAACTTATTAGATTAATCCTAAATCACCTAAAAAGCGAGTAATTAGGGAATTTTAAAACCTCTAACAAACTTTAGAATAGTATAGTGAGTGGAGGCATAGATAGGTATTCAATATCAAAAGATATTATAGCAAGTAAATGAAAAAAAAAAAACATAAGCAATGAAAAAATTGAAAAGGCTAAAATATCTTAATATAAAAAATTGGTGCTCGCAAAGTATACCCACTTAAAATAATAAGTGAGATTAATTTATAAATACATGAATATAAAAAAATTCAATGTCTTGTCCTACCTCTATAATTCTGAAAGAATTATTGGAAATATAATAGTTAAAAAAATATACTTGATGCAAAAGATAAAAATGTATCCCAGTATAAAATTAATTACGTAAAGATAAATAAAAGCTAAACAATTAGGGGAATTTATAAGATAAAAATTATTTATTCAAAATTATCTTTATTATGATTTTTTTGTGCTTGTAATCCTTGTATTTTATGTAGATAAATAGTGAAAAAGTTATGAAAATTAGATCAACACCACAGTGCCATGAAGACAATGTTGTAGCTTTAAAACCCATTATAGCACTATAGCATCCTACCTTTAGTGCCTCAGTGGAGATCTCAAAAGAATTTGGATGGAGAGATTAGCATCTAAGTGTTATTCAAAAAGCTCAGCAACGTGATGGGAGTCAATTAAACCAATGAATCGAAATGACAAATGGTGAACAAACACACAGATTCAACGTTATTGTAGTGCCCCAAAGATGGTGCCATAACACTCATTCAATTAATTTGCAAAACTATAAATAGTAGTATTAGACTTCTTGTAAATGGATTGGCATATTGTGGAGTCATTTTGTGTGAGTGCTAGTGTTATCTTGAGAGGGAGTAGCTTGTCTACTTGTATTTGGAGTATTATGTTAGTTTGGAGTAAAGTGAATAATGCAAAAGGATTGTAGTCTTAGTTTTAGGTCATTTCTAAATCTTATTTTACATTGTTTATCTTATTGATCTTATTTTTCATGTTTGTAACTTATTATTTATTCAATGAAATGAAATATTTGTTCTGTAATAACATCTTCATGTGTAGCAAAACATTACATTGAATATATGATTATTCGAATGGATATTATTACATGGAGTATGTTTAATCTTTAAAGTACCCATATTGCTTTTAATTTCCCCATACTTCAAATTGTTTATGTATAGGACATACATAAATTAAAAATCTAGTGTGATCTATTGCCTTGATGAAGGAATAGAATAATAACTAGAGACTTTAAAATGTAGTCCATCCATAACATGTACTTATGGTTGTTAAGAGTATGGAGTCATAAGGAGAAAGAAGAATTGTAATTAAGGAGGATTCTAAGTAATACTCCAAAGAGCTCAACAAAGATAAGGAGTACTTATTAATCTGATCCACTACAATAATAGTTTGTAAACCACTCTAAAGTTATCATGCACTTTTAAAAAAAAAAATAGGTTCAAAATTTTTAAAAATAATAAATTTTCTTACTGTATTTTAAGTTTACTTTTAATATGCACCACGCTTTTAAATCATTTAGCTAGATAAATTTAGCAGTTTTATAGGCATTAGTAAAGTGAAGTTAGAATATTTATTGGGTCCTTGTGGGATAGAAACTCTTCTCATCAGTATATTACTTGACATGACACGTACACTTATAATAAATATGACTTATACCGAAGAAAAACTAAATTTTCATCAAAATATTGAGTGGTGTGCGTAAGATAAAGCATGAAGCTTTGCATTTTTATTAGTTAATAGCAATAAATAAGCAGTAGACCTATAACTTAGCACCACCATTCCCATCACCGTGGCTCTCTCAGGATAAATTCTAGTACCAAGTAGATATTTAAGCACCATAATGAAAGACATTCAGTGTTGCAGTGCTCCCAAGCTCTCACCCACTATTACTTTTATTTTCTAAATTTTAAGCCACAATCTCTTTGGCATAATTAAATATAATAATAACTCTAAAATTAATATAAACTCATGCGGCCTTAAATAGATTTAAAATTATGACTAGTTTAAATTTGGGCATCACAAGTAGACTTTACTCTATATAAATGGTCATTTCATAAATTTCATTGGAAAATTAAATAATCAATCTCATCCTTCAATTGAAAAAAAAAAATTCTATTAAATGTTCTTTTAAACAGTGAATATTATAGTATTGAGATTGATCTCCACTATTTAGATTCTAAAGAGATTTTGGACACTTCAGGTATTCAAAATTGTGATCTTCCTTCATAGTATTACATGTAAATGTATTCAAATCGGTGTACTTAGATGAACTTGGTCAAATTTGGTGTATATTGCCTTTTGATTGCTCATGCTTTCTTTGTTGGAGAAGCCAATAAATGTTTTGTGAAAATTTGATTACATTTGGTGGAGTATTGTTTGAACTACTTTCAATGAGCATTGATGGCATCTCTAGTTGTTATTTGAACTTCTAATTGATAAATTAAATCAGCATTGGAGTGAATAATCTCTCGCATTAGTCAAGAGTAAGAAGGACCATGTTAGAGACCAATAAACAAAATATCTCTTCATAATTCTAAATCTCTCTCAAGGTTTTTGAAGAAAATCATTTAGAGTATTAGGTAAGTGTTTCTCAGACATTTGATAAATCCCAAAAGGATGGGTGGAGCTCTTAATAATTTTGTTAGTTGTCGATGAATTTTTCCATAAAAACTTTGGTTAAATTAGCAAAAGTATGAATAGTTATATGTCTAAGTAAGTAGAATCTTGTGTATGCTTGTCACTTGAGACTTATGGGGAACAACTTTCAAAGGATTACATTAGAGGCATGTTAAATGTAAATGATGGTTTTTTAAGGACCAATTTCCTAAAGACTTGCATTGGCCAAGGGCGAAGATTCTTGAAAATTTTGATGAGGAATAAGTTAAATCATTTCCCTCAAAGGAAATTCCTCCTAAATAATATTTCATTGCACATCTCTTATAACATCATGAGGGCATCAATAAAGTGATATTGATTTAAACTCCCCATGATTCATGGAGGATATCAAACAAACCAAACAATATGAGATGGTTATGTTTAACGGGTAGTGTTTGATAAATCTTGATGAGGTTGTGGAGAAGGAGGTACTACTTGATTGGGACTATCCTTAAATTATTGTTGATATTGTGGTGGGAGAATTCCAACAAACTATGATAGTGCTCTTTATTGTCCAACCTCCTCTAAAAGTTGTAAAATTGATTTGGAAATTCTTTCATCCTATTTATGCACTCCTCTAATGGGAGGCATTAATGGCCTTCACTACTTATACTATTTGGTCCTTGATTGATTAATTGGTTTCTAGCCATTAAAAAAAATGGATAGTATTTTAGGAATATTTCCCATAAATAATGTCAAAATATTGCATACTAGAAAATATACAACATAAGAGTGATTGTTTAATGTCTTAATATTATAAAAAATAAACCCGCATAAAAAACTTTGTAGAGACTCATAGGTATTAAGCGTAAAACTTGAAAAAGGGAAAAACTATGGCCATGCCCAATTGAAATAATCCACTATAGAATGAGATATACAATAATTTTGTTGCAATTCAGGAGCCCAATCTTGAGTTTTGATGATTACAAATATTATTGGATTAGTACTTTCTTATTCCTACAGTACATATTAGATATTTTTATTGTGTATCACTAACCATTTCATGTACAACATACACCAAGCAACATTAAACTTAAGACAATATAACATTAGTGTAAAAGATAATCAATGTTTGATAGAGTCTATATTTTTTATTTTTCATAAGTCAATTTCTATTGTAGGTCTATGTCAGCTAAGCAACTGAGCATACATTCACAATAGGGGGAGATATTGAATATTTGAATTTTTTGTTAATCATACTATGTAATCTAAATCATACTATATAATTTATTTAAATAAAAATTAATTTAAGTGTTTAATTAAATGAGATTAAATTAAATTGGGTTATAACTAATTGTATCATACTTCCACTACATCATGCAAGATAATCAGCTATTTTGAGAAACTCCACCATCAAATCCTTATTACTTAAATTAGGAAAATTTGAAACTTAAAAATTTAATTGATCACATTGTATGATCTACTTTATAATGTATGAATATTAATTAAAATTATATAATTTAATTTTGAGGATTAAGGAATCAAATCAGATCTAATCATTATTAATGATCATACTTTATGAATCATCTGAGAACTTAATGGATGATCTTTGATTCAGCTAAACTAATTATAGTATATGATTTATGAGGCATATTGTATGATCATAAGGCTTAATATTAAAAATTAGGGTTTTTTAGAGGCCACTTTATAAACTCATATTATATCTTAAGTTAAAGAGAACATGAGCCATCGAAGTTTTTTTTCTTTCTTTGGAGAGTGCTTGGAGAGTCCACTTCAAAAGGGAGAGACATAAAGTGAGGTTGAGATAGGGAGATTTTCTTGAGAGAGTCAAGGGAAGTGAGAGGATTCATATGATTACTCCAACTAGCATGTACCTTAGGTTCTCCTATTGTGTCTTGGTGGAGCTCTTGAAGAGAAACTCCAAGAAGATGAGTCTTTGGTGCAAAAGACTAGCTAGCCGAGGAGGCTAAGGATCAACATCTTTGCTAGGATGGGAAGCTAAAGGAGGGATCAACATCTCTACTAGAGTAAGGAGGTAAAGGATAGATGACATCTTCGTTAGGCTGGGAGGTAGAAGGAGGAAGATTCTTTGATGTTTGTAAAAGTTATTATATGCCTTATCAAGAGAGAAGAGCTTCTCCACCTAATTGTGTGCTAAAGGAGACTCACTTTTGTTACAATACCCAAAAATGAGGTCATTTGAACCTCAAAAAATTCGATTTGCTACTCCTTACTATCTTGCAATTTGATTTGCTTTTAATTATCTTTGTGAAAGAATTATTTAGTTTATTTTTTGTTATCTTTGTAAAAAAAAATTGCTAGTTTACTTTTGGATATCATTGTAAAAGAATTTCTTGTGATAAATCTCTGGTAAAAGTTCTTATTTTTTAATTAAAAAATAAAAATAATATTTTTTTTTTCTAAAAGTAAAAAAAAACTTATTTGCTTACGATTTTATTTGAATAGATTATTCTCTTAAATCTCTATTGAACATCCATTTTTAATCTTAAGAAAAAGATTTCTAAATTACCAATTCACTTCCACACCCCAATCTCTCTCTCTCTCTCTCTCTCTCTCTCTCTCTCTCTCTCTCTCTCTCTCTTCCACCCCCCTCCCCCCTCCTCTTGGTGTGCATAAGCACTTTCAAATTCACCCTTCCTCACAAATGATGGAGAAGGGAATATCTTGGGAACAATTAACCGATTCTCACTGTAGGTGAGAAATGCAATATGGGTCTTTAGTTCTCTAAAATTTTAACCTGTCTTTTTTTTGTATAGAATGAGTATTTATAGTCTTTTTGAGATAAAGATTTTGACAAATTTGGTTAGAATTCAAAGCACTCCACCATACGGTTCATATTGATCTCTTTAATTTTGTATCACTTATTAAATGTCTTAATGATGTCAAAATTGGGTGATCTTGAGCTCTTTAGTTTCATCTCGTTGTACTGATCGATTTGATAATAAACATGCTATAATTGGAAGCCATTTGGTCCATTAAATTATGTTCAGAAGTTTCCAAGAATAATTCAAGTGCTAAATTTATGCTCATTTAAAGTTGGGTCGGATCATTTGTAAATTTGAGACATTCAATTTGATTATAAATTTGCTGAAATTAGAGTTCATATGATCCTAAACTTAATTTACAAAGTTTACAATTCAAATAATATCTTGAGATTCATGTCATTCATTTAAATTTTATAGTTTATCATGTAGAATGAAAAAAATAACATAGAAAAACTCATAGATATCTATGCAAATTTTTGATATAAGATCAGCCCTCTTTTGGATCATATTAAAAAGAACAATTTTTAAGATCAATAAAAAAATAAATAATATATGTTCATTTTAAAATTTCCATTTATTTACAAATTACTTAAAATAAGATTTAGACTATTTAAATATTTTATTCAACTCTCATCTTTGTGAGAGCTTTGGGATCACAACATCGAGGAAATGGTGCTCATGACATCAATGCTAATTCATCCTTCATCCTCCACGCTAACAAAATTCCACTCACCCATACTCATTTATTTCTTCTCCTTTCTCACTAATTCCCTCCCTCCTAACTCTCACACCCCATCATCTCATCCTCTTTGGTGCCCTATGGTACCTTCATAGCCTCGGCGTTGATGTTCTCCTTGAGTTTGGAGTTCGTACCATCCGCCCTCATCATTTCCATCCACTATTCAATCATCAAAGTCTTTTTTATGTGCTATGTTTACTTGTTAAATAACAAATAAGTATGTTCACCAACATAAATTATAATTATGTTTGTATAAGATTTAAATTTTTTTATTAGAATATAATCATGTTTGTATCTTGTTTAAACATAGTTCAAATATGATTCAAGTATTGCTCAAATATGATTTGCCTATAGTAGATATAATTAAGTGCGTTTTAATAGCTTCAGCATAATTGAATCATCATATTATAAAGTAGATATGATCAAGTGTAATATAATAATTACAACAAAATATAAATTATTATAAGATGATAGAGATCAATTTAATAGATATAACACAACAAAGTGCAATCCAAGAGCTCTAAAATGATAGATATGCACAACAACAATGTATTCTTTGACGTATGATGGAGTTGATAGTGCATTAACATAGAAATAAAGAACATGATCACAAGCTAAATCATCATTTCAAGATCAAGACTTATCATCAATGCTCAAATTAAAAATAAATGAAACTTGGCCATGAACTCCTCCCATCAAGTTAGTTTTTTGGTGATTTTAGAAAGCCTTAAACTTTGTCCCTCATACTTTATCCAAACTCATTCAGAGGAAAGAATATAGCTTGAAGATTGCATGAAGATTATAAGCACTCCACTTCTGTCAACTGGCTTGACCAAATTTTGCTAGTTAAATTTTTTCTCTATTATCTTATTATTTATTCATGTCACTAATCCATGTGATTGATAGTAATAGGCTCCAAATGTTTTCCAAAATATATATGGGTTGACCAAAGTTATAAGAGATCCTACATATGCTCCATGTTTTGTATTCTTAAATTATTATTGAATAGTATGAAACTCTACATGTGCAAAAATTTTATAGAAAATTAGTGGCTACCTTACATCTTCGTGAAGCTTTATAAATAATCCTCTCTTGAATTTTGGTGAGTCTATAGTTATCATAAAAACCATTCTTTTTCTCTTCTTCTCGCTAGTTTAGCTGCTACCTACCTACAAACTAGAATTGGCAACCCTTACATATCTGGCACTCTAAAAATTCTAAAATGTCTCTAATACTATCACATCTTCCTTTCAAATTATCCACAAACCCCAGAAGTCCTTAATATTTTAAATCACCATTGCCTTTAAGAAACCCAAGCCAAATTAATTACACAAAAGACAATTCTAGTTGTTTATCCAACATGACCAATAAATTTGAAAATTTTAGCACTCAAAATACTCATAAAAACACCCTAAAAGTACATTCATTTTCCCCAATATACCAAACTTCATATCTAATATTCTTCATGCCTCCCCTAGAAAACCTAATTTTATTTAGCAAGGAAGTTTTAACATTAAATGTGTTAAAAAATCAAGTCACCCTTTCCCATCCTAGACAACCCTTTTCCACCTTTCAAAAGGGTTACCAATTAAGTTATTCTCTTTATTATTATGATTTTTTCACTCTGCTCTACTCAAATATGATCTATTATATGAAAAGGATCAAAGTTATATCTACTCTGAGCGCATTTATCAACATGGAATAAAATTTTTTTCTCAAAATTCATCTTGACTTGTTACTTCTTAATCTCATGTAATTTGTCAATAAATATTTATGTTCACTTTTTCACCAAGTGTTAAGGTAAATGATGGTTGACATTTTGAATGAAAAGTTGTGTTTTTTATGCTACTACGCAGCCAAAATTTATTTAGCCATCACAAGAAAATTACAAACTAAATTTC
Organism: Dendrobium nobile; assembly: GCA_022539455.1. Taxonomy (NCBI): domain Eukaryota; kingdom Viridiplantae; phylum Streptophyta; class Magnoliopsida; order Asparagales; family Orchidaceae; genus Dendrobium; species Dendrobium nobile. The sequence continues at coordinate 60,205,734 of CM039723.1, read as the reverse complement.
ACTTTAAAATTTTGAAGCGATGATCATAGCTAATATTTACTTCAATTTATAGTAAAAAATCAAAGGCTATAAGGATAAAGGGCAAGTCAAAGAAAGCAAAACAAATTAAAACCCACTTTCTTCTTCTTTTTTTAAAGCATGTAAATGTTTCCCATTCCAAAGAAAATAAGCTCTTCAGCTAGAAATTCTATGAAGTAATAAAACAAGGCAAACAATCTAAAAATTTGATCAAACCTAATTTTGTGCATGAAACATTAGAAGTTTGCTAGAAATTCTATGAAGCATTAAAATCATAAATTTTGATGCATAATCCTATCTTAAAGGGCTCCATCTACCATAGAATTTTTTAAATATAAAATAAAGCATTTTTAAAATACATTTTTTGAAATATCCAAAACAATTAAAATTATATCCAAAGGTTTTGAAAAAAAAAATTAGTATTTTTTTTCAGCTCACTAAATCATAAGATATCTAAAATATTCTAATATTTATACAGTAACATCTTATCATTGAGCTCTACAAATCATAAAATATTCAATGCAAATTCCAACAACTTGATTGCAATAATTATATTTTTTGACATCACATCCTTATTTTCATAAAATTGGGGAATTGTTGGGCACATGCACCAAGATCAAAGAGTTTTCAACCTCTTACATGGCACATAACTAGAATTTTCAATTTAAGAGAGAGAGAGAGAGAGAGAGAGAGAGAGAGTAGGAGTGTCAATTTGGGTTAACAGGTAGGATTAAAATAACCTATATTTAATTCCATCTAAAGCTTCTTGACTCAAATCTGACTCAACATAAATCAATAGGCTCAAATCACATATGTATGACATTTTCATTATATGATCTATGTGATTTTTTTTATGTCAATACATCTCAATTAATTTGATATGACCCATTGATCGTATGATGATTGTTATTAGTGAAAGAATGAATATTTGTTTAGGCTCAAATAATTAGGGCTTCATTTGGAACCGCTTTCTTACTACTTAAAGCAATTTTATAGTAAAAAATTAAAATTTTTGTATTATAAAATTGCTTTAAGAAGCAATAAAAAAACCTTTCCAAAATAAATCTAAAGTGCTTGATTTTGAATTTTGACTCAACTCTAAACACTACACTAAAATGCATATGATATATATACACAATGTTTATTCTATAAATTTTTAATCCTTTTTCTTATAAAAATTCTCCATTAATGTAATTTTTCACATATTGTGACAAATATCACATTGATTTTAATAATCATTTATATATATATATATATATAAGTTATCAGGCTTGGAGCATCATTTATGTGGATTTCCTCAATCACTAAAATGTCTTCTTAGTCAAGAAAAGAATAATTTAATTCATTCTAGATTGTCAGGCAAGATCCTCTGAAATTATCATACTAACCAGACAAATGCAGTTGCCCATCTCAATCATATGATCTATTTTGGCTGATTGAGGATCAGCCCACTAGTATTTATTTTTAAATAAAATTGAATTTTTACTGATCCAATCCTAGCCGTTCCATGCCGATTGGACAGCTGAGATGTGCCCTCGCATTTGCACTAATAACATGATAACGATGAAGAATCTCCACTTCTTGTTTGAACACTAATACATATATTTATCTTTCCTTATCAGCCCAGCAACAACAGACTATTCTAATAGGTTCACAATGATGCTATATTTGACAAATTCCTCCATCAACAGTGAAAATTAATGCACGTAAGAAGCAAATCAAATGCCAATCTGTAATCAAAGCTTGTGCCATTTTCCAAGATAGGTTTGGTCTCTGTCGACTCATGGCCCATGAAATGAGGCAGAGATAAGCTTAGCTAGAAGCCTATATCTCTATATTTTACTTCAGATCGCATGACGATTTCCAAAAAGCTATTCTCATAATAAACAACAACATTATTTAATACAGCGATGGAACATTTTCCTCAATCAACTTCGTTGTAATAAATTTTAATAAAATAGCACTGTACCACACTAAACTACAGGCCAAAACATCTGTTCAAACGATAAAAAAGGTCCAATTGTGACTTGAAAACGCAGAAACCGTGCTGCTTGTTGAAGATTTGGACCAGTAAACTCTCTCTCCATTTTACTTCGAAGCTTTTTTTTCTTTCTGCTGGGACCATTCACTGGCTTAAACACTTCACTGCCTCTCTTTCTTCCACCGGTGCTTCGAAGGCCTCGGCTTAAGAAAGAGAGAGAGCGAGAGCGAGAGAGATGATTGCAAACAGTGCTGTCTTTCTTGCTTGCATGGCCTTCCAGCTCTGAATTGGGAAAGACGCTTTGAGAGAGGCAGAAAGGGAGAGAGAGAGAGAGAGAGGTGGTTTCTCGTCAACTTGTTTGTCTTACTTCTAATTTTGGGTGAATTGTATTCATGGGGAAGGCGAGCTACAGATTCAGGGCATTCAGACTATTTGAATTGATGCCGAACTCTTGGTTCTATAAGCTTATGGATATGGGAAAGAGAGCAAGCAGGCGAAGAAGGAAAGTTAAGAATTCGTTGGAGAAAGGCCAAGTTCCTATCATGGAAACAGGTAAATCCTTCGGAAATCAAAAGCCAATCCCAAAATCAGCAGAAAATGAAGCTTCTATTGGAAACAGACGATCCTATTATATTCCCAGCGGAAACCGAGAAGAGCAACTCCATTATTTCTCTACGCACCCCAAAGCTACAGACACTCACTTACCCTTAGACAAACCAGGAAAAAGCAAGTCAAAACCTCGTAAGAAGCCATTGAGCACTCACAATAAACTCATCCCTTCAGCTGCTTCTTCTGTCAAAACTTGGCAAGAAGAAAATTCCTCTGTTTTAATCTCCAAGCCAGCGCATGAAACTTCTCCGCACAACTTAGATGGCGTCTTCAATGTTTACAATCTTCATATTCCTCTACCTCCTATAGTAACGAAGCCTCTCAAGAAAGAAATCAGTAGACCCAACCTCACTGTAGGAAACCAAAACTCGAAACAGAGGAACTACCTTAGCCATGGCAATATGAGGAGGTCCACAGCGCAAACTCCAAGAATTAAGATGCGATTGAAATCACCAAAGCTAGTGAAGAAGAGATTACTAGAGAAGAATCGCTTGGCTGACAGCTTCATCGTGGTGAAATCGTCTTTAGACCCACAAAGTGATTTCAGAGAATCCATGCTAGAGATGATCTTTCAGAACAATCTTTGGGCTTCAAAGGATTTGGAGGAGCTTCTCTCTTGCTACCTCTATTTGAACTCAGACGAGTATCATGATCTAATCGTAAAGGCTTTCAAGCAAATCTGGTTTGATCTCACTGCAGCAACTTGCAATATAAGTAGAAGAACATTCTTGTAAGGTTCTTCTATAAACCGAATGTTTGAATTACATATATAAATATATATATCTTTATAGCTTTCTAATCAAAAGAAACTGCACATCAATTTGTTTCTGCCATTCGAGTTGTCCTCGCTTGCTTCAAGTCTGATCAAGTTGTGATTTTCTTTAAAAAAATCGATGCTGTAATGATATTGGTCAACTGTTATGAGAATTTTATTACACTTCCCTTAAATGGAAAGGAGGTGAAGACAGTCCTGCAGAATTTGAATTTCAATCCACAATGGAAGATCATTCAAAAGTTCAATCCTTTTCTTTGCTAGATCTAGCTTTCGAGATCAATGTAAGATCGAATCGTCTGCATCTATAGCCTCTCTCGCCTGAAATTTCAGCCAAAGCATCAGTCCATGAGAAGCATCCTTCTTATTTCTCACTTCCTGTAAACATTTAGCAGAAGAGATTGAGAGATCACCAGCTATCAAGATTGCATAACCCAATAAATTCTTTCTTTCTCGAGTACGTTAGCAAGCAAGGATTGTTGGGACAGAACTTCTTTCCGGTTCTCTCACTATTACAGTGTGGAAGATCTGATCAAAGAATATCAAACATGCAAGAAGAATGTGATAGTATCAAGTACAAAGCCAGTAATTGGGCATGGCCTTGATGAAATCAGTCCAATGGCAAATGATTTTCTTTTAATTTTCTAATTGATCTCGGGCCTGTCTGTGGCCTCAGTTGGGTTATAATAGTAGTTGTGGTGATTATTTGTGAACAAGATATGAAATTCAATATGATTTAATGGATCATAGTGGCATTCATTATGCCTTCGAAGGATCATAAATTCTTCATCCATATTTCTTATAAAGAATGCATGGGCTCGAGACATCAAATCACTACTACAGTTACTCGAAACAAGCATGCAGAGAGAAACAGTACTTACAGGTCCAAGTTGGGTTGGCCCTATTTCTTATATGATTTTCTATTAATGATCGTAATGCACTCACACGAGCAAATGAAATGTCTCAGCCCTTTAAATAAAAGAGTATTGATGTTTAGAATAACAGTTGAATCAAATCGTTGCTTCAAAAAATTAAATATTTTCTCTTTCACTAAAAGGATTGATGTCCAATCTATGAAAAAAGAAATTATCATAATTATCTTTTACGTCATTGTGAAATATTGTTGGTGGGAAAAACATTCATTAAACATATTCTGATTACATGAGGGAGAATAGCCAGAGCTTCTCTCGCCTATGGAATTCCTAGGATTTTTCTTGGTCCTCTTCCTTTTGTTGCCTCCCCCGCCGGGAGGGGCCTTCCTCTCCTAGTTTGAGCATGGCCTTAAATCAAAATGACTCCCCCCTCCACCCCCCCCCCCAACCCCCGATCTCTTCTCTCCTTGGGGCCCCTCCTATTTCTCCTGGTCATTCTTACGCTAACAACCTCACTTCCCCTCCCCCTAATCATGAGGATTTTCTTATGCCCTTCATTCCTCCTACCCCAAAGCTTTCATTTATTGCTGATGATCTCACTGAAGGATCATCTCTCTGAGTCTCCTTCTCTGGTGGGCTACTCACTTGGCCCTCGACCCTTCTACGAGAGATTGCTCGCTACTATGAACATGGTTTGGCAGGTCAAAGGTTCGATTTCTCCTCTCGCTTGCGGATGGTTTTTTCCTCATCAAATTCACTTTTTGTTAAGATTTCAACATGGTTTGGATGGTTGGTCCATGTTTTCTGCTTGGGAAACCATTCATTTTACAAAAATGATCTCCCAAGTCTAAACCTAAGAGAGATGAGGCTGCTTCGGTTCCTATTTGGATAATAATCGTTGATTTATCATTAGCTTTATGGATTCCTGTCGGAATCTCAAAGATTGCTAGCTATATTGGAATCCCGCTCTCTGCGGATTCTCTCACTGCTAAAAGGACCCGCTTAACCTTTTCCAGTATCTATGTCCAAATCTCTAAGGAGTCTCCTCTTCCGGATGAGATCCCGCTACAAATTGATGGGGAAGACCTTGTTGTCCAAGTTCTATATGATTGGAAGCCAACTAGTTGTGAAGGCTGCGGGTCTCTAATCCACCCCTTCTCTCTTTACCCCTCTAATCCTAATCCCAAACTTCAGCTGCCACCACCTCCTAATAATAGGGGTTGAAATTCCAGTAGACATCCTTGAAATCGCCCTGTTACCCTCTCTTCTAATACGTGTCTACCTCTGACCCCTCCAACCAATCCCATCCCCATGGCCCAACCTCAGTCAACCAATCCCAATCCCAATCCCATCCCTTCGGCCAAACCTCTGCCCACTTCCCCTCTAAAGACTATAGATACCTCCTATTCTTCCCCTCCTGATAAAGAACCAGCAATTCCAAACTTAAATTATACCATTGAGGAATCTTCCTCCTCAGATCAACCTTCTCAACCCCTCATACATGCCATTCTTTTTTACCCCCCCACTTCAGCCCCCCTCTAACCACTAATCAGTTTGCCTCCTTAGCTTGCAGCTAATGATCCTTCTCCTCACCTTCCAGATGCTATCGCTGTCCTCGTGGATTCTTCCTGTTCTGACTCTATTGAGCATGTCCACATTCAAAAAACTCCCCAACTGCCCCATATGTCCCACCTACCTCTAAATCCACCAGAGGTAAATCTGCCAAAAAGGGAAAAACTCTCTAAATCCTAACCCATGTCCTTCTCTCATATTGCTAGTTGGAACGTGAGGGGCTTCAACAACCCCAATAAAGTTTGCGAGTGCAAGGATTTGGTGAATTCCCACAATCTAAATTTTTTATTTATTTTAGAAGCTAAAATCCAGGCGTCTGCTCTGGAAGACCCTTGGTTTATAAATTCACACTCAACTCCTCTTGGTTATTAAGAATGCTATCGTTCACAAAGTTTGAAAATGGAATTGTCTTCACAAGCTCAAAGTTTGGTTCTATGTGCTTAATTGATTCTTATTGGGCTCTATTTTTTTGTTCGGTTTGCAAGTTTCTCACTTGCTTAGGAACAGTTTTTGTGCTCACTTGATCTTTGTCAGGTTTTTTGGTGCAATTTTTTTGTTTTGGTTGTTGATGACTGGGGCCAACCTGTTCACCTTTTTTAGGTTGTTTGTGGACATTCGCTGCTTTCTGGTTTTGGTGGGCTTGATCATATCCAATTAGTCTATTCGGTTGCTTTCAGTTAGGCAACCAACTCATTCCTGGATGGCCTTTGTGACAAACTTATTTGGTTCGCTATATATGTGCTCTCCCATCTAGTTGGGGCAATTTTTTGTCTTCCAATTTGATTTTCTAGTGATGCTTGGGGGGTTGGTCCCATCCTAAGACCCCTTTTGATTTTTTTTCTTCCTTTGTTTAATTTTGGATCTATTTGTTTCCTATAAGTCTTCCTTTTTACTTGTAATTTTCTTTCATTGATATACGGGCTTTGCCCCAAATTTTTTTATTAAAAAAACATAAAAATAATTAACTTTTATTATTTATTTTTTGACACTCTATATCTGTAGAATAAACTTATCGTGCAAGAAAAATCTTAAGCACTCGTAAAAATTCAAAATTTATTTGGGTTATAGGCTTGGCCATTTAAGCAAAATGCAGATTTATATATCATATGATTGGTTACATGTGTTAATAATATAATAACCCAAAATTATGAAATGTGTTAAAAAGAAATAAAATTTCTGTTTGAACATGAGCGCAGTGGCACTGTGCTCTAGAGCACTACGACATTTGTATCTATATTCTACGGTAACTCTGTAATCTACATGCAGCACTGCGGTCCTGACTAGAAGCGTTGTGGTGCTAATCCATAATTACCAGAAACTTGATGTTTCCACAGCGGTTCCTAGTGGCAGTTTGTAAAGTGTTGCTATAGATAAATATAAGCAACAATTTGCACCACTATTAAAACTATTACAAAAAATGATAGTTAATATATAGCAACTTCTTATCCATGACGGTTGTTTGGTTACACTTAAGATTTAATTCATGTGACATTTAGTAAATCCTATAAATTTGGTGTAATAATTAATAATTTACCGAGTTAATTAATTAAGAAATATTTGTTAGTCAGATTAAATTAAAAATAATATCACTTTAATTAAGTTAATATTTTTAATTAACTAAAAATATTATTAAGACTGATTTAAGTTTAATTTGATGAATCTCTATATCAAATTTGCTTGATGAAATATTTGAAGTTTTAATTAATAAAATTTTATTATTTCTAATTTCACTAATTAATTTATGATTAACATAAAACAAAATTATACTTAATAATTTAAAAAATTAATTAATCATAAGGTTTTTCATTTAAACAAAGTAAATCGTAAGCCATATTTATTTACTTAACTTAAGATCTTTTTTAGTTGATTAATATTACATTAATTTTAATTTCTAAATTCTCTTAAAGATTTGTCTTAAATTATCGGTATTTCTTAACACTATAATATAAATGTAGCAGACGGGTAGAGTAATAAGTTAATTATAAGAAAACTTTTAAGCTTCGATATGCTTAATACACTATTCTTCTCTAATTATACCCTTTCAGTACTAAGAGGACATTTTGGCCATATATGCTAAATACCAAGGGATCCACGTATAAGATCCGACGTAGAAATACAATGAAGATTTCTCCTGTTCTAATGTGTACTTGATTCTCTATTTCTTCCTTTTCTCATTGCTCACTTCGCTCCTCTTTCTTCTTCTTGGCAATCTTAAAACTTTGAAGTTGAACTTAAACTTTTTTCGCATCATCAGCATCTTATTGTGTGTGAACCAACGTTCTAAACCAAGATGATTAAGACTTTTCTATACGAGTGTCAACTTATGACCCGACCCAAGACCCGATCCAAACTCAACTTGGAAAACCCGATTTTGAATTGATCAGTTTAACAAACGGGTCAGGTGTGAGTTTTAATATCTAACCAGTTTGATAAATTGGGTCGGGTCCGATTCAAAATGCTAACCTGAAAATGACCTGCGTAGTTATCCCACACCTCCCGCCCGCAGCACTTCCGCACTAGCAGACCCCGCTTCATAACGCATCGCGCAGCTCGGGCGTTGTGCTCCTCCCGCTCGGAACACGTCCAGCATACCGCTCCGGCTCATTGCCTGCACCGCACCGTGTCCTGCTCCCGCTCCAGCTCCCGCTCGCTCCCCACACCACAACTTTTCCACAACCAAACTTCTAGCATGCAAGAAGAATATCTCTCGCAAAAACATATTTAAGTTGCTCTCTTAAGGTGTCGGCTAACAAATTTTTAAAAAATATCTTAATTTGATTGAAGTAATATCTTGCAATTAAATATAAATTCTTATCTTAAGAAAATTTTCTGCATAATATCATCATTTAAATTTTAGTAAAAACTGTTTTACTTCTAAAATGTTCGGCTTTAGTAATTTTTTGTTAAATTAGTTAAATCAAGTACCCACCCTCACGGATCTAGAGCAAGGACCACAGGGAAAGAAAGTGGTTGGGCTCAGCAGTCCGCATGCCAAAGACCTAGCCTTTCCTTCAACAAAATGAGCCAGAGAGTCTTCAACCTTTCTCCAATTAGGTACGATGGCACAGTTCAAGGTTCGGCTTTTGCTATTGATAAAAAGTCCCACCTTTCCTTTTTTGTGTAACCCTTTATTAATAAAGTCCAAATTTACAAATTAAAAAATGGTTAGGCATAAGTCTTAAAACTCAGTAGCAATAGCTAGTTTCAACAATTTTTTTTTTTTGGAAAAATTAGAGGAAAAGCCCATTAATTAACCAAGTAAAGAACAAGTAAAAAAAAATAACATGTAAGAGAAAGAAAGCCGAGGAGCAAACAATGCTCAGATAAAAATTGAATAAAGGCTCAGAAGAAACAGTCCAAGAATTGCTTCACAAAATTACATCAGTTAAAAGATAGAGAAAAAATAGAAATAAGAGCAAAAGCAAAATGCTAGGACTCAGGTTCCAAGAGTGATCAACCACATAATTAATTGTAGATTCATATAAAATTGTCACCTTTGGTTGCCCGAAGGCTATCCAAAGGGAGACCAGGATGAGTAAACATCATCGTCCAAGGCATCAAAAGATCTATGCATAAATACGAATTGAAACTGGCAGTAGCTCAATGAAGGCAATAAAGCCAATAGACAAATCCCGTAAAAAACATAAACCTGTAGCCTCCTGAATGAGAGGAACAACAACTGCAGTAGCGAATACCATTGGAACCAAGTCCACCACCATAAAAACATTCGTTAAACCAAACTGGTAACAACACATACCACCCAAAACCAGTGAGCAAACCGACAGCACAGCTAGAACACTTAGCAGACACACTAAGAGGAGACATTAAGCATATCTTTAAAATTTTCACCATTCTTCCGATAAGCAATTTTAAGACATGGCTTTAATGATAATGATATGAAGAGTAGCTTTGCTACAAAACATTTTGACAAATTTTCTTACATTTCTCTCCCTCTATAAGTAGTAGACATAACACCAAAGTAGAAGGAAGATTTGCCCGACAATGAAAAATTCACATCACTAAACAAATGAACTATTTGATATAAATTTGGGCGCAATAGAAATGATCTAAGGTAGGGGATAAGATCAAAGATAATAGAGTAGGTGTAATCACATTCAAAAAATATTTTTGTTTTCATTTTTTTTCTAGTTTGGACTTTGACTTTTCTATTTATTTCTTTAAATTTCATCATTTCTATTGTAATTATAACTTAATTAAGGGTTAAACTTGTGTTATTTATCAAAATACTTAGAATTAATTAGAAGTTAATCATCTCGTTTTAAAGTTTTATAGTTTTATTGCTTGTTCTAAATTAAATGATTAATAAGCACATTCATCCTTTGTGCTGAAATATGAATACATTATGTACAACAACATAATTTAATAACAAATCTTGAAAATTTAATCTAATCTTATAGTATGTTGTTTTAGTTTGAGCATGATTTTAAGTCTTGTAAAGGTTCTGTTTGATTCAAATCTATTCGTGGATGATACCTAACCCTACTCAAATTGCAAAAACTGACCTTAAATCTTGTGTGATTATGGAGAAAACTAGCAACTATCAAATATCTGATTAAATAAATAAGCCTAAACAACTTTGTGTTAGACTCTTTTATGTTCATGAACAATATTATTTGATGCTCAAGAAAATGTTTGATATGAAGCTCTATAAGAAGCTCATTAAGAAACTTGATTATACTTTGATACGGAGCTCGTGAAAAAAAAATGGATAAATGTTTGATATAAATATTGACTTAATTGTCATTAAGTCTCATTATATATTGGTTTGTTCATGATCAAAATATACTTGTTCATGTTTGATAGATTATTTGATTTTAGTGTTCATTAAGAAGCACATTCATTAAAAATATCATTTTTGAGCTTGACAATCTTTAATGATCTAAAGAAAGCTCATAAGCTTGTTAATTTATTGGCTCAATAACTTTTTATAGTTATGTTTGTTAATGAGCTCAATATAAGTGTTAGTTACTAACCTCAATGAACATCTCGATAAGGCTCATTCGTTAATAGCTTGGCAAGGCGCGTTCGTCAATAGCTAAAAAAAAAACGTGTTTGTTTTAAGCGAGTTACTCGATTAAAGCTCAATAAGCTTAAAACAAACCGAACATAAACTGAACATGAACTTATGTTAAACAGCAACCACTTTAAATGTACCAAGCTTGAACACAAATGAAAAAGATCGAATTGAGCTTGAACATGCTACTAATAAATGAGTTCAAATATAAACAAGCTTCTACTTGGCTCTGTTCGGTTCGTTTGCAACCCCAGTCTTCGGTGACCTATCTTGGAGCTTTAGATGGCCTAGGGACGTGGCTGAGTGAGCTTTGGTCGCTGGAGGGATGAATTCCATGGTCAAATGATTCCAGTAAGGAACGTTGATAGCCCCTCAAGTAGGCACATTTCAATAATCGAGATGGAGAGCATGAATGATGACACCTAGCTATGGATGATGGCGAGTAGCTTTGACGGCTGATCTTCTTTTATGCGATGACCGATGAGTCGAGTGATCCACAAGGGCCTTTGTTTGCCAATGTGATGGTGATTTTCCTTTACGCTCCCTAAAAGTGGGGATCGATGACCCTCAGGTGAGCATTAATGGGGAAACTACGTACTTGGTGCGAGTGCCTCTGTAATGATCCGATGAGTATCTGCTAGATATATGAAAGACATACACGGCTATATATGCGTAACTGTCAAAGAAATATAAATTAACAAGAACATTTTTTTTTGCTGTTGAAATTTAAACTCTTGATAATATATGTTTAAATAAGTGTTTAATTTATTTTGTTTGCACCTAATAAAATTAATATATATATTTTATATGATTCTTCTTCTTCAAAATAATTTATAAATAAATGGAATGATAAGCAATGTTTGGTGAATCTGTCAACATCTAATGTCAAAATATTTCATAGCCAATGAAACAACAACGCAATAAGTCTGATATTCATGGTTAAATTTTCTTAGATAATATTATATTGTTTAAATAAGATTATATTTAGGGCTTAGGGTTGAGCAACATATATAATGAAACAAAATAAAAATATGATTTGATTTAACAAACCAAAATAAATTGATAAATATATAGCACGATTATCTAAATAATACTCTCAAAATAATGTTGGTAACGATCTGACAATCAAATAAATAACCTCTTCAGATTTTTAGTTTGGGATAGCTTTTTATTATTTTCTAAATCAGCTCTTTAGTATAATTTTTTTTAGACTTTTAGGCCAATTAAAGCAACTGACACGTACATCACATATGCAAGACTCGAATCCAAGACCTCTTTGTTGATAGCCAAAGCTCCTAACCAACAAACTATGAAGATTTACCTAGTACAAAAATTTCTAATTCAAAAAAAAATTATACTAAAAAGATGCTTTAAAAGTAATTAAAAACTGTCCAAAAAAATTAAAAACCTTAATTTAAAATGAAGAAATAAATGGAAGAAAATTAATGACTGGAAAATCTAAACTCAATAGTGGAAGATTGTCGATCAACCTACAGTTTATTTGTATTTCATTTTATTTCTTAAATTCAATCAAAGAACACAACTTATCTCTCAATCAAAGATTAACACAACTTAAAGTAATGTAACCCGCATAATAACCATACTTCAAAAGGTCTATGGAAAGAAAAAATGTATATTTTTCAATTTAGTATTTTTTTATTAAACCTAAAGCATAATAATAATTACAGATAAGTAAAGATGAAATCAATAACATATAAAGAGCACATAAATTAGGCTTCATTTGGGATGACTTTTTTACTGCTTCTTAAAGCAACATTTTAAGCATAATTTTTTTAATTTTTTACTAAAAATTGCTTTTTAAAACAGTAAAAAAGTCGTCTCAAACAAGGACTTAGGCTTCGTTTGGGACGGCTTTTTTATTGCTTTCTAAAACGGAGTTTTAGTACAAAAATAAAAAATTTTGTACTAAAACTCCGTTTTAGAAAGCAGTAAAAAAGCCATCCCAAACGAAGCCTTAGTTACAAATCAAATTCTATATAAGGAGCTAGTGAGAATTTATTATCAAAAAAATATCATATTTATTACACTCAAATCTGTGAACTCTATCCTAACTCCTAAGAGAAAGCAGTGGAACCTAATTTTTATCTTAAAAAATACAGTTAACCTTGTGTAGACTTCAATATTTTTTAATTAATTTATTGAGAATATTCTTATAGTGTTTAAACATGCAATACTTTATACACATAATGTTGGTTATCAAAAGAGAAGCATAAAATTAAGTTAACCATTGCAGAGAAGAGGATGCTCAAATGTATGAGTGGCTTTATTCTTAAAGACACAATACAAAATGTGTAAATACGTGAACATTAAGGTTGTAGTAGCTCCAGTGGAAGATAAGATTAGAGTTGTCTTAGATGATTTGGTCATATAAAATGTCAACCTTCTGATGACCTGATTAGGAGAGTAGATGTGTTAGATTTGGTTTAGGTTAAAAAAGATATAGGCATGCCTAAAAATCATTGATTAAAAAGTATTAGAAATTATCATTTTTATTAGTTTTAAATGAGAATTTGACTATTAACATGACACAATAGAGAAAAATGATTTATGTAACTGACCTCACATAATAGGATAAAGACATGTTGTTAGTATTATTATTATTGCCTTATTTTTTCCTTTATAAAGAAAGGAGGATCATTTTTTTTTCTTATATATATGTGGAGATTAGGACAATAAAAAATCTACATGAAAAACATAATAATAATTACAACAATGATATCATGTCATTCACATAATTTGAGTGATCAATTTATATTCCGATTTTTTGTTTGTCTTATGCATTTTTTTTTTTGCTATAAATGATTGAATTCAGTGTCTCCTAATTCCCTCAACCGCTTCCCTCCATACATCCATCCAGTGAGATGATGATTGCTTCTTTCCTATATCGATATCACCTGTAGTGGCATATGCCTGAAGCTAGTGAGAGCCATGGCTGCCCGTCCCCACGTAATAATTAGATCGATTTATGGAACAAGCCAAGAACCGCCTGTTGATAAAGGAGGGGCCTACTCAATTCCTTGTCATAATATTTGTCGCCTTGTCATATCTGTCGATCATTAAACTCGCATGATTCTCAATGATGATGGGAATAAATGAATCCCGATCTTCATGATCATCTAATTTAACAAAAAATAAGAAGATTATACCAATAAATAAAATAATTTAATGAAAAAAATTAAACAGGTTATTTTGGGTTAAAATCAGGACTCATTCTCGACCCGTTTAAATTAAAGTATCATAATGGATGAGCTAAATCTGACACGTTTATTAAACAAGTCAATCTGAACCCTGATTTGTTTTGTTGGGTTCGAATCAAGTCATCTATTGACATTAATATTGATAATATGGCATATTGCATCTATCAAATAAATCCTAGTTAAATAAAATCAAACTTCATGGAAATTTGATAAATACACTAAAAATTAGTCAATGGGGTCAAACAAACTGAAACCATGCCAATGTTCTTTACTATATTTAAGGAGTTATAATTAGTCTAAAACAAATATAATCAGATTCAAAGAACTACGTTGAAAGTGATAAAATTTAATCCAATACTTCATCAATCAAGCAAATGGATGCCATCATGTTATAATTGAAATATAGACGAATCCAGCCGTATTATAACAGATCACATGGCAAGATAGATCCCAGTCAGCCACTTGTTAAGATCACCACCATCCATTTGTAATCATAGTCATCTACTTGTAATCACAGCCATCCATGTGTGTACAATCTCAGCCAAGTATTTACAACTGACAAGAGCAATGTCAACCACATAATTAGTATAGGAAAACTATAAATATATGTACATCTGACATTAAAGAATCAAGAAAGATTTGTCTCCACTTATCTATGTCATTAGTTTTTCATTTTCTTTAATAATGCTAGTCGGGTGTACTAGTGCTATGAGACCAAAATGGAAGATATAATGCTAGATTGTGCGCCACTGCGCTAGATCATGAAGTTGCCCAAAATTATTGAATTTTAATAATTAGTAGCCATCAATCTCTATAAGATTATGTCATTATCATCATTATGTTACTTGTGAGATCATGTATACTTGTCTTGCCGTCTCTATTTATCAGATGGTCACTCAACTCAATTGTGAACTTCCCAAGCAATCAACATAGGCTAGAAACGAGATCATTTGATTACTTTTAATCAAGATAGGTCACAATTTGGTGTATCGATTATTGATCATATTAAGGAATATTTATGATCATTTTAAATAAGGAAAAGAATATCCCATTAAAAATCTATAATTAGATTCTAACTCTTTTTTTTTTAATTCATATTTTGAACTCTTGGTACTAGACCTAATGAAACTCTTATCTAACAATTATTGTAATTTAACATTCAGTTCTTGCAACTCCTTTAGAGCCATTGAATAAGGGGCTTTGGAAATTGGAGACATACCATTTTTTACCTCAATACAAAACTCTACCAACCTTTTTGGATGCAAATTCACCAATTCCAGAAAGTATATCAAACAATTCATTCACAAAGGAGACATCTTCCAAACTTCTAACAGACTTATTCAAATCTTTTACATAAGCCAAAAACATATTATTACCCTTCCTCCAAGGCATACCAATATGAATTATAGAAACCAGAGGGGATAAAGCACCTCGAACTCATTGAAAATTAAATACTTCCCCCCGATCGGGTCGGAGGTGGAGTTTTGTATGCTTTATTACATAATAAGCATACCTGAATTTGACCATCTTTTACATAAGCCAAGAACATATGAATTTGGCATAGTAAGACGCCTTGTGACCAGATTGGTCATACTAAAAGATTGACACATGTAACAGCACCATATACCAAAATATTTCCTATCATAATACCCATATATCGAGGCATTACTAACACATACCAATCCACCTACACTAATAGAAGCTATATACCCTTCCTGAATTCTCCACCACCAAATTTGAACTTTTTTCCAATGACTCCACACCTAGAAAGATTCCTTCCAAATCTTTTGCTACTCACATCCTATCTGTATTGAGTGATGATTAGATCATTCCCTACTAATCTAGCTCACTCCACTAACTCAAAAAATATTAAATATGAATTGGTATCACAAAAGTAGTTTTTGTCTTTCCCTGACACTAGATATCTCAGACTATTCTTCAATCCTCTTAGGAACGGATAACATTTCTCTTATGGAGTGCTAACTAACTAAGGGGTATACCTTGCTAGGGCCTAAACTCTACTTCGCATTGCATTCCATACTTGCTTTCCTAAATTAGACTTAGAAATTATTATTATATATGTTGCCACATAGTCGATAATAGAAAACAATATTTAATGATCTCCACATATTCTCCAACATAATCTCCATATTCACTCTACCCTAAAAGTTTTACTTCTACTAGCCTACCCAATAATGTTGGCCTCTCTATCAAAGTGAAACACAACCAATAATCCTTTCCTTATCTCAAGAAATTGCATGCTATGAAATGATTTTTTCAATCTCATTAGCCAGTCCTATACAACCTTGAGATCTATAGATCCTTAAAAAGGGGAGGCCTCAATCTCAAAATTAACTATAAATGATGTTCTATTTTATCTCCCTTCACACTTGACATTTTACTTTGGGCTTCTCTCATCAACTGTGCTATTGGCCCATTGAACTATATCATCGAATCTAGTGTATTACCCCCATAGTAGTATGAGCTTAAGAAACTCTAGAACACTATCCATCCTCTACTTCTAGGTCTTTAGGGGTCAATATATAGCAATATGAGTAATAAACTTAATAACTTAGATAATCATTTAAATATTAATGTTAAACTATAATACATTTTCTTCCTTAAACTCATAAGTCATTTTCTATGGCTCTGGTAATGATTGAATTCCTCCCAACCACTATTATGCTCCCATTTTGTAATGCCCAAGAACCCAAGGGAAGAATTAACGTATGTCAATTACAAACCTCTAAAGCTTAATTAAAAACTTTTCTCTACCAAAGCCATCTAATCATCCAATGAATAAAATAAAATACATATCCATAATAGAAATAAATATTTTGAAATCTTCATATTTATTTAGAGATCCAAAATGGTAGTTCATAGTACAAGAACTTCAATAAAATTCCTAAATAAATTTTTAACTAACCAAAATAAATATATCTTACAAACTCAAAACCTCCCGCTTCCTACTAGAATAAACCTACTCAATATGGCCATTTCCTTTTCTTAAAATATTCTAGGCAATATAATAAGTACAGAACTTATCAGTCCAACTTCTCTCCAAAACAAAATTCAATTTACAACTTATAAATGAAATAAACATGGAAACAAAGAGGTTTACCTTTTTATTTTAAATTTATAATAGAATATGATTTATACATTGTAAAACTTATGAATAGAATAAGTTAGGTCCAACAGGTGTCGATGCTTATGCTCGGCTAGCCCATTCTGCTCCGGGGTGTGCGGGTAATTGAATTGGTGAATTATGCCACGAGTTTGGAGGAAGAGTTTAAATTCGGAGCTGACAAATTCCCCTCCGCTGTCGGATCTAAAATTTTTTGGCATAAGTTTGAATTTATTTTGGATTAGACTGCAAAATAATTTGAATTTTATGAAGGTCTCTTGTTTAGAGTGCATGAAATAGAGCCAAGAGAACCTTGTAAAATCATCAATAAAAATAACGAAGTACCAAAATCCAGCTAAAGAAGATGTAGGAGCCGGTCCCCACACATCCGAATGAATGAGTTCAAAAGGATGGGTGGTGACCGAGGATCGTTTCTTGAACGATTGTTTGTGGCTTTTAGCCATATTACAAGATTTACAGTGAAAAGAAAATAAAAAATTCTTGAAAGATTACGAGCTAAGTGACAAATAATCCGATTGTTCTGATGTTCGAGTCTTGCATGCTAGGTAGAGGAGGAGGTAGTGTTGATGTGAAGAGCTTTCGGGTGGCTGTCAGGCAACACATTAATCTGATATAGCCCGTTACGGAGACGTCCACGAAGCAGAGGATGACTGTTCTGTATATCCTTAATTTCAAAGCTGTTAGAATCAAAAGTAATGGATATTGAATTGTCTTGAGTGAGTTTTGACACATATAGAAGATTATGTGTAAATGACAGCACATGTAAAAGATGACAAAGACGAAGCTTACGAGGGGTATCTGGTAACGGTAGCAAACCTTGACCATAATTCTAGATGGGTAGTGTTGATCCGTTGGCAACCATGACCGAATCAGATCTATAATAAGTTGTGGATTGCTGTATGTTCGAATTATCAGTCCTGAAATGGTTGGTGGTGCTGGAATCAAGAATCCAACTCTGCGGTGCAGTTGGATTTTGCTGAGCAAGAAAAGCACGGGATCCATTGGAGGTTGTTGGTGCGTACTTGGAATTGCATCTGTGCCAACAATTTATTGCATTGTGGCCGATCTTGCCATAGATTTGGCATGTTTGTCTAGTGTTGTTCATTACATTGGTGGAATTGGCTGTCTCTGGCTATTTTTGCTGGATGATTTGTTTTTGAATGGCCGATGTTGATTACGATTCTTGTTCGGGTAGTGTGAGGTGGCGTAGAGAGCGGAGGCAGAGGAAGTGATGGCTGGGTCTTTTTGAATTTGTTGATTGACGTGGATCTCTTCGCTGTAAAGAAGAGAATAAAGATTGTCGAGGTCGGCCGGTGAAGATGATTTTCGTATAGCTGTCTTGAAGGAATTGTAAGTTGCTGGTAGTCCGTTCAAGAAGTACAGAACAATGTCTTCCGCATCAATCTTGGTACCCGTAGTGGCAATGTTGTCCACAATGTTCTTGATTTGAGATAGGTACTACTACAATGTGAGATTGTTCATTTGAACATGGTGTAGTTCGTTCTTGAGTTGGATTACTTGAGAGCGACTAGAGGATTGTAGCCGGCGTTCAAGCGTCACCCAGACTTCTTGGGTGGTAGTAGACGTAATGACGTAAGGAGGAAGGGTAGGGGAGATAGTTGAGAATAGAGCAAAGATTAGATTACTGTCGATTAGATGCTAGCGTGCATAATCCGGTGACTGCAGATCGACTGGAGGAGTTGCTTTGCCGGTGAGGTGATCTGCATACCCATTCGCGGATAGGTACTGAAAGATTTGGATTCGCTAGATTGTGTAGTTATCGGTGGTGAGGGAGTGAGGTATTAGATTCTTGATGTTGGATATGATGAATTTGAGGGACGCCGAGGTTGTGAGTTCATCTGATGGGGCGGCGAGCATGGTGGTGGAGGCGGGAGGGATTGAAGAGGCTGATTCTTGATCTACCATCTCCTGGCTTTGATACCATGTGAGAGATTCACAGCCAAGTGAGAAAGAAGAGAGAACAAAGCAGAATAATAGAGAAAGGTAAAATGTATATCTCATTATAATAAACTAGTTACAAGTATATATTATCTGAACTAGGTAAAGAAGTAAATAACACTCGGTACAGGATTGGCTATAATAAGTTGTGTGCTGTCAAGGTACACATGCTAATATGAATGCAAAAAAGCACATGCTTTAATGCTTACTTATAAATCCTCTTTATGTCACCTCCCACTGCTTTGAGTAGGAGCAAAGCGGAACTAGAACATAATAGAGTATTTTCAACACATAACTACTATAGAGCTAGAATATAACTGTGTAGTACATAATAAATATGCACTGGTCTCAAGCATAGAATTTAAAGTGCACTTTTCTTTCTATTAAAAAAGCTCTAAAATGCCATGCAAATTCATAATGATACTATGTAATGTATAATTAAGGATTTAAAATATAGTATACTTAAAACATCTTGCCTTACAAAAACCCCTATGATTCTAGTTTATTTTCCAATTTTTAACAAAATATTATTATTTTCACTAAGACTATATATAATACAAGTTTATCATATTATGTCAACTACACAGAATTTCAGAAATGGCACATTTGTCTAGAACTACCATATATTCATATGGTCAAAATCAACAAGGGAAAATTTGTATTATTATAGTCAATTTGTTCAGAATAAATTGTAGAACATTATACTAAAAGTTACGTGGTGAAACTTTCACCAAATTAAGAAGAATATGTTTTAAACATATATTTTATATAATTATCAATAATGAAATTAGAATTAGAGCATATGTTACCTAGCTCGATCCTAACAAATTTCCTATTTAGCTTGACTGTCAATTCATAAGTTCCGGCCGACAAACCTTCCTCCTTTATTTGTCTCTATATTTTCTCCTCTCTCTCCTATTCTCTGGAAATAATGGGCTAGGTAAGGTGGTTAAGCAAATGAATTAAAACATTTATTATTTTAAAAGCACTAATTTTTCTCTAGCACCATGACACTAGCCTCCCTAGTGCCACACCAATAGAATATTCCAGATCCTATTGGAATCTCATGAATAAAGAGTTAAGTGCCATAGTTGTGCCACACAATACTAAAGTGCTCCCTTGAATTAAACTCCCAAATAGAGAACTCAATGTCATTGTGCCAGTCTTCCAAGCACGCAATACTACCCCTTTAATTTTTAGTAATATACATTTTCACAACAGCAAAAATAATAATATATGATGGATTTTTTGGAGAAATACCAGTTGTCAAAATTAACAATGGAGGGGGTGCCAGTAATTCATGCATACCTTTCTAACATATTTTCTAGCTATAATTTTTGCAAGAAAATCCACATGATTTAAATATGCCGGACTATTTTTGGTGAAAACTTTCATTAGAATATTTGACAAAAAAGACCTATTTTCACCACTTCATCCCTTCCTCCACCAATTGA
The DNA here is from genome assembly GCA_022539455.1 of Dendrobium nobile. Taxonomy (NCBI): domain Eukaryota; kingdom Viridiplantae; phylum Streptophyta; class Magnoliopsida; order Asparagales; family Orchidaceae; genus Dendrobium; species Dendrobium nobile. The sequence goes on along the minus strand of CM039723.1, from coordinate 60,185,099 downwards.
CACGAAATAGGATTGGGGAGACTTTTTCATGTGAGACATATCCACAGTTTGCCCCTTGGTACCAAGAGTCACCATTCACTATTTTCATATGGTTTTCACTCCATTCTCGAATGCCTTCCTCTTGAAGTCCAGAATTCCTCCATAGATCATCTTTACTCATTTTTCCTAGATGAATTATGAAACATTTCAATATCATTTTATATTTTCTATGGTTTTAAGAAATATCTTTCTTGTTAAATACCTGACAAGGCAAATGTAAGTATACAATAAATGAAAAATTCATTTCAAATACACTATTAAAATAAATCTTTGGGCTATTTAATGAGTTCTATATATGATATAGATGTTTTGTTTTATTTATTTAATGTTCTTAAAATTTATTTTAAGTTATAAATTAAACTGTATATATATATATATATATATATATATATATATATATATATATATATATATATATATATATATATATATATATATATATATATATATATATATATATATATTAAAAAAATAATTGTTAAGTTCACATTAAGGTGAGGAATAAGACTTGACTGGTTGCTTAAATTGAGCAAAAATTTGGATTAAAAAAATATCATAAAGGAGAACATTTTTCTTATCTAAAGGATGTTGATGTTAATATACTCTTACCAATGCAAGAACTTAATATTTTTATATTTGTAATATCTAAAAATATATATAATTTTTAGTAAATTTAATTGAACGAAGATTGAATACTAAAATAAACTCACCACTTAAAATAAGATCTTTATTTACCTTTCCCTAGCTTATAGGACATGAATGCAGAATTCACTCTTTTTGTGTTCAAACAAACATTATGATGATGAAACAACATGCATGTTAAAATTCATTTACCAACATTGCAAAAAAAATTTAAAATATTTAAAAATATGTTGACCTAATTCTTTGGGAACATAAGTGAGATATATAATGATGTAAATGGTCTCAATTACACATCCAAATGTGTTTATGGTGATGAGAAGGTATATGTTGGTTTTGACAAAGCATAGTACATCGAATACATTGCACCTAACCATGCAATCACATATGGCACTAATTGAAACCCCTTAGTAATTTTCTTTTATTTTATTGATATTCAACAATAATTATAACCCAATATTTGTATGTAGGACTTAATAGCTCACATATGATATAGATATTTGACGTATAATTGATTATTCCCTATTGTTGACCTTCTTTTTGCTCAAACCGTTGGGTTAAGGGGGTTGACTTTGTCAAATTGACCAAGCCTGGCCCTAAAACCTTCCCTATTCAATTCCATGGGCCAAACCAAGTTTATTGAGCCCATACCCGGGCCTTGGGTCAACCTGGTTGACCAAGTCAACTTGGGTTGACCCAAATGCTCCTTACTTGATTTCAAATTCAATTCATGCCTTCTAAGCTCAATTCTCACCTTCCTTGGACTCAGTGGGTCAGACCCAACTCACTGGGTCCTAACCCATGCCTAGGGTCAACCTGGTTGACCAGGTCAACCAAGGTTGACCCATTAAGCCTGATGAGTCATTTCAAGTTCTAATTCAGTCCAAATCCTATCCTTGGATCAACCCCCTACCTCCTTTGACCCAATTGACTAAGTTGATCAATTCAAGCTTTGACTTGGTCAACCCAAGTTTCATTGGGTCAATTTGACCATTTTAAGTCAATTTTAAACCCTATTAATGCATTTAATTCATTCATATTAATCTATAAAGCAATCCATGATCATAATAGCCCGATTTCCCTCCTAATTGATCAATGAATTTATCTTAGCTATTGGTTGTAACCCTAAGGCTATAAATAGTAGAAATTAGGATTTATTTTGGATCCTTTTGCTCATATCATTTTCCCTAGGTGGTCCAAAGCTGAGAGATTTGGTTTGTGAGCTCCTCCCAACTTCTTCCACACTTCCCAACCCAAATCCACTAGCAAAAGCTCGCCGGCAAAGATCCTCCAGTGAACCGAGGGTCGAACTCTTCCTAGACAAATCCACGTCGATCTAAAGCATTTGAGATTGAGATTTCTTCTATAAAAAGGAGCATGGACAGTCTACAAGTGCAACACACCTTTAAACGGGTCAAACCATTTATAAAATTGAGGTGAATCCCTAACTCTAGCTCAGGGGAATTAGATTTAAAAAGCTCTTCATGTAGCATGTTTTAGAACTCAAATTTAGTTCCCCATGAATACTCTTCATTCATAGGACTTGTGTTTAAAATTTCATCCTAAATGGATCATTCAATTGAGAGAAAATTTCAAAAAAAAAAAAAAAAAAAAGGGCGTTGGTTTATGCCATATTATACGTGTACGGGATCTAGATCGTTGATCTGGTGATAAACGATTGAGATCGCATCATTCCACAGTCTCGTTTGACCACGGGGTTTGATCCCATGGTTTCGTGCATGATCAAGTCTAATTACAGCTATTAACTAAAAAATGCAGAGCATCTAACATCCCCGAAACCCTACTGATGTGTTGAAGTAATACGACGGACCAAGATATTAATTGGGCAATGATTGCCGTCGGCACAATCATTGCACCACCGCATAATCATTATTCGGGGTTTGGGGAGCCATTCCAGTGTCACCATGTGGCCCACCCAACCACTGCCACTTTTTATTTAAAAAATTATTTTTAAATCTTTTTTTAATTATTTTTTACTATTTTCTTTAAAATAATTAATATAAAATATTTTTAAATAAAAAATATATATTTTATATCAAAATTTTTAGAAAAATAATATCTTTAATTTAAATATATAATTATGTTAAAATATTAATTATATTTTAAATTTCACTAATTATTAAATGTTTCTTATTTCTAAATTAATAAATAATTATAAATAATTAAAATATTTAATTTTTTTTTGTTAATCTATTAAAATAATTTAATAATGATTTTTAAGTATATATTAATTTAAAATTGAATATATTTTTATTGTATATCAATTATTATTTAAATACTTTTATTTACTTAAAACTTTAAATATTTAATTATTATTAATATTTATTAATTAACCTTTATCTAATAACAATAATATTTTATTTTCATTAAAAATTTAGAAAACCTTTTTTTTTTAATTATTACTATTTAACTTTAAAATTATGTTCAATACTATTATTATTTTTTAAATAATCCTTAATTAGTTAATTAATTAAGTATTTAAATTATTAGATAATAATCAATTAACTACTTTCTAAATTTATGATAATTAATTTTATTAAATTACTTTGAAATTAGAGAATTAATTTAATTATTTAAATATAAATTATTTTCCTTTTAAATTTTTTTTAATTAAATAATTACTTAAATTACTTGGTTAGTAATTAATTAATTTAAAATTCAATTATTTTCCAAAATTACAAAGTTAATTTTATTAAATTATTCTAAATTACAAAAACTTTAATTCTTAATTTAATAAATTTTTAAATATTAATTATCTTAAATTATTTAAAATTCCTTTTTAATCATTTAAACTTTGATAATTCATTATAAATTCATTTTAAATCAGAATTTTATGTATAATAACTTAATTTTTTTTTAAATATGTATTTTTATTTAAAAACATTTTAAGTTGTCAAAATGTTTTTTTTCCTAATTCATTTCTATTTTAATTTTTTTCACTATTTAATTACTATTTAAATAATAAAATGTTAAGTATTTTAAAATTAAAAATTATTTTCAAATTATTTTGAAACTACTTTCAGGTGATCAGTGGATCTCCTATCTATTTATATATTTAGTTACCTTGAATTAGTTTGAATTACTTTACTTTCTAAAATTTACTTAATTATTACATGTATTTTAAAATTACATATATCTTAAATGCCCTAATTTTGGGAGATTCACTTTGCAAAACTTTAAACATGAGTAATACATATGAATAGAATTCATGAGGAGGTGAATTACTGGATGATTAAGCTCTAATCACCCACTAATCACATTGATAAACATGCTTTACTTTTTTAGTTTATAGTTTTTTGCATGTGTAGGATGCACGAGCACTTAGCTTAGGCACTCCTAAATCTAAGGATATGGCATGATTTCTATTTTTATTTATTTCCTTTCATGTTATCCAAGGGTTAGTCTAAAACTTGCTTCAAACCAATTCAACGTAGCGACACCCTAAGGATAATAATTAAGGACTCATCTAGCAATCTTAGAAAAATTCTAGGAGCTAGGATAGATCCCCGATTGACATGAAATATTTAAAAATTGAAACTTAATGACATCCTAAATCTCCCAAAATTTTTTAAGAATTTTTAGGAACTTTTAAACCCCTTAATTAACAAACCCTTATTTAACCCGTAATTAAGCCCCAATAACTTTCAAAAATTTTAATAAATTCATTTTAACATAGAAAATTATCTATAATATCTCAACCTCTTCATATATTAATGCTTAAACTTAGATAATTAGGATCCCTTAATTGGACTTTAATTAGATCCTTAATTTAATTTGGATTAAAATTTACCATTTTGCCTAAATTAAATAATTAAAAATTAGTAAAAAATTAAAACTCTTCCTAAACACTTGGTAACATCATTTAGGTATTTCTTGACATTAGGCTGTGATTCCAAGTAGTTTGGAGCTGATTTGGTTCAAAACACCTAAAATGCCCTTAATTAAAATAATTTTGATAATCCGTTAATTGACCCAATTTTAAAAATTCATAACTAATTCTAAAAAATTCTAAATTGGGAAAACTAAAAAGCATTCAACTCTAATTAAAATATAGTATTTATTAAAAATGTTAGGTTTTCATAAACCAACTTAAACTGAAAAATCAACTCTTCGGTCAATTATAGTTCGTTAAGTAAGGCCCAAAATTTCTAAAATTCATAACTTTGACTAAAAAACTCCAAATCTAGTAAACTCATAATCTAACTACTTCCCTTAAGGCCTTATATTTAATTAAAATGCTAGAATTTTCTAAACCTAGCCTATTTCTAATAGTGATCTTTTAGACCCCCTTAGCCTAACATATAGGAGGACTCAGACCTTCTAAAATTTGCTAATGCAATTTACACTTCCAAGATGACTATCCTAAGTATTAAAATGGATTTACAAACTAAATTAATTAAAATAAATACTAATTTATTAATATTTAAACCCTAACTAAAGTTTTTTTTAGACCTTCAATAAACCTAAATTAGAAATAACTTGAATCAACTACCCGTCATAGGAACTATCCAAAGCCACACAAGCCCACTACACACACATAGATTAGCTAGGGCCCCACTTCTAACTCTAGGATTAGGGCCGGTGATTTTCCTTTTCTACTTTCTATGTTATAATACTCTTGTGTATGGCATGAGTGCTGATTGATTTGATTGCCCTAGTTTGATGATTATTTATTTCACTGATATACTTTCTTTATTTTGCTTATATTATGATGTGTGAAATAGATTACCCATAGGCTAGGGACACTTTTTCTACTAATCAAATCTTATGCAGGTGGTCATGCTCATGTATCGCTAATAGAGGAGGCAATAATAATTACGCTTTAAAACTAATGGTGTTTTTACAGATGCTCTAGAGACTACTTAGCCCCCTTTAAAATTAAAAGAGCACGGTCAAGTGTGCTTCCTTTTATACAGAATATTAACTTCTTGGGATGTGATTGATTGAAATATTTTTACTTAACTGCTTAGGATAACTATGTAGGAGATTCAAGATTTTTTATTTTCAAATGTAATGTATTGAGTTGTGAAAGTCTTTTAAAAGAGAGGCATTTCAACACTTGGTACCCAAAGAGAAAAAAAAAGACCCTTTATAGGGAATTTTTTATTCATTTAGGTACCCAACTAGAGGATGAACCATATGGAGCCTAAAGGAGATGATCCGAAGGGAGATGAGCCGAAGGGAGACGATCCAGAGAAGGATGATTAACTCAAAGATGAAGACTTAAAGATGAAATGCCTAGCTTTTAAGATTTATGTCATTCACTAGGAATAGAATCCAGATTATTGTCGGTGGGGCCTGACCACCATTACTTTTTTGTAGACCCCTAGTTATATTTATATGGTACTTGCCATGGACTTTCTTACTTTGCTCTATGGATTTATATTGATATATTTATTTTGTGTGTGTAGTAAAAATTGCATGTTTTTTTTAAGTTTCTTTCTTGTATGTGCTTGGCCTATTTTTGCTAGGCTCTTTAGGATAAGAAAAATATTTTTTACTCATAAATAAAAATTAATATTATATGAATTAAATAATATAGAAATCTAATGACCTAAAGAATAGCATGAATCATCTATGGTCACATGCATATTAATGCATTCTCTTCTTCCTTCTATAAGACACTTCCAGGCCTGTAGGTAAAGTCAAGATAATTTGGCCTATGAGGATGATGTGCTGAACCTAGGAAAGTCTAGTCTTTTCTAAAAATTTTTTTAAGCCTATTTTTAAAATATCAAGTATTCATGATTTGGAACCTTTTAATCAACATACATATTATTAGAAACTCACTAAATCAAAATTTTAATTGCATTAGCTCTATGAGCATTGACCCTACATAAATCTAATACCAATTAAGTAACATTCTAGATGTCCACCTTACTTCCAAAACACTCAGCCTACCTACTCATTTTTTCATAAAGAATGAACAACATGAATTTTATACATTTACATGGTTAGTTGGCATTCCTTTTCAAGAAGGATATAAGACCAAATACATTAGCTAGTATATGAGTGTTAGTGTTGGATGTAGAACACTAAACCCACCTTAGATCTAGGATTCAAGGTTACTATATTGGGTGTCTCATAGTACACCTAATTGATAGGTAAGTTTTTTTTCTTCAGGGACTATAAATCCTATATATCCACATCACATGGATGACGCCACTTCCATCCTTTCCCTTTTATATACTTTGAGTGAATGATTTCTTTTCTCTGACCTCTTCATACAGCCTTAATCCCTCTAGATGTTAGTGTGAGCCGTGCGTGTTAATTGAGCCCACTTGAGCCCTTTCTTCTCATTGAGTAGGAATTTCCTAATCTTTGATCTTTATGCCAATCCCCTTTTCTGAAAGGAATAATGTTTGATCCTTAGTCGAGAGTATTCTCAAGCTCCAACCAAAGATATAATTAACTACGTGGGCTTATGCCTATGGGAAATTGAATTGCATAATAAATAAACCCCCTCAAGCTTATGTATCGGGTGGGGGAAACCCTATGATACTGATAAGGTCTTTCATATTATCACTCATTAGGGTGTGCTGGTGGGAGCCATTATCCTCAATGGTTGATCGTATGTACGATCTAATCTGCAATTCCATTGGCTCGCTTGTGAAGAGCATAGAGGCCTTCGATCATTTCTATCTTTCAGGGTGGTGTTTTTGTATACCCTCCATACTATATAGTGGCGATGTCCTTTCAGAGGTCCACACCTATGTCACAACCCAACATGACAGGATTCCTATTGTGTTGAGCTATGAGAGGCAAATCCTAAAATCTAGTTTTGGAATATTTTAGATTCTCTTTAAAATTTCATTTTAAATTAATAACAAACTACAAAGTTACTAAAATATCCAAGTTCTAAAAATAAACTCATCCACAATATTTCTTTTTTTTCTCATCAATATAGATATATTATAATGCATCGCTATAAACAGAAGCTACATAACTAAATAACAAAATAGTCATGACTATACAAAAATAAAAAAGAGAAATACCTATAAACTCAGATTTGATTGTAAACGACTAATTAACAAGCTTCTTTCTTTTTCTAGACCTTGAAAATCAGAAGAAAAACCACAATGAGTTAGAACAGTTCAGTAGGCCACAAATACTAATTTAAAATTTAAAATTCTTTTATTTAGCATTTTTAAACTATTTTAAAACATTTAAATACATTATAAGAAATCACTTTGTTGCGCAAAGTAATAAGAGTATATCAATTATCCATATATTTAAATAATAGTATTGAATAGATAAATAAATTGAAATTCATATCATAGAATAGTTCATATCACAAAATAGTTCATGTCGATTTTTTGTTCTTAGATATAATCTCATAGAATTTTTGCCCCTCATATCTTTATTTTTGTTTATAGCAACAAAATATGCCTGTAGGTACAAGAACATGGCCTATATTCACCAAAGTTAAGCCACCAAAACATGCTTTATAGACACCAGAATATTTTCGGTCATAGATAAAACCTTAGAAGGATTCTAGACCCTTATACCTCCCAATAATCATAATTAAATCACATAAGCACAAAATTTATCACATTATAATTATTAAGCATAATTGAGCTCATGCCAGAATTATAAAGTTTTCTATAAAATTAGCATCATAAATTCCTTCTATGTGAAAATTTATAGTTTTAAAATATAATCAAATTACCAATTATTGTGTAAAATAGCATTTCAATATTTTAATTTATTTACAACATTATTTTTTAGTGTTCAAATTATTTTCTATTTAATTTAAATCATATAAATTCTAAAATTAGGTATAATTTTTTTAAAAAAATACACAAAACTTTTATAATCTAAATCTCTATAACAAATAAAAACTTACACAGTGAAAGTTTTACTAGTGTAAAATTATCAACATTTTTCAATAACTAAAATATAAATTTAATCAAAAAATTTAAATAATATTTGTATTTTAAAAAACTGATATATGCATAATGTGACCTACCTTGATTTTGACAACTTTTCCAATTCGGTCCATAGCTGAAAATGACCCAAAGAAGCTCAAAATCTCCTTTTCCTTCTCCTAATCTCTCTCCTTGCAATTGGCTACGATCAAACAAAAATGAATCAAATATTGGTTTTAAAAAATATATAAAGGGTAATTTGTGGCCTAACACTGCGATGCTACTGTATTGTGTTGCGGCGCCAGTTTAAAATCTCTAATTTCAGAGCCGAGAGCACTATAATGCCACTATTTGGTGCTTGGTATTATAGCAGTGTCGAGGCCCTCGAACACCCAACATTGGGGTGCTCAATTAATAACATTTATCAAATTTTACTAAAATTTTCTTCAAAGTCTTAAGACTCATTCTTGAACACATACAACCATTTTCAAGCATTAAACACTCTTGAAGATTTGCAAATGAGTTTAAAACTCAAAAATTTAAAATTTATCTTTTCTCAATTGGGTTAGAATCATTTGAACTAAATGCTGAACCAAGAGATATCACAGCCTATACAAAAAATATTAATATATGAATTCATCAATAGAGTGAATCTTTTCATCAAAGCAGCCTATCAACATTTTTCTTTATATCAACTGAGAGATTTCATTGTCATTATTCAAAGTACCAAAATCAAGCTTACCTTGTACTAGATGTGGTAACTGTTAATTTATATCATAGAGGATTTATGTCAGAATATTAATATTGGACTTCACATAGTAAGTATAAGTCATATTTTGACTTTCAATGTAGCCCACCAATAAGTTCTAAAAACTTTGAGAAAGAAAATATTAGGATGTATGAAGATTTAGTGTATGATGCAACTGGGCCATATTTTAACAATATATATAAAAGTCACACATACCAAAGTACTATAAATTTTATAATTTATTCCATACTTTATAATAACTAATTTGGGATAGGTGCACTAATTTAGAGTTATATATCATTGTTAAATATTGAGCATAAAGATATAATATAATATTCTCAGAGAATATTTTAATTAATAATTTGGCTACTTAAGGAGACTAACTCTACATATAATATAATTTTAGCATATTTATATAGGATTAAAAAGTTTATTTCCACACTAGGTTTGATAGGTACAATATATAAAATATGATCTAAGATTGTAGAATCATCGATGATAGATGAAAACATGTTAAGCCTGAGGGCGATACATAAATGATGCATGCTTTAGTTTATTAAGATATTTTGAGAAATAATTTTTTTATTTATATTTTATGTAGCTTTCATCCATGAGCTAGGCAAGAAATAAAATATGTGATATCATTCAGAGCAAGTTCGATGCTCCTTATTTATCATGGAAGAAAGTCTCTGAGGAGGTTCAAGATATGTGGTTCTTGGAGTTTAAGGTTAATTATCAACAGTAAAATTAATAAACATATATTTTTATTAGCCTAACCCAAATTATTCTATATTGTAATGTTGATATACAAAAAGATTTCTAATGTTTGTTATAATATAGTACAAAGATTAAAAAAATATTTTGAAAGTATAGATTAACTTACCTATGAGACATGTTTAGAGATATTAGAAAGTCATGTGAGAGTCCGCTTTGGATTGGTGAGTGTATGTGGGATGACATGACTATAGCTCAGGGAAACCCAGATTATACTATGATAATGGACTATAATATGCATAACTAAGCGTCAGATGTTGGGGGCATTAGTATTGCTCTCCATATTAGGGGCTATGGTCCACACACTAAGTACAGACGATGATTGCAAGAGATTTTACATATAATTCATATCATCTCATATTTGAATAATTTGTTTAGTTATAAATTCTAATCAAAATATATTGCAAAAAAGAAATGTTAGGTAGGGAACTCATTGTTTTTTAGTTGTACAATAGCACCAACTAGTGCTAGGAGGACCAATAGTGGGTGGATGATTGAGCAAGGATCTTTATAAGTCTCTAAGTTTTGAATATTAATAGAAATATTTTAAGTGTCACATATACAATGATTTTGTTTATCTTATTTTTCTAGGAGAAGTGTGCACTACTTCGAGAGAGTCTTCTTATAGCTGGTGAATGATCCTCTATAGGATCAATAGATTATTCTGACTACCGCATATGCTTACATATAGTAGATGGAATGCATAAAGAGAGAGTTTATGGATTAGGCTTGTAGGTCTATGCATTTGAGGGACACTCCTCTGGTTCATCAAGATTCTTAGTTAGTAGTCAGGAGGGGTTAGTTAGCTAACATGTGGCTACCCTGGCAATAAATTAGACCAAGTGCAAAAATCATAAGCGGTCATTCAAAAGTAGTATATTGGAGGATCTTTAGAGAATCATGGAGTAGGTTACTGGAAAATAGCCTACAACAATCGAGGAAAATAAGGATACTGAGTTGGAGTAAGGCGTGTATGGTTGTAATTATTTTGTTGGCTTTTTTATTGTTTATGAATTTTAGGCTTTTTGAAGAATTGTTGGGTTTTATAATATTTAAAAATTGTTTTATTATTGTATAATGAATTCTAAATAATACTATTATGATAATGTTGAAATATTTTACTAATTTACCTGTTAAGTGTTTGATATTTAATTTATTATTGTAAACAAATTAATAGATGATGGCTTTTTTTTGTTTGTGCAGTAGGTTTTTAGCAGATTTTTGACAAACTTTCTATCAGGAATTTGATAAGATGAATTTTGAACGAATATACTTACCAAAAATTCTATTGATTTTTTTGGCTGATTACTGGTGGATAATTTTGTTAGTAAGAATGGCATATTACAGGAGGGATATTCCACAAGTTTTTTCAACAGAACATTCCGCTAGTAATCCTCCAAAATTTTTTTTTTTTTTGGAATCTATCAGAAAATCTATAACAAATTTCTTTTTGACACTTATTTAATTAATGAAATATTCTCCATCGGAAATCTTCCATAAATAATAATTTTTAGTGTAATTCCTAGCTTTTTTGGCAGATAATTTTGCTAGAAATAACATGATTTGTTGTAGTATTTCTCTTTCGCTGTTCAAATTTTTAGCTTATCTATGGTTAATTTAGCACTATGTGACTTATAATGAAGAACTAGACAAGATCTAAGTTAATTACTTGAATTCTAGGATGGTGGATGTTACATTATTAACGCCATTAATTATCTTTCATCATTTGTTAGCCTTAACACCTAGTGTTATTCAACTTGTATTAAAATTATCAACCAACACTCACCATCTCCCATTGATGGCACCACCTCCAATAATAATTTTCAATTGTTCAAACATTTACGTTATATTCCTGCAATCATCAACTATAAAAAGAGTTGACACTTGTAATTTTAAATTAACGCTTCATTTGGGATGACTTTCTTACTACTTCTTTGTCATTACATATCTTTTTTAATTTCAATAAGCTTGAAACTACATTCAATAGATACCTTCATCCTTGAGTCAAAATCAAAATCATTGATTTTAAGTTTAAGTAAACTCACTCAAATGCAACTTAAATATCATGTAGAAATCCAGAGACATTTGGTGGTCGGGCAAAAATATGGCATCAGTCGATTGCCGGGCAGAAGTTCAGCATGAGCTGGTGGCTGGATGGAAGTTTGGCATCAATCGGTGGTTGGGCGGAAGTCCGACGTCAGTCTATAATGTAGTAGTGGTTGAGGAGGACTATGGTGGCATGAAACTCTAGTTTCTCTCTCTTTCTTCTTTTCTTGGCTTTCTTGCTTGCTCCCATTTCCTTGAAAAATGAAAGATCTATTAATAATTTTCTGAGAATGGTATGGCCATAAAATTGGAGGGAGATCAATGGTATGTTGGGAGTGTTTTGAAATGATGGTCGATATTCATCCCCTTGATCATGGATCATTTAATTAGAATTTAAATGTATTAATGATATCAGAATTTAATAATTTTGGGCTCATTAGATTCATCTCGTTGAGGTGATCGATTAGAATATAAGCATGTCATGTTTGGAAATTATTTGGTCATCTAATTTATGGTTTAAACATTCAAAATGTGCTTCGAGTCTTCAATTGGATGCATTTGGGTTCGGATTGGGTTGAATTTGGTATGGTTAGATTTATATTTTTAAGACGTTTAGTTTGACTGTAAGTTTTCTGAAATCAGATCTTCGATGGTCCCAAATTTAACCAAATTTAAGTTCGAAAGCTTTCAACTCAATTTTACCTCAAGATTCGTACATCATGAAGATAATTTTTTTATGATATATTAGTTATCACCCTATTTTTGGATGTTGAAGCTCTAGAAGTCTAAAAATATGCATAAAAGCTTTTAAGGAATGTTTAACATGTTTTGTAACTCTAAAATAACCTGATTTTGGGTGTAGAGGGCCACATTGGCTTTAAAAGTGTCAAAATTGAGTCTGAAACGTCAAAACATGCTCCTGATGACCCCAAAAATGTTCAAATTGGCCTTTTCATTCATCTCTGTAGCTACCCATGTGCCACTACTTTCCTACTTGAGTGCTCTCCAGGTAGCCCTAGCATGCCAGTCCTGCCGGCCTCCAGCACGCCATGCCTGCCCATGGTTTTTGGTGCATGTACGCATGATCTAGCCCACAACAGATTGGAGTTATCTATATTCCACTATCCTAAGTACTGATTTATTGATAACCATGCATAGCAATCTCCTCTTGGAAGCCTCCTTCTCCAACACACATAAATCTAGAAATTAATCTATGAATCAAGGATGTTAAGCATCTGCCACTTTTTATCTTGGTGGGCTAAACCCTACTGAAGAAGGAATTTCAAGACCTGCCCTAGAAGATCGTATATGAAAATTGGAAGAATCATAAAATGAGATCCTTCAACTTCTATAAAAAAAACATCAATTAGCACTAGTACAATAAGAGGAGGTTCTTCTCCCTTAAGATCTACCACTAGTCGAAGGTGTTCGGCATGAATATCATCATGTAGATATTCCTTCTCCTCAGTCAAGGATGCATCTGACATCACTTTAATATAATGAACTTGCTCTCACAACAAGCTCTTCCTATCCTTCGCACATTGGTTGGGAACCTAGCATTCCTCCAATTACCATTGAAGATTTGGCCCGACCTCATGTTATTAATCTCACATATAATACTTTACATCCTAAACTATGGTGTCTGACCCAAGAAGAATTCTAAATGAGATATGCAATAACATCTCTTCATCAATTTTTCTTTTAGGAGTTATCACCTCTAACTGAAATAATCCTTCAACATCCCTTTCTAACAAGCTTTAAATTAGTAAGTATAGATTCTTCTTATGGCATGACTAACCCTTATAAACACATTGATCACTATAGAACCATCATGTATATCTAGCGAGTCTTAGACACCCTATTATATCAAGTTTTTCCTACCATAATTAAAGGATAAGCTCAAATGTTCTTCTATTCACTTCTAGTCAAAATTATCCCCACATTTATCAAATTTGCCAAAGCATTTTTTGAATTATTCATCGCCAATTGAACAATGGCAAAGGATTCTTCTCACCTCTCTAGATTTTAAGAGAATGAAGGAGAATCGCATAAGGATTATTTTCAATGATTTTTCACAGAGGCTCACAAATTTTTTGAGTGAATCTTGAATTATTTAGAGGACTTTTCCTTTGAGGTCTCCGTTATGGTCCCTTTTACTTGATGCTTATGCGAGACACAGTTCATTCATATGCCAATTTAATTCATCATGTGAAAGAATAAATATTAGCACAAGAAGCCAATAATGCTCACAAAAATAATTTGAGTAAACTTCTAGCAAACACAAAAAATGTTCCTATAATGGATAACACATTCTTACAATGAAAGAAACAAGATAAGAATAACCTACCTCCTAGACCCTCTTTGCTATGATGTGAGCCTTAACAAGAGAAGGAGTATACACCACTCAATATATCTATAGAAAATGTGATGATGGTTATTCGATATGAAGAAAATGTTAAGTGGCCTAATCCTTTAAAGCTAAATACATGAAATCAGGATAAATACTATCATTTTCATCATAAATCATGGGCAAATAATTAAAGCTTGTAAGAAGCTCAAGGATGAAATTCATATACTTATTTGATAAGTCTACCTTCAACAGTTAACTCAAAATACACTTGCTCGAGATGAGGCTCGTCCCACTAAGGGGAAAAATAAACAACAATAATGACAACTATTGAATAATCGTCAAATAGTTTACGAGATTGAAACCATTGTAAGGGGGCTCGTATTGCCTAATGAAATGTTAATTTAAATAGATGAAAAGCTGACACCAAAGAAGTCCTGTATTGATCATTCTATTACTTTTGATGATTCTATTTTGGAGGATTAAAAACCCATCATCAAGATCCACTTGTGATTAATGTGGAGATAGGTGACCTATGTTATAATGTTAAAAGAATTTTAGTGGATATTGGGAGCTCCTTGGAAATCTTACTTCACTTAACTTTTCTCAATATGGGTCTCACCAAAGAAAAACTTCAACACACTGCAGGTTCACTGTATGGATTTGATAATCGACCTGTACGGGTGGAAGGAATAATTAGCATCCCAATCATACTTAGAGAATTTCCCCAATAGGCTACACACTCCATCAAATTCATTATAGTAAAGTCATAATCAATTTATAATGTTATATTTGGAAGGTCCCTCCAATCGATTTTTGGGATTATCGCCTCCGTCACTCACCATAAAATGAAGTTTCTTATCCTGATGGTGGTATGTATAGTACACATAGATCAACAAGTAGCACAATTCTACTATCTTAGGTAGGCTAAACCATGCCCATCAGTTACCCTAAGCATTGAGGATTTTGATTTCTGTAATGAGGATATCCCTTCGAGGGTTGCTCCCGTAGCCATTTTGGGTTAAGAAGATTTGAAAGCATCTTTCTCTCTAAAATAATAGTGTTTTTGGAGGTGTGAAGTGGGCAAGAAGAGATCTTATTAAATAAGATGACCTTTGCATTTTTTTTTTTTTTGATCTTTTGAAATATGAAAAAATCAAATAAGAGGAGGTAAGCTTTTTATCATTAAAGCATCGAGCTATTTTTCTACAGGAATCCCCCTACAGTGTCATCATGATAATAGAGTTTAACCACCAAGTTTGGGATGGATTGGTAACACCTCACTTCTATACCTATATCAGAAAAACACCCTTAAAAACAACCAATTTTTAAGGTTCATGGTAACCTATTAAGGAATTAAGGTCAATCCGGAGAAAATCAAGGCAATAAAGGATATGGTGCCCCTAAGGAATGGCAAGGAAGCCCAGAGAATAAACGGAAGGATTGTAGCACTATCATTTCCTAGCCTGCTCAAGAGACAAATATCTATCTTTCCTCAAGATACTTAAAGGTGATTATAATTCTAGATTCAAATGAACTGATAAATATTAAGAAGCTTTTCAGTAACTATGAAAGTATTTAGTGTTATTGTCATTACTTTTAAAACCAATGCTATGTGAAAAGTTATATTTGTATATAACTATTTTAGCCTATGCTATTAGCTCGGTGTTGGTTTGATAGGAAATGCTATAGAACATTCTATCTATTATGCCAGTAAATTCTTATTTGAAATGGAGAAATGTTATCCACTAGCTGATAAAAGAACTTTGGCATTAATTTACTCTGGTAAAAAAATATGCCTCCATTTTTGAGCCTATATAATTAGGGTTTATACAAATATACCTTTAAGAAGTATCCTATAAGAGCTAGAAGAGTTTGCATCCACTACTTGCATAGTCCCGATATCAAATATCAAACACTTGCATATTTTGTAGTTGAATGCGTAATCCCCATATCTTATAAGCCACCGAGTGCTTCTCCTTCTTCCATGTGCTAGACATTATATATTGATAGAGTTTTTAGAAGTTTTGACATATGTGATGGAATTATACTAATCTCTTTACAGCATGTTACCCTTGAGTATGGGCCCCAAATTAAATTCCCTCCAATGAGTAAAACAGTAGAGTACAAGGCTCTTATTGTCGGGTTAAGGCTAACCTTATCCTGTGATGTACAAAATTTGGTTATTTACTCCAACTCATAATTGCTTGTCTCCCTAGTGGAGGGAGAATTTTACATCAACAACTCGTAACTGACTCTGTACTATAACATCATAAAGTCGCTCTTAGCCTATATAAAAGAGCATCAAATCATTCATGTTCTCCAAGACTAGAACACATGAGAAGATGCACTTTCCAAACTTGCTACATCAATAACTGGGGATGTCTATAAGAGAAAGTATATTGAGGAGATCCACTTCTTGAGTATCCAAGGTCTATGGGACATACAATTGATTTATGGACTAATAGAGGGTTCTTGGATCGATCCCATCTTATCCCTCTTACAATATGGTGTGTTACCTGAAGATCCCATAACTGGAACATGACTTTTGATATAAGCAACAAATTTCACTATTATTGGTGAATGGTTATATAAACAAACGTTCATTGAATTATACCTCAAATATCTCTCACTCTCAAAAGTTGATTATGCACTTCGAGAAGTTCATTTAGGAGTACACAAAAAATATCTATGAGGAAGAGCATTAGCATATAAGATAATGAGATATGAATTCTATTAGTCAACTATGAAATATGATGCACTTGACTTTACTCAAAAGTGTGAAAACTATCAAATGCATTCCAATCTCACCCATACACTTGTTCTAGAGCTTGCATCACTTAAGCCCTGGCCTTTCACCTAATGGAGAATAGATATAATGAGACCCTTTCCTATAACTGCCAAATAATGAAAATTACTCATTTTGGCTGAGATTATTTCACCAAATGGGTAGAGGAAGAATATCTAGTAAATATTACTAAATCTAATGCCAAACAATTCTTATGGAAGAATATAATCTATTATTTTGGCATTCTTGCAAGGGTCATTACTAACAATATGACTCAATTCACTAAAACAAATCTTTATATATTTATGTAGATATTTTCATATTCAACTGGTGCACAAAAGTGTAGCCCATCCTCAGGCAAATGGGAAAATGGAGGTTACAAACTAATTAATTATGAAAGGGTTGAAGACACGTTTGGAGAAGGCTGGGGGGAAAAGGGCTGAAGAACTGCCAAATGTTCTTTTCGTTTATCGAACCATCATCAAAACTCCTATGGGAGAAACTCTGTACAACCTCTACTTTGTTATAAAAGCAATCATACCAGTTAATATTGGAGTCCCAATCCATAGAGTACAAACTTTTGGCTTTAATAATAATGAGGAAAATCTCATAAATAATTTGGATCTCCTCTTAGAAGCCAGAGATGTAGCCCTACTTCTGGATTTTGTAGGATAATTCTCAATGGTATATTTATATAAATCTCAATTATATGTGCTTGAAAGTATGGGCAAAGTTTTCTATCAGAGTAAACTAATGCTAAAACTATTTTTATTAGCTAGTGGATAACATACATCTATTATAGATAAGGTTTTACTAATATAATAGATGGAACATTATATAGTATTTTTGTCTCATGCTAAGACTGAGTTGATAGTATGGGTAGAAATAATCAGGTACAAAAATAAAATTTCTTCTATCATTAGTTTTAAAAGTAATGGCAGTGAGGCTAAATACTTTTGTAGTTGCTCGAAAGCTTCTTTTGACATTCATTAGTCCATTGGAATCTAGAACTATGACCACCTCTGAGTATCCTGAAGAAAGTCAGATATTAATCCGCTTGATCATTGACCATTTACTAGGCATGTGAATGTCTTAATGATATCAAAAATTGATAGTCTTAGGCTTGTTTGATTCATCCCATAGAGTCGCAAGATTTAACTATAAGCATGTCATGTTTAGATATTATTTGGTAATCTAATTTATGGTTTGAACTTTCCAAATGTGCTTCAGTTCTTGGATTTGGACCCATTTTGACTTGGATTGAGTTGAGTTTGGTGTCGTTGGATTCATATTTTTGAAATGTTCAGCTAAACTATAAGTTTACTAAAATCAGAGTTTCGATGGTCCCAAATTTAATTTTGAAAGCTTTAAACTCAATTTTACCTTGAGATTCATGCTCGATGAAGATAATTTTTTGATGATATTGATATATATATATATATATATATATATGACCATTAGCCCATCCATTAAAAAAAATGCATATTTGGGCTCTGAAAATTCATCCCCGGCTTCTCCCACT
Source organism: Dendrobium nobile (assembly GCA_022539455.1). Lineage (NCBI taxonomy): Eukaryota > Viridiplantae > Streptophyta > Magnoliopsida > Asparagales > Orchidaceae > Dendrobium > Dendrobium nobile. Next base: position 60,166,307 of record CM039723.1, on the reverse strand, counting down.
ACTTTCTTTGGGGGAGTCTGAATGTAATTAAGTTCTGGGTAAATTTTGGGAAGGCAGATGGGTTTGTAGATAAACACTACCAAGAGATTTTTCCCTCATTTTGCGAGGACTTTATGAACTGAGTTCTGGTTTCCTTTAGGTGCAAGTCCATATAGGTAATTATCCCTCCAAATAATAAGAGAGAACTTTTGATTAATGCACGTATTCAATTAGATATATAAAAATATGTTTAATCTGATATATAGTAGCAGCATGGGCTGGGTATTGGAGAATTTTATATTTAAAATTAGAAATTTCTCCGCCTTGCACTTAAAGCGAAGGGTGGCAGAATGGAAGATGGACCAGATCAAGATCCCATGGTTCTATCATCCCGGAGAAATCATGGTATGTGGTCTAATTAGTTAGAGGAGGTAGTCAAACTAACCAAACAAAAGGATCCTTATTGGCATCCATGGGTTGCTTCATCCAAGGGTACCTTGTAGACGTAAAATGGATATTTACCTAAGGAGACAAATTTGAATCCACCTTAGCTAATAGAGGGCTTTGTGCCTTATCGATTATATCCTATTGATTCATATCTCAAGGATTTGATTCCAATAAGGAATGTATTGGATCTAGCCATAACTATTATTTTTTGGTGTCATTTAGCGACAAAACCACTCCGTTAAGAGGGCCTCAGGTCATAACCATTAATCCTGTGGTGCCATTTAGTGGCAAAATTATCGGTCAGAGGACACGAACCACGTCCTTACTTGTAGGAGATTATTTGAGAATGGATCCTAGTGATATTTTTGACTAAATATTAGCTCTATGTGAGCTGAAGTAAATTTTAATTTGTTCACCTTGGCAAATTATTATGAAGGGCGGATGGACTTTGCTTTAAGCATTTGATGGTTAATTTTTAATTTTAAATATTTTTTAGATTTTAGGATTTTTGAATTTTAGACTTTTAGACATTTCAATAATATTTGAAAATTTTGGATTGAACCCTCTAGTTGAGATCTGAATTCAACGTGGCCATCATCGGAGTGACTTCAAGGTCACTTGATAATACTTCAATTTTGTGAAAAATTGAGGGCATTTTGAAATATCTAAAATTAAACCCTCCAGTTGAGATATGCATTCAACATGACCATTATCGGGATGTTTGGGGTCATTTTCATTTGGGAGTTGAACCTTATCGACTTTGCCAATTTGTTGATAAAGGATTGGGTTCAATTTGGCTTTACAATTTTGTTAACGAATTTTCTTTGTTAGAAGCCTTTAAAGCCTTAGATTAACATATGAAATAGATATTTTGGTCAGCACTATGATCATATATCTGTTTGATAATTTGAGTCATGTTGACTCTTATCTATCTATATGCCAAATTAAACTCTAGTTCGTTCTTTGACACTTTTGAGTTTATTCCTTACAATCCATCCAAGTTGAACTCTTTATTAATCATTTGAGTTCTTTCTATCATTTTCAAGTTTGAATTCTTTTTTGTTATCCCAAGTAACAATCTCAAGTCATTATTCTTTCAAGTTCAGATCAATTCCAAACTAAAGTCTTCTTCATTTATTTGAGTTCTTTGTAGTCAAATTGAAAATCTTCATTTGTGTTCAAATTGTCCAAGTTAAGTTAGAGTTCCCTACACTTAGCTTATTTAATTTAAGTTTAAGTTTAAATTAATGATCATTTGATTTCAAATAAGTCCCCTGCTATCCAAGTGAGTTCAAGTTATATTGCCTTATACTCAGATTAATTTCCTTGTTTGCTAGGAATTTTGACAGCCTCACAGCGTCTCTCTTATTTAGGGGAAACTATAGGAACTTGGGCCTTCCCATCATGCTAAGAAAAGCGTGAATAGTACTTGTCATTGGACATCATGGCCATAATCTTTATCCCCCACCATGCTTAGAAAAGTGTGCATGGGCTTTTAATTATACCTATTTGAAAATGCTGTCAGCTTTCCCCCCGTATGGGTACTTATAAGTGTCCATACCTCGTCGTAGGCATCACACCGGGTTCCTATCCCACCACACTAAGAAAAGTGTATATAGGAAGTTTTTTGGATCATAATGAACGTGAAAAATAAGGATTTTGATTATTACCCACTTTAATTCGATATTAGAAAACAAACACAGTTTTTTGAATTCTGGAGAGATAAGCTCCCGAAAAATTCTAGAGAGAGAAAAACTTTTATTTTTTGAATTCCGTCTCCCGCAATTTTTTGTTTTCCATCAATGACGGTGGAGGACCACCGGCCTCCACCCTCTGACACCACTGATGGTCGTCAGACATCTTTTAACAATGTTCGGATTCTTCCTCATCCAAATAATGCGTCATCTCCTCTTATTTTTGGCGATGCAAGGTTGGTGTTTGATCCTGAGTCTAAACCAAGGATCAAAAGTCTGGTGCCCTGGTAATAAATGAAGGAGGTTATTTTCAATAAAAAATTCTACCGGAGTGTACAGGAAAAGGTAAAAATGTGATCAGTGAAGTCTTGGATGAAGCCATCAATTTATCTGTTCTACAAAAAGGAGTGAAAATTCATCACCGTTCTTCCTCTGCTGAATCTGATGTTATTGTATCTAAATCTAATATGATATCATCAAATGCTTTGAAGATGGAGTCTCTTGGTGATGATAGTTATTCCCCTATTTTTGAAGATGTAAATGTTGATAAAATCCCAGTAATTGGAAATTTGGTGGATGCGCAATTGGTTGCTGGTGATTCGTATAAAGTTCGGGAATGCAACTCAGCAGAATTGGGTAATTGCAGCAAGGATCTGATAGTTCAAGGTCCTGTCCAATCTACTAAAGTGACCACCAATGCTTGGATTAAGAAATCCAATTTTAAAGTTATTGATTTTGATTATGGATATTGCTCAAATGGTAATGGTGTTGCTATGCTTAACAAGGAAATATAGTTAGATAATACTAACAGATTGAAGAAATCATTGGTTGTGAAGATTTTTGGAGAATTTGTGCCTTACAATGTGATAGGGATGGAGCTAAGGAGACAATGGTCTCAATTTGGCAAGTTTCATATTACTCTGCTTGGAGGAGGTTGGGTCTTATGTGCTTTTGAAGACCCAAAGGCACTTGAATTAGTCCTCTCTAGTGGACCTTGGTATGTGAATGGGAATATCATTGGTCTAGACAAATGGTCTCCATCATTTCAGCCTAATTCTCTTAAAGGTTTAACGGCTCCTGTGTGGGTCAGGATGCTAAACCTCCCCTTACAGTGTTGGGATGAAGTGAATGTCTGCATAATCACTTCAATGGTTGGAACACCGTTTCTTGTTGATGAAAATATGTTTCAATGGGGGAGAAGGGAGTTTGCCAGAATTTGTGTGAAAATCAAACATGAGAACAAGTTGCCTTTGGGAGCTTGGGTGGAAGGAGCTGCTGGTAAATTCTATCAAAAATTTGAGCATGAGAGGATCTTAGATTTCTGTTTCTAATGTGGCAAAATTGGGCATGTGAATAATAGATGTTTTGAACCTGTTACTGGCAATAAATTAGATGCTATTCATACTGAATCAACTAATGAGGAAGTGACTGCATCAGGAATACCTAATCCAGATACAAGGACTACAAATGAAGGAGGAGATTTGATTGATAAAGAAACTTATGGTCCCTGGATACACGTTGAGTATGGGAGAAAAAGATTCAAAAATATAAAGTTCAAGAATACCTGGGTAAGACCAGGTTGTATGGAGCCAAATAAATCCTTGGAGTCAAAAGGAAAAGAAAATAATGAAGTAATGCAAAGCACGAAGGCATCAGATAATGGTGCAGCGAAATAAAATGAAGATATCATGAGGAAACCCAGCTCTCAGGAAGAAGTTCTAGAACACCATTCTAATCTTATTCCTCCTCAAAGTAGAATGTATGGTGAACCCGTGGAAGAAGGAACTGTGGCTTTCAGCTGTTCATGTATTCTCAGCATTACCAATCAATTTGATGTGTTAAATCAAATTTCTAAAGATAAGGATCATATGAACATTGAGGAGAAGAAGCTGACTAAAGTTCCAATTATTATTAATGAAGATAAAGATGTTGATAAAGGGGATGATAGTTTAATTATAGCTCAATTGAACAACCCAGGAGATAATTCAATCATTGCAAAGAAGAAAGGCTTGAAGCAACTTAAAGGTTTAGGACCAATAAATTCCGTCTCAAGGAATAGGAGAGGGGAACGTGATCCGAAGGAAAATCTGAGGAAATCTTCCCCTAATAAACAATGAATTCATCCATTGGATTCTGGAACTGTAGGGGAGCAAAGAAAAGGAAAGCTTCCCTATATTTAAAGGAGTTTACTAAGAAGTATGGGGTGTTCTTCATTGGGTTACTTGAAACTAAGCTCGCTTCTATTGATAGAAGAGATGTGAATCTGTTGATAGGAATGGAATGGGAATTTTTTCATGTCCCTGTGGAAGGCTTATCCGGCGGTATCATGTTGTTAGGGAAGAAAAACATGGTTTCATTCATGGTATTGGAATCTTCTTCACAATTTGTGGTTTGAGAATTGGAGGTGCTCAACAAAGGGAAGTGGATTATTATAACAATTTAAGGAAGTAGAGACCCTTATTGTAGAAGGTCTCTTTGGGAGAGGTTGGAATATCATGTGTCCAAGGAAGTCCCTATGATAGTGGGTGGCGATTTTAATTGTTTACTATCTAAGGAAGAGAAGAAGGGAGGAAGGGAATTTGTTTACTCTCTTGGACCTAGGGAGATGAAGTCCTTCATTACTTGTAATGATTTACATGAAGTTGGAGCATTGGTCCTAAATTCACATGGTGTAATAACAAAAAGGGAGCGGAAAAGATACTAGAAAAGCTGGATAGGTGTCTTCTCAATTCAGCGGCTATGAATATATCACAATGGATGGTAGTGAGGCATATAGCAAGGTTAGCATCGGATCACAGTCCAATATTGTCGAACTTGTTCGAGTTCAATAAAGCAAGTAAGAAGCTGATTAAGTTTGAGGAAGTGTGGGCCCCATATCCAGCTTCTATGACAGTGGTTAAGAAGGCTTGGGGGAGAAAATCTTTAGCAATCTTCCTCAAATTTTGAATCAAAAAATGAATAGAGAATTAAAAGCTTTATTTTATTAGAGTAAAGCCAAGCATAAGGAGCTATATCAGTTAAAAGAAGAACTGAATGAACAAATTCTGGAATTGCAAACTAAGGAATTTGAATTCGCTTTTCTTAATGAGGAGGAATCTTGGCTACCCAAGGTGAAAAAGGATAATCTGAATTCTACCTTAGCTTGTCTTGGTACATGGTGGAGGCAGCGACCCAAAGTTAAATGGCTTAAGGAAGGGGACTTAAACTCTAGATTTTTTCATGCTTATGTCAGCTTAAGGAGGAACATGAATTTTATTCACAAAATCAAGGATGAGAATGGAATGATCGTGGAAGAACAAAGTCAGGTGGAACACGTTCTAAATAACTTTTTCAAGGAGAAGTGGAAAAAAAGGGAATGCTCACTAGTGGGATGCCAAGACCGTGGAAAGTATTAAACTCCGAAGACTCTTTGGTTCTCAACAGAGATTTCACGGTTGAAGACATGGAAAAGGTGATCCAAGAGCTGGGTCCAAACATCGCTCCGGGCATAGATGGGATTTCCTATTCATTCTTCAAGGCATATTGGTCTATTATCAAGGTAGATCTATGGAATGCAATTGATCACTTCTTCAAAATTGGTATGATGTGCAAGGAGTGGAAAGAAACTATTACTGTTCTGATTCCAAAGGTAAAAAATCCTTTATCACCTTCTAACTATTGACCGATCAGTTTATGTAATTCAATTTATAAAATAGCTGCAAAGAGGATCTTGAATAGATTATTGCTAGTGGTTCACAAACTGATTTCGGTAGATCAAGTAGCATTCTTGAAAGGTAGATCACTTTCAGATAATGTTTTGGTAGCCCATGAAGTTTTCCACAAGTTTAGGTATTCCAAATCTTCCAAAGGTTTAGTCTCTTTTCAAATAGACATGGTACAAGCCTATGATTCAATGGGTTGGCCTACTTTTTGCAAAGCTTTGGAGTATTTTGGCTTTCCAATTATTTTTCTAAGCTTGTCATCGATTGTGTTTATTGTCCTTAGTTTTTCTTTATCTATCAATGGGAATTTATCTAATTGGATTGAAGCAAAGAGTGGTTTTCGACAAGGGTGTCCGTTGTCACCATGCTTGTTTAATTTATGTGCTCAACTATTATCCAATCCATTCTATCAAAAGAAGGATTCCATTGGCATTAAAATTTCTTCTAATGGGCCATTGATTTCCAATTTACTCTATGCCGACGACATTATCATTTTCTCAGAAACTAGAATAAAAATGGTCAAAGAAGTTAAAAGAACAAACATGGATTTCTATAGATGGACGGGCCAAAGTGTTAATTCAAAAAAATCAGGAATTCTATTTGGAAAATCTGTCAAAAAAAGAAGGAGAAGGAGGATTGCTAATGTCATGGAATTAAAGGAAATAAAATAATTCTCATATATGGGCATTAAAATGGCATTAAGAAGACTTGTCAAAGCAGATTTTCAGTTTCTGTTAGACAAAGTTCATAACATGTTAAATGTATGGGGAGGGAAATTTATCTCCTTGGCTAGAAGACTAACTTTGGTTCAATTAGTGCTATTGTCATTTCCTACATTCTACTCATCTCTGTCTTTGGTCCCTAAAAGTATTCTAAATGAAATTGACAAGATGTGTAGGAGCTTTATATGGAGCAAGAGTCAAGGAAGGAATGGGATTCACTATGTTAGCTGGGATTCAATTTGCAAACTAAAAAATTAAGGGGGACGTGGGTTGGTTCCCTATTCAAAGAAAGTTGGACCATTAAGAGCAAAATTGGCTTGGAATTATTCTCAAGAAAAAGATACATTGGTAAATAAAATTCTTTTCCCAAAATATGGTAATTGTTCATACATCAATTCTTTGGGCAATTATGGCTCTTTAGCTTGGAAAATTATAAGGAGTAGAGAGAAGTCACTAAATCCAATTTTCAAATGGAAAATTGCAAATGGGAAATCAGTGAATATCTTTAAAGACAAATGGTTATTTGAAAAAAGCTTAGACAAATGGCCTACATTTGTGAAAACAATGGAATGCTGTGATTACACAGTGGATAGCTGAATCATCAATGGGAACTGGAATGTTGAGAAGTTGAATTAATTCTGTGGTCCAGATCTCGTTAATTTTATTACTGGCACTCAAATTTTGGTTGATGAAGAAGAAGAAAAGTTGGAATTAATTCATATGATTCCAGGTAAAATAATTACTGCAATGGCTACTGAGTTTTTGGGAGATCATCATTCTACCTCAAATGATTGGGACCGGTTAAAAAAATTTATCTAAGTTCCAAAGTGGAGAATTTCTGGTGGAGACTTCTTCATAAAGCTATTCCTACAAATCACTTTTTATGTTATAGAAGTTCAAATCTTGGAGAGTTGTCGATGGGGGTGTGAAGAGGCGGAAGACATTGAACATTTAATTACTAAATGCTTGAAATTAAGAGAAGTTATTCAGATCTTAAGAAAGTGGGGCATTCAATTTCCAAGTTTCAATTCTTGTGAAAATTGTTGCTTATGGCTTTAGAGCAAAAACCTTTAGTTGATTGGTCTCTATTGTAACGTGGTTTATCTATTATGGAGAACTAGAAACGAATTACTTCACGATGACAACAGATCTAGCTCTTGGATGATAGCTACAAATGCAATAAGTTATGTAGTGGTATCTCAACAATCCAATGGCATGAGCTCGGGTATACGGGATGTCAACCAACCAGTTAGGTTGATTGATAATAATTGGCATCCTCCTCCACTCGATTGGTTGAAAATAAACTTTGATGCATCACTTTGTTCTTACTTTAAGGCCAGGATTGGTGGTGTAATGCGAGACCATAGAGGAAGATTTTTATTGGCATTTGGTAAAAAGCTTATTCATTGGGACATCTTTTACTTAGAACTTCCTTCAAAGAAGTTACTAAAGATTGGATGTATGCTTACAAGGGAATAATCATATAAGGTGATAATCAAAATGTCATCAATTTCATTCAAGGCATCATGGAAAAAGGTAATAATGATTTGGGAGACTTATCTTTTATTAAAGATTTCAATTATGTTATTTTCAATTGTGTAAAAAGAGAATGTAATAAGTTAGCGGACCTATCTGCTAACTATGCAATTATTAGTTCTTTCATTTGGGTTGATTTAGACCTGAATAAGATTCCTCCCACTTTTACTAAAGTGTTAAAGGAGGAGTCGAATTCCATTAGGTTGTAATAAGTTTTCTTTGATTAATTAAGCTTTTATGTTTTTCTTTAAAAAAAAAAAAGATTATTACCCACTTTATTATAGGTGTCAAACTAGGTTCCCTTCCCACCATGCTAAGAAAAGTGTATATATGTTATTTTCTAGTCACATGGATCAAGGCAAGCATTTTCTTTTTTTATTTATCTTTTCATTTCCTTTTTTTAATTCTCTTTTTTTTTTTCAAAATCTTTTTTTTTTAATTTCTTTTCTTTTCTTTTGCTTTATATATATATATATATATATATATAATCTTAATAATAATAATAATAATAATAATAATAATAATAATAATAATAATAAGCTATAATAATTTTACTACCATTAATGATAACAACTATTACTAATATTAGAAATAACCTATTCCCTAACTTACTGTTTGTGGCTTAATGAAGAGGTCATGCTGTAGCAAAGGGATTAGGTTGAGTAGGTCGAGTGAGGTGTTCAACAAAATTCAGGTATATGAGGTATTGGGTCTTGCTTACAGTAGGAGTTTTTTTAGTGCTTTGAAATTGTTGCGGCTACGGATTCAGTTGGAAAGAGGGAAGAGGCCACAGGAGAAGGTGGTTAAGTTAGGTACAGGGTCTTGTGTGGATTTGGAAGAAATGGATATGGCTGGATTCCTCTTAGCTTCGGCTAAGGCCTGTGATTTTAGAACAAGGGAGTAAGATGTGGTCAGTTGAAAGAAGGGAATAGGGTGCGGCTTGGAGGATGTGGCTGTGGGAGCCTTGTGAAGTGGGATGAGGCTTGGGAAGGGATCAGTTCTAGAAAATAATAGAGGATGTCGTCGAAGGAGGAAGGCTTCGGCTATGTTGTGTGCGAAGAAGAGGAAGTAGCAATTGGAGGTTGTCGGAGTTTTGCATGTGTGGAAGAATCGAGGTTTTCATTCTCAAGTCTATTAACAATGTAAATAGATCAAATCTTCGCATTCGAGTAATAAGAAGATTCAACACATTGCAAGCTACGAATTTGATTTAAGCAGGATTTGTGATCATTCCATTGATGATATGGGGATGTCCTCGATAGGTAATGTATATATATATATATATATATATAAAATCTATTATTTTGGTTGGGTTATCAATAAATGCCCCACAACAAATATGATATGTGTCTAGAGCAAACCACATTTATTATATGCTGATTGGCCCTATAGATCTCTAGATATTTCACTCTAGATGTCACACAAAGATTTTCATTTAGAATATCTCCAAAAGTTTATTTAGATGTCATGCTAGGTGTTTGATTTTTCAGATCTTTAATAGTCTATTTCCATTTCTTTGTAAATCTTTAGATATACTTGTAGTCATCAATATGATTGACATGTTGGTTCTTGTCGAGTGAGGATCCATAAGATATTGATATAACATTTCATACTTTGATCCCTAGAGCATTACTCTTATAGATTGATGTCGGTAGATAGTACCTCCACTCCCTACCCTCTTTTTTTCCACCACAGTCATCTTGATTTTCGGCATTTTTGTAACTGCTCAATATCTTTCTCCATCGCAATATAGTATATTTTATTGTGTATTGCTGATATCATTCAAGATTTATTTAAATTTTAGAGATTTATCAGCTAGTAGAACTTTACTATCTCTTAAACTAATTATATCTTGCTCAAATTATACTTTTTAATGATGGCACATTTAATTTACGGAGGATCTTCCATTCTTCCCTCCTTTAACTGAATTATGGTAAATAAAATTAAATATTTATTTGGGGATCTTGACATGCAACATGATGTCGACCCAAATTAATATTTAAAATGCCCCCAGTCTTTAGGGACACTTGTAGATGTCATTCAGGATGCTTCCTTTCATATCTTTAGCTTGAGTCCAGAGGTTTTTTTTCTTTTATCTTGTGTTTTGTGATGCAAACATTGATGGAGAATTACTATAATTGTTTTAACTAACTTGTTAAGTGGTTTTTTCATACCTTTGGCACTTTTCATCTAATTTTTGGTGGGCTTGATGGGATATATGTCGAAGACCAAAACCTTTTAGATTTTCTTTAGGTCAGTGGAAAGAAGTCATCGATCCAAGGCTTTTTACATAACAAACTTATTGATAATGATATCCTCTTAGTTTGGCTTTAAGCTTTTCATGAACTTTGGGATAATTTCTTTGGTCATTTTCTTTATGATTTAGTAGAATTACTAAAGAAAAAATCATTCAATCCTCGCTTTGTGCTATATGGATTTATCAAAGGATTTGTAGGTTTCATATTCATTTTATAGTACCAAATATGATATGTTTCTTGATCCTTAACCACTTGAGGAGACTTTAATCTGATCCGCTTGAATTCATCATATTATGTGAGCTGGGATTTTATAGGTTTGTGTCCTCTGATTGATGAGATGAGGGTTACTCTATCATGACCTTTCTTATGGTGTATTGAGTAGATGGAGCTACCAATGATTTGGCCATCTTTAAGCTTATTAGATCCGGCCTTTACACCCATTCAGGTTTCAAACTTGAGCTATGGAAAATCTTCCTCCCAAGTCTGAATCTACTGAAGTTGGTATATATGGAGTTCTCATTTTTGGTTGAATATTTGGAGCCAACACACATTTGGTAGTTGCTCACGAGTCCTCCTTCCCACTAGAACTTTGATTCTCTTGTCAATTAGGAGAATTTAGTAGATGTGATCACTTGAACTTATCAAGCCAAATTAGCCATTGTGTTTCTTATAGCCCCTACAAATAGGGTGATAAAGTGGGGGATCCACTACTATGACCTGTCTTAGGGTGTGTTGAGTAGACGAAGCTGCCAATGATCCGACCATATTTTGGCTTATTACATCTGACCTCTTACACTCATTCTAACCTTAAGCATAAAGCTTGTTAAAAGACATTAAGTTATTCCAGCTCGACTTGTTGGAGTGTGCAGGCATGAAAGTCTCTTTCCTGACTTTTATCTTGGTACATTGGAGAAGGTGATGTCAAGACTTTTCGAAGATCACCTACATATACTTTGAAAAGAATTTATTAAATTCTACAGTATAAGAGAATATTTGTATTAATAATTTTAATTTTTTTTGGATCTTTACATACAATGCGATGTCTGAAAGTTTATTAAGGATGTTAAGCACTTATAAACTAGTCCCAAGGCTAACCACGAGTGAGGGTGAATTAGATATTTAAAAATTCTTTAACTAAAAAAAATCTTTTAAAATCTTATAACAAGAATGAATTAAATCAATAATAAAAAGATTAATCATAGATTTCACCCAAGCAGTTAGTCGTAGTAAAAATAAAGTGTGGAAAATAATCAGAAAGAACACATCAGATTTATAGTGGTTCAATCAAACCTTGACCTATGTCAACTCCCTGGAGGCACCCTTCGAGTATTATACTAAACCTTTAGTGACTCTCCTTTAGCCCCCATATCTAGGCGGAGAAGCCCTTATAATATCACTTCTTCCTTCCCCGGTGTGGCGGAGTACCCGGTTCCTCTAACATCAAAGATATCTTCTTCTTCTGAAAACTTCCCTCTAGACGAACCTTGAATTTGATGGTACTAAGGTGCAAGCTTGTCGGAGCTACCATGTGAAACCCCCTCCAAGGATCTTCTCCCTCTCTCAAACTCTACCCTTTTTTCTCTATCCCTTTCAAGTTATCTCTTCAAGTTTTCTCTAGAAGAATGAAGCTTCAATGGCTTCCAAAGACACATATCAAATACCTTGACAAAGCTTAAATAGAGGGCTTTAAAAAATCCTAAAAAATAATCTTGGTTAACAAAATCATCTAGGATGATCGTAGGATCGTCCCGTATGATATGCTTAAAAAGAGGGCTTCCAAAAACCCTAAAAACTCAATTTCGGTGCCAAATATCATCCAGAATGATCGCAGGATTATCTCGTACAATGCGCTTAAAAAGAGGGCTTCAAAAAATCCTAAAAACTCAATTCCATCACAAAAAATCATCCTGGACGATCTTAGGATCGTCCGGCATGATGTGTAGAATTTGACCTAATAGTCCAAGATAACATTAGGATATTCCAGGACGATCAGTGTAAATTTGTACAGATCATCCAGGATGATATTATGGATCATTTGGGATGATTAGAAGAAAAGTTATGTTATATCATCTTGGACGATTTAGGAAAATCAAGTATATCGGCAAACATCGTCCTTTACGACATACATATCATCCAGGTTGATTAGATTAAAAACTTTAACCATAATTAATCCTCAAATCACATTATCAATTTAGGCATAATTTATATTGATCATCTAAGATGATCTAGAAAGTCCGGGATGATTAGAATAAAAATTGAATCTTAAAATCATGCCTAAATTATCATTGGCGGCTATTTTCCAATATCATAAAAGATCATCATGGACGATCCAAAATCATCCAGTATGATTAGTTCAAAACTTAAACTTCTTGATTTGATTAGATCACACTCCCATGAGTGTGTGTATGCATGGTCACCAAGCATGGTCATTAATAAATATTACAAACCCTTTATAACATAACATTATTCAACCCAATCTTGTGTTCTGATTATTTGTTTGATATTACATGATATTCCTGAAATATTAGTATACACACAAACAAATATAGAATAAAAAATACTATAAGATATAAAGATGTTTTTAATCATCAAAATTATAAAACTCGTGAGCTCGAGTAGAAACAATCTTCCCCTTTTTGATGCTGGCAAACATTACTGGTGAAGTTGCAAACTAAAGTATTTTCTCCTAAACTCTCCCTCACTAAGATAAAAATTTAAAAATAGGGGGAAACATAAAACTTTCCTTTTTTTAATTTTATTTTAAAATAAAATAACTAAAACAAATTTAAAAAAATAGTATGTTCTTCCCCTTTAACATTATCAAAAAGAAGATGAGCACAAAAAATTAAAATAGTAAAAAAAAATTGACTAACAAAATAACAAACGATCCTTGATATGGTGAAGAAGATATTTTTAAAAGAATTAGTTTAAAAATTCAATTTTTTTTGAAATGAGAAAGTTATCTCTTAATTTTATTCAAAAACTCAGTAAGGAATGTATTGATAACACATAACCCAGTAAGGTTAGAAATTTAGAAATTGTTAATCTAAGGTCAAATTCTTTTAAAGACTCAAAAACTTTTTAATCTAATATCTAAATCAAAGAACAAATTAGAAGAAGAAATAATAATCTTTCAAAACTCCTTTCATAAAATATATCTAATGTAAGATTAATGCAAAAATTGGTGAATAAAAAAATATGATTTTCAAACTCAAATATCGAAGATATATATAGAAACATAATTTTCTTAAGACTTAAAAAGTACAAGAATGGTAAGCTTAATTTTGGTGGGCTCATTTTATTTCTCTTGTCAGTTGTTCAGTGCACTTTACGCATCTTTTAATTTTTTTGATATACTTTATGAATATTTCTTAATTTAGTATCATTGTGCATCTTTTAATTTGACATCATTAACCACTTTTTTTAATCAAATATGCTACCTTTCTATAATTTTAAAAACTAAAGCAAAACCATTCTATTGACAAAAAATGAAATACTTGATTAAGAAAATTATGAGGTTGATTAAACAACTTGCAAAAGATCCCTATGTGATAGAAAAAATATAGGGAGATGAAAAAGTTCAATTTTAGAATTCAATTTGTAATAAGATGAAGATTTTGAATCAAAAGTAAAATTACCTCTTTAAGAAAAGAGATAGAGAGATAAAATCATGTGTTTTCTTCCTCTAACTATTTTTAGAGAAGTCAACCATAACTTACAAAAGAATTCATGAGAAATAAAAGGTAGGTTTTTCATTTTTAGAAAAATAATTTGATTTTCTAAATTAAAAAAAGTAATATGTGTGTGCTTTTTTTTTTTAAGGAATGCAAAAATTGCATTAAAATGAAATAGTAATATGTGTGTGCTGATTAGAGAAAACTTTTCAAAAATAAAAGTAAATACAAATTTAAACTTTTGACGTAACAAATAAGAAAAAAAAAAGAACCCAAAGAAAACATAGAAAATAAACAAAAATATAACAAAAAAAAAAAACAAGCATATACAAACAAATAAACACATAAATAAGGGTTTAAACATCATCTTTCTCCTAGTCTAATGATTCAGAAGCTAGGTCTGCCAAGAAGATTCTTTGTTTTTCATTATTAACCCTTTTTATAATTTGCTTAGCTTTATCCTTTTCTTTTGCAGGAAGAGTTCTATATGTCCAAGTTTCCTACATCCAAAGTAAATAACATCAAAAGAAATCTTAATATTCTTATCATTTTTACCTTTATTCCACTTTTGTTGATGCTTATGCTTGTGCTTTAGTGAGCTTTCCAATTTGCTTGTTAAGTTATCGCTTTCCTCACCAACTAAGCCACTTTTCTTCTTATCTTCAGCTTTTAGCATTATCATTTTAGTTGCATCCAAAAGTCTTTGACCCAAACATTGCTTGTAGACAATGAGTGAGGTAATCAGATTATTAATATAATATTCATTCAATTTTTTTATTCATAAATAATAATAATTTTAGTATCAAACTTATTAAGTAGACAACGTAGAATTTTATTGACTTTTTCAAAGTTTGAAAATTCTTTACCTAAAGCATGCAATGATGTCACAATTTAAATAAACATAATATATATGTTTAAGATCATCTCATAAGGTTTCATGCAAAATAGTTCATAATCATTCATTAAAAAAGTTCAACCTGGATTGGTTGATCTCTCTATGGCCTTCATATATAGTGTGTAATTTATCCAAAATATCGTTGCTAGTAGTGCACGTGGATACTAATATATAATCTTTAAAATTTAAAGTATAGAAAAAATAGTTTAACAATTTAGAATTCAATTGAGCATTGATTCTTTCTTTCCTACTCCATTGATTAAAAGGAATATCAATTTTAATTCCATCTATAACACATGATGATTCAGAATAACCAATTAAAATCATTTGTTATATTCGGTAATCAATTGATTGCAAGAAAGCAGACATACAAATTTTTTAAAAATAAAAAATAATATTTTCAAATAAAGGTAGTTAGGTGATTGAACAACCTTCCGCAATATTACTACTACAAAAATTAGCAATTAATCGAAATTCAAAAAGTTTTCAAACTTAATTTTATGAATTTGGCTGTGATACCACTTGAAAGTTCATTAGGGATGCGAAGCGATTATGAATTAGTCCTGAGGCTAATCAAGAGGAGGGGTGAATTAGATATTTAAAAATTCTTTAACTAAAAGAAAAATCTTTTTAAATCATATAGCAAAAATTAATTAAATCAATAATAAAAAGATTAATCATAGATTTCACCCAAGCAGTTAATCCTAGTAAAAATAAAGTGTGGAAAATAATCAGAAAGAACACATCATATTTATAGTGGTTCAGTCAAACCTTGACCTACGTCCACTCCCTAGAGGACCCCTCCAAGTATTGCACTAAATCTTTAGTAACTCTCCTTTAGGCCCACAACTAGGTAGAGAAACCTTTATAAAATTGCTTCCACCTTCCCCGATGTGGTGGAATAGTCGGGTCCTCTATCACCAAAGATATCTTCTTCTTCCCAAAACTTCCCTCAAGATAAACCATGAATCTGATGGTACTAAGGTGCAAGCTTGTTGAAGCAATCATGTGAAATTCCCTCCACACTCTCTTGATACCCCCTCCAAGGATCTTCTCCCTCTCTCAAACTTCACCCTTTCCTCTCTCCCTTCCAAGTTCTCTCTTCAAGTTTTCTCCAAGAGAATAAAGCTTCAATGGTTGCGAAAGACACATATCAAGTGCCTTGATAAAGCTTAAGTAGAGGGCTTTGAAAAACCCTAAATATTAATCTTGGCGATAAAAATCATCCAGGATGTAAGATTATCTCGTACAATGTGCTTAAAAAGAAGGCTTTCGAAAACCCTAAAAACTCAATTCTTGCACCAAATATCATCTAGAACGATCGCAGGATCATCCCGTATAATACGCTTAAAAAGAGGGCTTCATAAAATCCTAAAAACTCAAATTCAGCGCCAAAAATCATCTAGGATGATCACAGGATCGTCCAGTATGATGTACAGAATTTGACTTGATAGTCCCGGATGATATTAGGATAGTCAAGGAAAATCAGTGCAAACTTGTACAAATCATCTAGGACGATATTATGGATCATCTTGCATGATTAGAAGAAAAATTATGGTATTTTGTCTTGAAAGATATAGGAAAATCATGTATGTCGGCAAACATTGTCCTGTATGATATACAGATCGTCCAGGATGATTGTATTAAAAAATTTAATCGTAATTAGTCCCCTAATCACATGATCAATTTAGATATGATTTGTATTGATCGTGAAGATGATCTAGATCGTCAGGGATGATTAGAACAAAAATTGAATCTTAAAATCTTACATAAATTATCATTGGCGGCTGTTTTCCAAGATAATAAAAGATCATCCTAGACGATCCAAAATTATCCAATACGATTAGTTCAAAACTTGATCTTCTGGATTTGACTAGATCTCACTCCCTTGAATGTGTGTGTGTGCATGATAACCAAGCAAGCATATTCCCTTACAGGATTTGACTTAAGAAATCAAAATTACATCAATGAATATTACAGACCCTTTACAACATAACATTATTCAACCCAATCTTGAGCTCTGATTCTTTATTTAATGTTGCATGGTATTCCTGAAATGTTAGTATACACATAGATAAATATAGAATAAAAAATATTATGATATATAAAGATGTTTGTTATCATCAAAAATATAAAATTCATAAGCTCGAGTCATAATAATGTCGACTCGAATAAATATTTAAAATGCACCTATCACATAGGGATATTTTAGAATATAATAAATTTATAATTCTGAAATTTTAAATATTTATTTAGGAATCTCGGCGTGTAGCATGATGTTAACCCAAATAAATGTTTAAAATATCCCCTATCATATTGGGAGATTTGGATAGGTTTTATATTTATAAATTTTAAATATAAATTTGGGGATTTCGGTATGTAGCAGTAATGTCAACCCATACAAATATTTAAAATGCACCTATCTCGTAGGGAGTTTTAAGTAGGCTTTATATTTTGAGGTTTTAAATATTTATTTTAGGATTATGACATGTGGCACGTTATCGGCCAAAATAAATATTTAAAATACCCCTAGTCTTATTAGATATTTTGAAATGCATTCTTACTACATAAGAGAATTTCAAAATATAAATATAAGTATGTATTAATAAATATTCACATAACACTTTGCTCAGTGTATATTATATCAAAAATGAATTTTTTATGCATTATATTTCTTTAAATATCGGCTATTGTTCAGTGGCATAGACCTCTGACCGTCCATACCGATTAATTGATAAGCTCCTCCATAAAATGTCTTTTTAATCACAAAATGGCCCTCCAAATTGGATATAAATTTGTCGCTAATTTTTTGGTGTGGGATGACTGACCTTCTCAACACCAGGACCAATTACCTTTCATGAAATGATCAATGATGCAATATTCAATCAAATGATTTCATCATTCTTACTCGATAGATTTTTAGGTTTTGTTGAGCTTGTAATTCAACTTCATCAAGTGTATTATACTCTTCCATTCTCAGTCGAGCATTTTTCTCTTAAGTAAGTTCATTATTGATAGTGACCCAAAGTGATGGTAGTTCAACTTCAAGAGGTAACATTGCTTCAACTCCAAACTCCAGTGAGTATGAAGTGGCATTGGTCGGTGTTTTGTAAGTTATGCGATATGCCCATAGTGCCTCTCTCATCTTTACATGCAACTCTCTTTTATTCTTGGTGAGAATCTTCTTTAGTAGTTTCACCAGCATCTTGTTGAAGGTCTTTGCCAAGCCATTTGCTCTTAGATTGTATATAGATGAGTATCGCCAATCGATTTTGTATTAATTTACAAACATGTAGATTTTTATACTTTTGAATGTCATACCATTATCCAAGATTATATGATGTGGTATACATAATCTATAAATAATATTATGGGTATTTAAATTGATCACATGCATGGACGTAACTTCTTTGAATGGAGCTGGTTCTGCCAACTTAGAAAAGTAATATGTTACTACCAGTATAAAGTAATGTCTAGCCGATCATGGTAGATTTATCAGTATGATTATGTTTATATCCCAACATTCAAATGGTCAGGATGCTACTGTTGGGTGTAGTGGATTTGGTGGCTGATGTATAACATCACTATGAATCTGACACTCATTACACCTCTTGGTGGTCAATACAATCTCTTATCATTATCGATCAATAATAACACATATCTTCATGTTAATAGCCATCTTGGGTGTGGACCTCCGAGAGGGATCCGCTCACTGCAAACTGTAGAGGGTATACGACCGCACCACCCCGAGGGATAAAAAAGATCGTAGGCCTCTACGCTCCTCATAAGCAGGCTAATGGAAGTGCATATTAGATCCTATATGCAATCAACCATTGAGGATAGTGGCTCTCGCCAGCATATCCTGATGGGTGATAATATGTACGACCTGATTAGTGTCACAGGATTTCCCCCACCTGATACATCAGCTCGAGTAGGGTTTATTTATTGTGGAATTCTATTTCCCATGGGTGCAAACCCCCTTGTTAATTACATCTCAGGCTAGAGCCTGATAATACTCTTGATTAAGGATCTGATATTATTCTTCCTGAAAAGTAATGGGCATAAAAGGAGAGACAGGAAATCCTACTCAAAAGAGAAGAGATTACTCAAATGACTTAGTTAATATATACGGTTCATCTCAACATCTAAAGGGACTAAGGTAGTGAGAAGAAAAAGTAGATCATACACTCCAAGTATATAGAGGGAAAAGATAAAAGTGGAGTCATCCATGTGATACAGATAAGTAAGATTTATATTCCCTGAAGAAAAGGAACTTACCCCCTATTTAGGCATACTACGAGATGCCCAATGTAGTAGCCTTGAACCTAAAATCTAAGGTGGTATTAGTGTTCACCCGATATTGATACATGTGTCTTAGCTACTGCATGTGGGTTTATACCCTACCTAAAAAGGCATGTCAGCTAATTACATAAGTGCATAAAATCTATGCATCCTAGTCTTTATGAATTATAGATAGGTAGGTTGAGTATTTTGGAAGTTGGGCCGATGTCTAAAGAGTTTCATAATTGGCCCTAGACTTATATAGAGTGAATGCTTCTAGAGCTAATGTAATTAAATTTTTAATTAGTTAGTTTCTAGTGTAATATATGCTAGTTGAAGGTATCCAAATCAAATATGCATAAGATTTAAAAATAATAAGCTTATATAAAAATAATTTTTTGAAAAGACTAGGCTTCTCCAGGTCTAGCACCTCATCCTTATAGGCCAGATTATCCGGACTCTACCCGGGGGTATAAGCCTATGTGAGAGAAGGATGAAAAAATATGCATGCCACCCCAGATAAATTTGGTAGTTCCCTAGCTTGTTGGGTTTCTAAGTTACTTAATTCTTAAAATTTTAGAGTTTAATTATGAGTAAAAAAATATTTATCGTAGAGAGTCTAATGAAAGCAGGTCACACACATGCAAGAAAGAAACCTAAAAAAATCAGGAAAGTTCTACTACACAATCAACTTAAACACATTAATATAAATTATTCCAAAGTAAAGTAAAGAAAGTCAATGGAAAATGTCGTATAAGTACAACTCAGGGTCTACAAAAAAGTAATGGTGGCCAGGCTCAAGTCTTCGCCTTTGAATAGATTATCCTCTTCCAAATCATCTTCTTTTGGCTCATCTCCTTCGAGCTCCGTATGGTTCATCCTCCAAAGGATACCCAAATGACTAAGAAATTTCTTATAAAGGGCCTTTCTTATTCTCTTTGGGTACCGAGTACTTTAAATGCCTTATTTTTGAAGACTTTCACAACTCGATACAAATTACATCAAATTACATTTAAAAAGAAAAATCTAAACTCAAACCCCTACATGGTTATCCTAATAGAAAAGTTTCAAGCAATTATAACATCCCAAGAAGTTTATATATGTACAAAAATTAACACACTTGGCCACGCTCTTTAATTTTAAAGGAGACTAAGCAGTCTATAGAGTATCTATAGAAAATAGCGTTAGTTTTAAAGCATTATGATTATACCTCCTTTTATTTAAGCACTGCATGAGTATGGCTACCTACATAAGACATCATTAGTATCAAAGCGCCCTAGCCAATGAGCAATCTATACGCACAAAACACATCACGAGCAAAGTAGGTATAGTAATAGAATAAACATCATTAGAACAAATCAAATCAAAGCAAGCCATTTCAAGCAATACTAGTGCCACATACAAAAGTATTACATCACAGAGAAAAGAAAAGAAAATAAAGCACTAGCCCTAATCCTAGAGCTAGAAGTGGTGCTTTAGCAAACCTATGTGTGTGTAGTAGGCTTGTGTTGCTTTATATAGGTCTTATGTGGGGTAATTAGTTCAAGTTGCATAGAGTTCAGATTTGTTAAAGGTTTGAAAGGAAACTTTTATTAATATATAAATATTAATGAATTAGGATCCATTTTTTTTAATTTAGTTTGTCGATCTATTTTAATGCTTAGGGTAGTGATCTTTAAAATTTAAATTATATTAGCCAACTTTGGATGGTCATGTGTCCTTCTATATGCTGGGCTGAGGGGGTTCAAAAGGTTACTATTGGAAATAAGATAGATTTGGGGGTTCTATTATTTTAATTAAATATTATGGCTTACAAGGAGTGGTTAGGCTTTGAGTTGTCTAAATTTAAAGTTTTCTAGGTAAATATATGAATTTAAGATGTTTCGGGCCATTAATGAATTATTAAAATTGATTGATTAAGGGTGTTTTAGGAGTTTTGATGAAATCAGCTCCAAACTGATTGAAATCTCCCCCAAAGGTAAGGAATGACCTAAAAAGATGTTTTCAAGTTTTTGGTGAAAATTTGGAATTTTTCAATTATTTAATTAAGGAAAAAAAGTATTTTTTAATTATAATTAAATTAAGGCTCAAATTAAAGTCCAATTAAAGGGCCCTAATTATCAAAAGTTAAGGAATAAATTCTAAAGAGTTTGAGTTATTATGGGTAATTTTTTGAGTTGAAATGGATTTATTAGAATTTTCTTAGTTCTTGGGGCCTAATTAATTGGTAAATTAGGGTTTGTTAATTAAGGGATTTAAAGGGTCCTAAAAATTCTGGGAGATTTAAGAGGTCACTAAATTTAAGTTTATGACGTTTCATGTAATTCAGGGATCTACCCATGATCCTAAACATTTTTTATAAGTTTGCTAGATGTGTCCTTAATAAAGATGAGATAAATAAGAAGCAAGTGCGCATAACAATACAATTAGTGGATGATTGATGCTTAACCACCCACTAATACTACCCCCATGAATTCTATCCATATGCACAATCAATATTTAAGATTTCAAGTAGTGGATCTCCCTAGAATTAGGGTATTTAATAATATGTATAGTTTTAAAATATTTAAAATGCCCATAAATATAGAGATTTTTGAAAAATAAAGTGATAAAATGTAATTCAATTTAAAAAAGTACATAAATATATGGGGGATCCACTGACCACCCAAGGAGATTTCAAAATATTTTGAAAATAATTTTTAATTTCAAAATAATTATCATATTAATTATTTACACAATATATAAATAATGAAAGTAATTAAATAATGAAGAACTAAATCAAAAAAATATTTTTAAAATTAAAAAAAAATATATTTTTCTAAAAATTTCAAGGTATTATATGTAAAAATTTGATTTAAAACAAAATATTATGAATTTTCAAAGTTTAATGTATCAAAAAAGTGTTTTAAAATAATTTAAAGTAATCAGTATTAAAAAAAACATTAAATTAATTAAATAAAAATTAAATTTTTTGATTTAAAAAATACATTTAAAACAATTTAAAAATACAATTAAATATATAAACGGAGGCAGGATTCGTGATAGCCTCTTATTGGCTCCATGGTACGCAATCAATCATTGCCGGACGGCACAATAATTGCATCACCGGCAATGATTGGCACATGATTGAGGAAATCATACAGTGGATCTAACGTCCACTAATCCATGTCAGCGAAGCGTGGCATCCATTCGATCGTCTGCGGTATGAGAGCGACGGCTGTGATCTTGCCAGCCAAATCTTAGGGTCATAGGATCAGATCCTACGGTTGATCCAAACCGTAGAGCGACGAAATGCTAACCATTGATCAAAAGATCAATGGTTAAAATCTCATCCAATTTGTACAGTAGCATAACCTGAAGCCCTAGATTATTTGTCATCTCGTTCTTGCGAAAGACACGATGGATTTCAACGAAATTTTAAATACGATTAGAGAACATGAAGAGCATTCATGGGGGAGCAAAATCACGGTCTAAAATGCGGTGCATGAAAATTTATTTGACCCTAAATATCCAAGACTTGGGTTTGCTATTTCACCTTGGTTTATGGATGGTTTAACCCGTATATAGGCTTGTTGCACTTGTAGACTATACACACTCCTAGTTGTAGAAGAAATCGCATTTTGAAACACGATGGATTGACCAAAAAATGCTTTGGAAGTTCTAAACCCTTGGGTCATCGGAGAACTTGCCACTGCTGGCTTTGACTGATCAGATTTTACTTGGAAAGAGTGGGGAGGAGTTGGAAGAGCTCTCACATAAAATATCTCAGTTTTTTGATGTTTTGAGGAAGTGTAAGAGCAAAAAGATCCCTCAAACACCCTATATTTTCCTATTTATAGCACTAGGGTATTAGAGAATGGCTTATATTGAATCAAGGCATGATCAGGAGGAAAAACCATCAGCCTTGGTTGTCATTTGAATAAAAACTCATTAGGAAACCATTAAAGACATTAAAAGGGGTTTAACTTGGCTTAAGTTGTTCAAATTGACCAAATGTGACTTGGGTTTATCAAATCAAGGCTTGACTTGGTCAACTTAGTCAATTTGGTCAAAGAAGGAAGGGGGTTGAGCCAAATATTGGTTTGAAATGAATTGAAATTAAATTAGACCCATTAGGGATCAATGGGTTAACCATGGTTGATTTGGTCAACCAGGTTGACCCAGAGCTTGGGTATGGGCTCAAAAGACTTGGCTCGACCCACTGAACTCAGGAGAAGTGGTCTTGGGGACTGGCTTGGTCAGCTCAACCCCTTTGACCAGGATTTGACAAAAAATATGGTCAATAAATGGACCCCAACAGAAGCAGCGAACATACTAGTGAACTGCTCATGTTGGCATTGACCGAATGTGACAAAAGAAGTAAGGTAAAGAACCAAATGAAAGATCGCTAAGAGGTGAAACAAGTTGGGGGAATTCTCTCCTAACCTTACTCTATAGCAAGGGCATAGCGGAAGAGAGAACAAAAGCAAAGTAGTGGGATCCTCTCCTGGCCCTGCTCTATAGTAAGGTTAAAGCTTAGGAGAGAATAAAGAGAAAGGTAGAGATCACCAAAAGGTGAAAAAGTTGTGGGATTCTCTCCTGGTCTTACCCTATAATAAGGGCAGAGCAAAGAAAAGAACCAAAGTAAAGTAGTAGAGATCACCAAAAGATGAAAAAGTAGTGGGATTCTCTTCTGGCCTTACCCTATAGTAAGGGCAGAGTCGAGGAAAAAACCAAAGTAAAGTAGAGTGTTGACCTTGATTTTGTCAAAACTCTTGGTCAAAGAGTTTGACTTGGTAAATTTGACCAAGCCAATACCCGAGACCTCTCCCACTCAGTTCCTTGTGTCAAACTGAGTCTGTTGAGCCCAAACCCAGGCCCTGAGTCAACCTGGTTGACCAGGTCAACCCGGGTTGACCCAAATTGATCCAAACGACTTCTACTTGATTTTAAATCGATTACAGAGCTTTTCAAAATAATATCTTCCCTCTACTGGACTCAGATTGTCAGACCAACTTTGTTGAGCTTAGACCTGAGTCCTGGGTCAACCTGCTTGACCAGGTCAACCTAGGTTGACCCAATTGGCCCTGGGTCATTTCAAACCCTACTTTAAATCCTATCCTTTTCCATGGCTTCTTGGATTTAATTCTCCACCTATTTAGGTCAAGTGGACCATGTTGACTAGGTCAACCGATGCTCGGATCAACCCTAGCTCAATTTGGTCAAACTAGGCTTAATAAGGTCAAATCCTCTCTTATTCAAATCAAATCTATTCAAGCCCATCCAAGACCCAATCCAGCCATCATTTAGGTCTATTTGATTGGGTTCACCCATTCAACCATTGACTTGGTCAACCCAATTCCTAAATAGGTCAAATTGACCTATTTAAACCCATTGAAGGCCATTAAATGCATTTAACTCCTAATTGATGGCTAAAATTTGAAAACCACGGCCCCCTAAGCCTGGTTTCCCTCCTAATTAACCCTAGATCTAATCCTAGCCATCCACCTTAGGTCTAGGGGTTTAAATAGCAAAAATTAGGTTGAATTGAAACACTTTTACTTTTATTCCCTTCCTAACAGCTCTCACCCAGAGGTCTCTCATGTATGAGATCCCCTAGTTCCCCCTCTAACTTCCCTCACTCGAATCCACGGCCAAAAGCTCGCCGACGATGAGATTCCGACGAACCCGAGAGCTTAGAGTTTCCAATTCATTTTGCGTGCGATCTAGACATTGAAAGCTCGTGGTTTCTTCTACAACTAGGAGCGTGGATAGTCTACAAGTGCAACAAGCCTATAAATGGTCAAATCCGTCCACAAACTGAGGTGAAATCTCAAACCCTAGGTAGAAACACTTAAATCTAATTAGATTTTCACACAGTGCATTTCAGACCATGCCAAAGGTCCCCCACGAATGCTCTTCGTCTGTACGTTTTGTGTTTAAAACTTCAAGGATTTTTATTGAATGGTTTACGAGAACGAAGCGATTATCCCCCTTGGGTCTCAGTTTGGACGCGTACATGTATAGGGTTGAACCTTGGCTGTTGAAACCACGATCAACGGTTCAAATTGTGGTGGATCTGCCCTCGACCTATCCCGCGTTCCTCCCATTTGCTGGAACGAGCAACCTGGCTTGATCAGGGCCCTCCACTCGATACCACTTGAGATCTGACGGACGAGAGATGCTACTGACGTGGACTAGTGGAGCTCCCACGGTCCCTTGATTGCAGCATGATTACAGCAATCATTGCCAGCAACATAATCATTGCGCCGCCAGGTAATGATTGGCCACGGTACCGCGGACCCAGTCAGAGCCCGCCACGCTGTACCGTGGGTCCCACCGCCTTTTTTTACTTAAAAATTGTTTTAAATTTATTTTAAAATAAATTTTAAATAAAAAAACTTTAAAAATGCGTTATAAATTCATTTTTGATCCAAAAATTATGTGTAATATATCGTTCTATTCATAATTAAATTCCTCAATTTAAAATAAGTTTCGTTTAAAAATAATGTATATTTATTTAATTATTTAAAAAATAGTGAAACTATTATTTTAATGATATTATCATTCTATTTTTAATTATTATTTTTATATTATTATTATTGTTAAGGTCATTTTACTATTATTATTATTATTGTTATTTTCATTATTATAATATTATAGTTATTTTAATATTATATTAATATAATTAATATCATTATTGATGTTATTTTAAAACTAACATTATTTATGTTGCATTATTATTATTATTATTATTATTTTTGGTATTTCCATTACTATTATTAATATTTTGATTATTATTATTATTATTATTATTATTATTATTATTATTTTAATCATTTCAATTACTTTGAATATTATTAGCATCAATATTATTTTTTTAAAATTATTGTCATTATTATTATGCCATTAAACAAATGTTAAATTTTAAAAACTTAATTATTTTAACTTGATTATTTAATAATTAATTTAATATATTAATTATTTAAAAATACCTTTATTGCTTTAAACTTTCATAAATTCATAACTAATTCATTTTAAATCGGATTTTAACGTGCAAAACCTTGAAATTTTTGGAAAAATGTCTATTATTTGTTAAAATTATTTACAGAGGTTGAATCTTATTGTTCCGGTTTGTTTCTATTTTATATAGTTATTTGACTATTTTAATATTATTTAAAAAATTAAATATATTTCATTTTAAAACTATTTTCAAATTATTTTGAAACCTCATTTGGATGGTCAGTGGATCTCCCTTATATTTATTTAGTATGAATTGATCTATTTTTAATTATATTATCTTCTAAAATATATATATATATATAGGTGTTTTAATTATTTTAAAATTATCTATATTATTTAATTCCCTAATTCTAGGAGATCTACTGTTCATAAAATTTTAAACATGGATTGTATGTGTGAAAAAAAAATCATGGGTGAGGAGATTAGTGACTGGTTGAGTCCCAATCATTCACTAATCACTTCGTTAGATGCATTTACTTTTCTTTTAACGTAGTTTGCATGTGTAGGATGCACGAGCACTTAGTTTAGGCTCTCCTAGATCTAAGAACATGGTGTGTTTTATTTTGTTTGTGTATCCCCTGCAATGTTGCCTTGAGGGTTAGAGAAAACTTCACTTCAAACACCTATAACATAGTGACACCTACGGACAACAATTAAGGACCCGTCAAGTGAACTTAAAAAAGTTTTAGGAGCTAGAACAGATCCCTGATTGATATGAATACTTCAAAAATTAAACTTAGTGATATCTTAAACATCCCAAAATTTTCTAGGAATTTTTAGAAGCTTTTTGACCCCTCAATCAACCAACCCTAATTTACCCATTAAATAGGGCCTGATACATTCTAAAAATTTTAATAAATCCATTTTAACTCATAAAATTAACCACAATAGCTCAAATTATTTAGAATCTAATTTGTAATCTTAGATAAATATGGTTACTTAGGTTGACCTCAATCTGACCCTTAATTTAACCTTAATTGAAAATTATTGTTTTGCCCCTAATAAATTATTAAAAATTATTAAAAATTCCAAAATTTTCCCAAATACTTGGGAACACTTTCTTGAGTCATTCCTGACCTTTGGTAGTGATTTCAGTCAGTTTGGATTTGGTTTGGATCAAAACCCTAAAATCACCCCTTAATTAGATAATTTAGATAATTCAAAAAATACTCAAACTTTAGAGATTCATAACTAATTGTAGAAAATTCTAAATTAGTCAAACTCAATTACATTAAACTACAATTAGGGTTTAGTATTTATAAAAAATATTATGATTCTAGGAACTATTCTAATCTAAAAGTCAACTTTCCGGTCAACCCCAGCCAGTAGTCTAAGGCCTGAAAATTGGAAAATTCATACCTTTGCGTAGGAAACTCCAAATCCAATAAACTACCTATCTAACTACTCATCCTAAGGTCTAGTATTTACCTAAGGTGTTAGGAATCCCAAACATAGCCTCTTTCCCATATTGACCTTTTGGACCCCCTCAACCTAGCACCTAGGAGAACCCGAGAGTTTTCAAAATTGGCTAATATAATTTGAACTTCAAATATTATTATCCTAAGCATTCAAAATGAATCAACAAACTAAATTAACTGAAATGGACCCTAATCCACTAATATTTGAACTTTAACTAAAAATTTCCTTTTCTGGCCTTTAACAATTCTAACCTTAGGCAATTGGAACTAATCATCCTATATAGGTCCAATCCAAAGCCACAGAAAACTTACACACACATAGAATTGTTTGCTAGGGCACCACTTCTAGAGCTAGGCTAGGTTGATATTTCTTTTCCTGCTGTATGCCGGGCTTTTTTTATGTTTTTATTGAATGCTGTGATGAAATTGGTGTGTTTCCTTACTTTTATTGCACTGTGGATTGATGTGATGTGTGTTAGATCTACCCACTAGGTTAGCAATGATATATATTGCTTTTCTTGAAGGTGGCCATACTCATGCTAAGCTAAATAAAAGGGGGGCAAAATGTCATGATTTCTCTAACGTTGTTTTGTGTAGATGCTTGCTCAGCCCCCGTAAATAAATGAGACCTAATTTAAATCATTTAATAATAATTGCTAAAGGTGCTTGAAAGACTGCCTAGCCCTCATAATTAAGAGCATGGCCAAGTGTGACTTCAATGAGTTATTTTATTTACATATTAAACTGCTTGGGAATGATTATAAATGCTTGGGATTTTTGTTAGGATAACCCTGCAGGTGATCTTAGATTTATAGCTTTTCCAATTAATGTAAGTATTTGTAATAATTATAAAGAGTTGTAAAAATGTCTATTGAGTGTGGATATTCTTAACCAACTCGAATTCCAAAAGAAGAAAGCATCCTCAAAGGTGAGAGTCTTATTTCATTTGGAAGATTGAGTTTGGATGACTTTAGATATCCAAAGAGAAAAGGCAATACCCCCCCTCTCCCCCCCCCCCCCCTCGCAAGAACGGATTGTCTCTTCGTTTGGATATTCAAGCTACGACGGACCCATGGAGCCCAAGGAGTCCAAGGAGGAGTGATCCAAGGAGACCAAAAAGGAGTGATCAAAGGAGTCCAAGGGAGAGAGATCCAAGGAGTCCAAGGAGAACAAATCCAAAGAAGACTGAAGAGCTGAAGATTTTAAGACCCAATATCCCACTCAAAGTTATTTGCATCAGTCATAGGCTTAGAAATTCGAGTTATTGGTAGTGGTACCCGACCACTTTATTTTCTGCAGACCCTGGGTTGTAATTAAGGGCACTTGGCCTATAGACATTTATTTGATTAGTTGGATTAGTCATGATGTGTTTTATTTATGCTATGTGACTTTAGGGTTGCTTGCTTTTTCTAGTTTATTGGCGAGTTGCATGCCGTGTTTTGTTTTAGCCTGGATCTCGTTAGGCTCATTAAGGACTATAAAACTTTTTCTATTCATAATAAAAAAATTAATATTTAAGGTTTAAATAACATAGAAACCTAACAAACCTAGGGAATTGCCGGAATCGTCTGGGGTCGCATGTATATTAATGCATTCTTATCTCTCCTTCTTATGAGACACTTTCCCAACTGCAGGTAGAGTCCGGATAATCTGGCATACGAGGATGAGGTGCCGGGCCTAGGAATGTCTAGTCTCATTCTAAAAAATTATTTTATAATAAGCCTATTTTTAAAATCCAATGCATATTTTATTTAAAATCTTTTGCTTGCATGCATTGCATTAGTAATCAACTTAATTAAATTTTAATTGCATTAATTAGGGGCATTTACCTAACATAAGTCCAGGACCAATTAGGAAACTCTCTAGATGTCAGTCCTACTTCCAAAAAATATACCACCCATCCATCTATCATAAATGACTTGATAATATGGTTTTAAAGTGATTAGGTGGTTAGCTGGCTCCCCAATCCAGACCGGGATAAGTCCAAGTTTTATGTTGCATTAGCTAGGACACTGGTGTTAGTATGTGTAGAACACTAGACCCGACTTAGATTTAGGATTCGAGGCTACTACATTTGGTCTCTTATTAGGCCTAAATAGTAGGTAAGTTCCCTTCTTTTCAGGGAGTATAAATCCTACGTATCTGCGTCATAGGATGACGCCATCTTCATCCTTCTCTCACGTATGTGATTGGATGCTTGATTTTCATTTTCTCTAGTTTCCCTTTAGTACCCTAGAGCCTCTAAAATCTGGTATGACCCACGCATGCTGATTGAGCCAAATCAAACCTTTCTTCCTTTTGACTAGGACTTCTTAAACTATACCCTTATGCCAATCCTATTTTAGAAAAGGATAATGTATGATCCTTAATCAAGAGTCTTCTTGGGCTCCGGCCTGAGATGTAATTAATCACGGGGGCTTGCGCTCGTAAGAAACTAAATTCCACCATCTCATAAATCTCATTTTGAGCTGATGTATCAAGTGGGGGAAACCCATGACAGTGATTAGGCCGTGCATATTATTACTCATCGAGGTGCGTAGGCGAGAGCCGCTATCATCCATGGTTAATCGTATGTATGGTCCAATCTGTCTCTTCCACTTGACCCATCAGCAAGGAGTGTGGAGGTCCGCAATCATCTCTATCCCTCAGGGTATGTACTGTCATATCCCCTCCACAATCTTGCAACCATAGTGGTGCTCTTTCGAAGGTCCACAAGTTTCTAACGACCACGGTGGGACCAGTTTCTCTCTCCATCTTTGGATTCTATATTAACCTTTCTTGTGTGTACTCTGGGATTGGTACTACTTAGATTAGGTCTGTCCCACTTTTAGTTAGGGTCTTCTCTTAGTTAGGGCTCCTTCCTCTTAGCTAGGATTTCTCTCTACTCCACTTCTTTCCAACCTTACAGGCTATTTCGTCCTTTATCAATCTTTGTCAGATACTTTCTTCTTTCTAGATTTTCATTCTAACTAATCTTTCCAATTTCTTTTTCTTGGTAGTAGTGCCATGACTCATTTCGTACCTTCCATTACTTTCAATTTTGGCTCGGACGTGCGGGTGACTCTTCCTGAGTCCCTGCTTGCTAGTCCACTCGCTAGAGGGATCACTTTTGGATCCTTCACGGACTCGGCATTCGTCACTCTTGGCAGACCGACCCCGACTGAGGCTGCTGTATTCTCTCCTCCCCAGAGGAGAGGACACACAACCATGCACCCTTTTGGATGTCTAGTTGCGTGGTAGACATCCCAAGAACCTGCTTGTCCCATTCCTGTAGCTACTCAGCCAGTGCGCCCGGTGGCAAGGAGACCAGTGCCTAGGCCTCTTTCCGTTTTACCTATTCGTCTTGTGGTTAGGCGACCAGTGCCTGCCGCTCTTATTACACAGGTTGCTCCGGCCCCTCAGCGCCGGCAGCCTGCTGCTATTATTACCCTTATCGTTCCAATGGAGGTACCTCAAGTTCGGGTTCCCCCTCTCACTTGCACTAGGAAGAGGAGTGCCTAAATCGAGGCTCCTTCGCCCTCTCCTCGTCGAGTTTCTATTTTTGCTCGGCTCTCTAACTCTAAAATCGTCGGGCTCCTGTTGTCCCTGTTCCCCCTGCCACCCAAGCAGTGGGTTTAGATGTTCCGTCTTCCTCCACCTTCAGCCTTAAGAGAAGGGCCAAGAGGAATAGAAATAGGAGGCTCCATCTAGCTGCATCTGAGACAGACAAGTAGCAAATGGCTGAGACGATAGCTCATGAGGAGCTAGTTCAGAGGACAGTGGCTCACAGGCAGTGAAGACCACAACTAGTTGCAGTTGAACTCACCTCAGATATAGTTGTAGCTCCTAATATAGAGGCGGTCTTGGGAGGATGCTTCTCTCCACTAACACACAGTGGGGATGAGGAGGATGTTGCTCATGTTATGGCGGCTCCTCCTGTTATCACTACTTTATCCCGGGCAAGGGTCCCCAGGGATGCTGGTGTTCTATCCCTTTCTCAAAGGATTTGAAACATCGTTCGCCTAGTGTGTGGTTAGTCGGGAGAGGATACTCTAATAGATCTCTCAGGCTACTTTCGTTGCAGAGATAGACTGTGAGGCGGATATATAGTTAGTAGAGAGGATAGACACCACAGCATTCAGTAGAGGCAGCTCCAGTTATTAGACCGCTGGTAGTTACTCCTGCTATTGAATGACACCCACGTTGCCACGGATAGAGAAAGCAGTGGGAGCCTGCTCAGCCCTAGATCAGTTTAGTTGTGGTAGCCCCGCAACAGTCATTTACCAGTACGGAGCTCTGCTGCAGTAAGTGGTTTTGGAGACATTGGCAGGTGGGCACCCCTGTCAACACAATTCAGCTAGTTTAGATAGCTCAGCCAGTGGACACAGTTAGACAGTCAGAGGCAGCAGCTTCCCCTGAGTTAGAGAAAGTTCTGATGGTGTGTGATATGATAACAGATGTGGATGATGTAGTCCCTCCTGATGGTTCACCAGTTCGGATAGAGGCTCAGTTAGTTCCTGATCCCCATAGGATCACTTCCTCGATGAGTATGTATATAGAAGCACTCTGCTAGGCCTTCTTTGAGGATGACACACTCGATGATGAGATGGACGAGGATATACCAGTATACAGAGTTTGTGTGGTTACCCGGCGAGGTCACTCAGATGAGCAGAGGGATCCTAAGGATGACTAGCAAGGAGAACCCGAGGTGGGTGGATCTCCCAGGTCAATGTATACGGATGCTATAGTTCTACACCTTCAGATACAGATGGCAGAGATGGCCAGAGCCGTGCCAGCGATGACTGCCCAGTTGACAACCTTGGGGGCGATGCCCTAGATGATGGGTGCAACAACTACTAGTACTTCCAGGGATGAGCCAGTTGTTCCACTAGTTGCACTAGGCCCCGTAGGAGTGGATAGGGTCCAGAGAGCAGTCCCAGCACCACCCACAGTGCCTACACACACTCCTCTAGTTCAGAGTTAGCCAGTATAGTTGTCAGCCAGCCATATTCAGAATTTGATAGCCTAGAAGGTCGAGCAGGACATTACCTCCAGGAAGGCTAGAGAGGTTGTTAGTAGAGGTAGGCCTTACCCAGTGGAGTATGAGAGGGAGCCTTACCCTCCTAGTTTTGTTCCCCCATGATTCAGAGTATTTGATGGGCTTGGGAACCCGAGGTAACATGTGGCTTAGTATCAAGTCATATATTGCAACATATGGGGGAACGATCCACTGATGTTGAGACTTTTTATTAGTAGCTTAGTTCGGGTGGCATTTGCTTGGTACACCGACCTCCTTAATGACACGAACAGGACCTTTGCAGAGCTAGAGTAGTTGTTCAAATAGAGGTTTACTAGTGTAGGGCACCGAGTCACTATAGGAGAGTTAGTGATCACTAGACAGCGCCCTAGAAAGACTTTCCCAAATTATATAGTCAGATGAAGGAACCTCAGTTTATAGTGTGAGCTGTAGTTACAGAAGTAACACGCAGTTGGGATCTTACTAAAGAACATAGATGGTCCTATAGCACCGTACCTTAAAGGATTCAGCATTAGAACCTTCCAGAAGTTATTGATGAAGGTTATCAGTTTGTAGGATAGCATACCGAGGCAGTCCCTCCTAAGGTTGAGAGTCAGCCTTCACGGGGGCACTACCACCTAGGACGGGAGAGGTACACAATACCTATGGACCATTATATAAGGGCAAGAAGCCCTTAGGTAGTTCATCAGCACAGCAGTAGCAGTCACAGTCCTCTAGTCAATCAGCAGCACTGTCTAGACCCTCACGTAGGACTCTAGAGAGTAAGTAGTACCTATAGGAGAAGCTTAGTAAGGAATACCCTTTCAAAAGGGAATGTGTTAGAAAATTTTTAAATTCCTTACTAAGAAAAATATCTTAACATTCCCGAATAACAATAGAGTGGAGGAGGAGGGATAGACAGACCACACACTCTATTATCCCAACCACTGACATATTGGACGCATTTTAAAGGACTATTGTGTATTCAAGGATAGAGTTGAGAGGTTGATGGCCACCGAACAGATACACCTCCATGACAGTGATTTAGTGCAGCCCAAGGACAAAGCCACTCATACTATTTAGATGGTTTCCAGTCCCAGCCACAGTTCCAGCCACAATAAGAGTCAGAGTCACATTCAAGGAAGTAGCAGTAGATCACCCCGTAGTTCTGAGGGAGAGTGGAAGTTAGCACTCTCCAAGAAGATTAAGAAGATGATTGATCATGCAGTTCAGAGGCAGTTAAAAGGAGGCCTCCTCAGGCCAAGTTGATAGTTGCCGCTCCAATTACTATGCCAACACCTTTTTCTTCTTCTCTTTCTGTTATAGTGCCATATGAGCACATTTCTATTTCTTCAGCTTTATATAATAAGAAAATGTATGAAAAAGAAAAATTTGTTGTAACTTCAGAGGGGAAGACAGGGTTTCTTCCGGCACTTATGCTGAAGGACTTTGTTCTCCCTTCATTTGATGAAGAAATAATAGAAGAAAGATTCTAACTACTTCTGGTGTTCTACTTATACTACTTCTGCTTTTACTTTAGTTCCTTTTAGTACTCACTTTTCTCATGCTTTATATATATCTTGTAATGTGAATAATTCTAAGTGTTATGATGAGTCTGAGTCTGAGCATGAAGATGAATCAGTCTTTGTAATTCCTAAGGGTGGTTGTTATATGGATTCAGAAGATGAATCCGAAAACCCACTCTAGACACTTTTCTTAGAGACAACACCTTCCACCACCACTGAACCAAATGAATCTCCTGTTAAAGATGACTCAATATAGGA
The DNA here is from genome assembly GCA_022539455.1 of Dendrobium nobile. Taxonomy (NCBI): domain Eukaryota; kingdom Viridiplantae; phylum Streptophyta; class Magnoliopsida; order Asparagales; family Orchidaceae; genus Dendrobium; species Dendrobium nobile. The sequence goes on along the minus strand of CM039723.1, from coordinate 60,131,920 downwards.
AGTTCATTGTGTTCAGGGAAGGTTCTTCCACCTCAGATGGCTAAGAATGTAAAAGAAAAAGATAAGAATATCATTAACCAGTAGGACGATCCTAGCCCTTCCTCCCAAGAGTAGTCTGAAGAGAAAGGGAAAGGCCCTCAACTGGAAGTGGATTACAATGTGTTGGCTCACTTAAGGAAAATTCATTCCCTCTTGAGTGTCTACGATGCTCTGATGATGTCCCCTGACTTGAGAGACACACTAGTGAAAGCTCTGCTTGAACCAAAGTCTTATCAAGTCTTCTTCGCTTCTGAATCTGTAGAGGATGCATGCCATTTGAAAGAGATGCCGTGCATTACCTTTTCTAGACGTGATCTACTCCTAGGGACTATTGAGCACAATTGTCCCTTATATGTCACTACTGAACTCAATGGTTATGAGTTGAAAAGGGCCCTCGTCGATCCAGGGGCTTCAATGAATATTCTTACCCATGAAACTTTAAAGGGCCTCTCTCTAGGTCATTTGAAGCTTATTTCAGATAAAATTATATTAAAAGGCTTTAATGACCAAGGCCAGCATGCCCTAGGGTCCATTACCCTGCCTTTGAAGTTTGGAAATTTTCTGAGGCAAAGTTTCATATACTTGAGGCTAATACTTCATATAGGGCTCTCTTAGGAAGGCCTTGGATCCATGAGTATGGAATGGTGCCCTCCACCTTGCACCAATATATGAAGTTTATGAGGAATGATGTTGAGTATACCATTCATGGAGACACCCAGCCCTTTTCCGTGCATGAGGTCTCTATTTACGATGACACCAAGTATTATGTACCTCAAAAGACTCATAAACCTCCACCTGCCCAGTCACCAGTGACACCCTCTTGTATTATACAAGGTCCTACACAATCATCTGCAGAGGGACCTATACAATCATCAGTACAGGGTCCATCACAGGTTAGTATTGAGCTGGGTATTTCCATTGCACATTCTAACAGAGATCCTTTCCAGTTTGCAGTGAGGCATGATGTTCCCCCTAGTAGAGGTAGAGGAGTATGAGGTAGAGGTAGAGGATCGACTCACGAGCTGTGGAACTATGACACTCGGACACTTCCTCCCCCTCACCTTCACACTTCTTCTTTGACTGTAGAGTCCAACTTTTCAGATGATGAAGTGAGCAGTATCTATTATCGTTCAGTCCCATTACCACCTCCGTATTCTGCTGGTTATGATTCACGTCCTATCTTTTGTAGCGATTTGATATCTGAGGGTGGATTGATTATCAATAGTAATTAACTCAGACGAGGAGGATGACCTCCAACGTCAGACTACTAGTAGACAACTTTCTCCCCATCAGATACGTGGGATAGGAGTTGAGGATTCCGGTGAAAGAGCTTTTGATTCTCCCTCTACTAGTGATGATGTCCCACTATGGACTGATGAGCACCTCAGACCCCACTTGTACGATACATTTTGGCCAGCTCGGGCTAAGGAGTGTGCCTCTTCACCCTGTAGTGCAGGTGCCCCGCTGGGTCCTGTGAGGCAGGATCTATAGGAGATCGCTAGGGAGATAGAGGTTAAAAGTGCCCATCGTTACTTTTATCCTATTATAGAAAGTTTTATTGAGCTGGGTCTTGTTCATTCCACTTGGCCTGACAAATAAGCCCTACAACAAGCATGAGTTTGGCGGACTGATTTCACTCAAGGTCTAGGAGGTGTAGGTTATATGGGGTTGAATCAATCCAATAATACCAACATTCGTTCTCTCTTCCATTCTTTTTCGGTTGTTTCTCTTGCCGACGAAGAAGATCCGGATAGTGTCCTTGTTGCTCCATAAGAGTTTAAAGATGGCATCACTTCTGTTATAGATGAACAATGTGAGGTTAACTCAGGCACTGAGTGAGATCCTAGGCATATCTTCCATAGTGCCCTACTATCTGATTCAGAAGTTCAAGAATCCATCAAGTTATTGTCAGAGTTTAGAGACTGCTTTGCCTGGAATTACACCGAGATGCCTTGTTTAAACTCAGAAGTGGCAGTCCATAAGTTAGCCATTAAGTCTGATGAAGTCCTTATTAAATAAGTACCTCGTAAGAATAGGATAGAGATAAAATAACAGGTGATCGCTGAAACCAAGAAGCTTATAGAAGCTGGTTTCATTAGAGAAGAGAAGTACCCTACCTAGCTTGTCAACATTATTCCAATCCGGAAGAAGAGTGGTCAGATCCGTGTCTGTATAGACTTCCATGATTTAAATAAGGCATGTCCTAAGGATGATTTCCCTCTTCTTATCCCTGAGCTTATGGTGGATATAGCATCATCCCATAGCATTTTCTCCTTTATGGATGGTTCATCTGGTTATAATTAGATAAAGATAGACCCTGATGATGATATGTTCACTACATTTTGAATACCTATAGGTGTATTCTATTACAAGGTGATGCCTTTCGGTCAAAAAATGCCGAGGCCACCTACCAACGTGTAATGAATGTTATCTTCGATGAGATGATACACGAGCAAGTTGAATGCTATGTGGATGATTTGGTAGTCAAAACCAAGGTCTGTGGATATCACCTCCGAGATCTATGAATGGTTTTTGAACGCCTACGCAAGTTTGATCTAAAGATAAATCCTTTAAAATGCGCATTTGGAGTTAGTATAGGAAAGTTCTTAGGGTTTATAGTACGCTATCATGACATTGAGATTGATCCTTCTATGATCAACGTAATAGTGGATTTAAAATCACCAAAAGTCTTACCCAGTTGAGATCCATTTAAGGTAGACTTGCTTTCTTGTGGAGATTTATCTCCAACCTTTCCGGTAGGTGTCATCCCTTCTTTACACTAGTGAAGAAAGATGCCCGATTCCATTGGGATGAGCATTGTTAGGAGGCCTTTGAGAGTATAAAGTGCTACTGATGAAGCCCTCCCCCCCTATTTTAGCTGTACCTATTACAGGTAGACCGTTGAATCTCTACACAATGGCCCTAAATGAGTCTCTAGGTGCACTGTTGGCTCAAGAGAATGAGGAAGGCAAGGAGAATGCCTTGTACTATCTCAACAGTCGATTGATACCTATAGAGCTTAAGTACCCAGCGGTGGAAAATAATGTTTAGCCTTGATCTTCGTGGTAACAAAATCTTAGGCATTATATGCTTTTACATAAGATTAACTTGATCTTTAGAGTCAACCCCTTACAGTACTTGATGACTAGTCCGACCCTCTCAGGTCATCTAGTACTGCAATTTGATTTCATTTTTGTTCCTCAGTGGGTCGTTAAAGGACAAGCTCTAGCTGACTTCTTGGCCGATCACCTGATCCCTACTGATTCCCCACTCAATGATGATCTACCTGATGAACTAATCATGAGTGTGGATAAACAGGAGTCCCTACTTGGGATTACTTTGACGTGGCGTCATCCGTTAAAATTTTAAAGCCGTATGACACTCCTACAATTAGGGTAGGTTTAGGCTTGATTTTTGTGTCTCCTGAAGGCTACACTCTACGGTACTCCTATAGTTTATCAGAACCTTATACTAATAATGAAGCTGAGTATGAAGCTCTAATTTTGGGGCTAGAGTTGGCCATTTAGATGAATGTTATGCGGGTGAAATTCTTTGGACACTCCCAACTAATAATAAATCAAGTAGCTGGAGTCTACAATGTACTTAAGCATGAGCTTTTTCCATATTAAAATAAAGTGATGGAGCTTTTGTGCTTTATACCAGAAGTAACTTTGGCCAAGATCCCTAGATTTAAAAATGGAAAGGCAGATGCCTTGGCCAAGTTAGCAAAAGAATTAGCTGACCATACTGGAAATCCCATGTCTATTTCTGTCCAGTATCATCAAGCTCTATGCCCCACAAACTTGTCTTCTCCCGATCAGACCCTCACAGTATTTTTTATTAATGAGGAATCAGATTGGAGATAGCCCTTCATAGAATATTTAAAGCATGGTAGGCTTCCAGATGATAGAGCTCTCCCCGCTTAAATTAGAAAGAGAGCTCTATCATTCTCCTATATAAATGAAACCTTGTATCGATGCTCTTTTGAATAAATGTAGTTGTGATGCCTTAATAAAGAAGAGGCTAGCAAGGTCATGAGCGAGATATATGAAGGGCTTTGTGGTACCCATCTGTCCGGACCTAAAATGAAAGGCATAATTAAATGCCTTGGCTACTACTGGCCGACTATGATCCATAATTGTATGGAGCATGCTAAGAGGTGCTACCAGTGCCAGATTCATGGCACGGTGATTCACCAACCCTCTAATCCGTTGCACCCTACTATATCGTCTTGTCCATTTGAGGGCTGGGGCATAGATGTAGTGGGTCCTATAGACCCTCCTTCTAAGGGTCATAGGTTTATTTTAGCCTCCACTGATTACTTCTCTGAATGGGTAGAAGCTGTCCCACTTAAAGAAGTTAAATCAGAAGATGTGTTGCATTTCTTTTATGATAACATTGTTTATAGCTTTGGTGTTCTGTGCCGTATAATCTCTGATAACGGCTCATCCTTTAAAATCACCAAAATTGCCAGATTTGCCCGCCACCATAACATTAATTGGTGATATTCCTCGATTTACTATCCCAAAGCCAATGGATTGGCAAAGGCATTTAATAAAACTCTTGTGCAACTTATAAGGAAAATCCTTGTTGCAAATAAAAGAGAATGGCATGATAGATTACCTGAAGAATTATGGGCCTATAGAACTATGTAACGTACTCCTACTCAGTCCATCCCATATGCTTTAGCTTTTGGGGTTGAAGAAGTCCTCCCACTTGAGGTCGCGCTCCCCTTACTACGTGTGATATTAGTTATAATCTATCTAATGAAGATAATGCCTAACTAAGGTTGGAAGAGCTTGATGGTTTAGAAGAGCTTTGTTTACAAGCTTATCAGAATCTTAAGCTATGCCAAGCCCAAATGGCCCGGCACCACGATTGCCTTGTTAGACCCCGTGCTTTTCGGGTAGGCAATTTAGTTCTTATTTTATGTAGGCCTATCATTTCACATCATCGGTGAAGAGGTAAGTTTGAGCCTATCTGGGAAGGCCCTTTCGTTGTAGAGCAAGTTTATGAAGGTGGTGCCTACCTACTTGTTGATGTAAATAGTGTTCACCCCATGCCTGTCATCAACGGACAGTACTTAAAAAAGTAGTATGCCTGAGTCTAGTATATTACAGAGGAGCCTCCCTACTACATGTAGATATCCCTCTGCATATATAGCTCCTAAAATGATCCCTCTTACTATTCAACAGTCTGTGTGCCACGATGATTTATCCTCTACCATACGACATCCGCTTTGAAGAGTATAAGGTTGTCCTTGAAGGTGATATGCTAATACGCCATAGGGATGTTTTGTACTTCTGTCTATGCTCACCAATCACATTAGTGCTAGTGCATAGGATTTTAGTTGGTTCTCCCCTTTGCAGAGCTTAGTCCCCCAGTTTTACTTGCCACCCCAAATGTGATCTGGGAGATCAAAACTAATAATTCTAGTCTAATTTTGAGATGTGGTACTGGGTCCATACCCTCCTATGATAGTCAGGTGCAGTGATAGAGATCCACTATCCCTGTTTGAGTTTATTCTTCTTATGAGCCCTGATCTGATAGTTGTAGCCCCCAGTTTATTTACTTGAGTTGAATCTATTCGAGGATGTCGTAGTCTTTAGATTAGACTCTTTTGAGGTAGGATACTGGGTCCATACCATCTTATATTAGTCAGGAGTGGTAGTGTTAATCTTCTATCCTGATTTTGACTTTTGTTATAAATCAATTTTGTTATGATTTTGCTCCCCAGTTCATTCACATGAGTTAAATGTGGTCTGGGTTATTAAAATCAATTGTTCACTTTCTTACAAGATCCTGTATATTCTCTTTCTCCAATTTTGTTCATGTGGCAAACATGGTTTGCGATATCAAAACCATTCACTTTTCCCTCCCTTATAAAAAAAATATACATGTGATAAAACGAGGAAAACTCTTAGAAGAACAAAACTTGTTGCCCTTATCATAGGAGGAACCTAGTAAAACTCTCTAAGAGCACAAATTCCCCAAAATTCTTTTTTTCTTCTCCTTTAAAGCACTTCGATGATTTCTTCAAGGATGAGTCCACACTTAGTTGGTCATAAATCTCTATAATTCTAAATGATTTTCTTTACTAGTGATGTGATATATTATATCCTGGATATCAACGTCACTACCTTGTGGGTTTGGGTCTTTCTGAGGAGAGATCAACCCCCTTCTGCCCTCTTTTGGCAGCCTACTCTCCCATTCATACACTTCTATGAGCTGTCAGAGTAATCCTATGAGTGTGGTAGTGTCACTTTTACTCCTCATAGGGTCCTACCCAGTTAGGGTAAGTGTTACCATTATGACTTTTTAATGATCATTGATTTCACTCATAATCATTATCCTCAGTAGTGAGTGTGCCCCCTTACTACCTAGATCTATTTCTTTAGTTGTGATGTAGTACATCATGTATCAGATGTTAGCATCACATCCTTAAGAGCTTTAATTTTCTAGCGAAAGATTGGCTCCTTGGTTTCTTTACCTATTTCACCATTCATACCCTACTCCTAGCTGCTAGAGTAGTCCTATGAATGTAGTAATGTTTCTTTTACTCTCCATAGGATTCTACTCGATTAGGGTAGGTGTCACCACTATGACCCTCTGATGTTTTATCAATCCTTTTCATGATTACTATCCTCAGGTGGTGATTCTACCCCTTACTACCTAGAGTTGTCTTCCTAGGTGTGATGTAGTACATCCCATCTTTAATGTTAACATCACTACTTTGAGAACTTTGATCTTCTAGTAGAAGATCAGTTCTTCTATTCCTTTTTGTGGCCCATCCTACCATTCATACACTAGGCTCAGTGGCCAGATTAGTCTTATGAATGTGTTGAGGTCACTTCCATGTCCCACAGGGTCCCACTAGTCCATGTGGGTGTTACCAATGTGAGCTTTTTTTTGTTCAGAGTTATTGTCCTTAGTGGAGAGAGTGTTCCACTACTTTGATTCTTTTCCTCTTACTTGGTGATATGGGGTGTCGTTCCTTAGGTGCCACTATCACTTTTTTCTTGAGCATTGATTTTCTAGTATAAAGTCAGCTCCTCCGTGCCTTTTATCACTTGCTTTCTCATTGAGACCCGACTCGTAGCTACTGGAGAGGTCCTTTGGATGTTTTGATATTATTTTCACTCTTTACAAGGTCTCCATCAGTTAGTATGGGTTTACCACTATAACTTCCTTGATGGTTGTTTTTACTAGGCTTAGTCCTATTTTCTATAGCATAGGTGCTCCCTCGCTACTTCAGTTCTTTTTACTCCCTTGGAATGAGATTACCCTTTTGCACACTCTACTGGGGGTGTAACTCTTCCAGCTTTCTTGGGAGACATCGTTATAATATCTTCCTCCCCTTTTATTTAGGGTTAGGGTTTCCTAAGAGATCTCGATGGCATTTGGATACTCATGGTCATGATGATTTGTCCTCTACCATGTGGTTAACAGGACGCTAGCTTGGGATTCCTTAAATGACTCTATCCTAGAAATTTTTCCATATACCTTTCCTTTCTCCCTCACGTCCCTACATAGATCCATGTTAGGCTGATGGTGAGGTGATTTTTACCTTCTACCCTGTTGTTTTGGTACTAACAGACAGGTAGTTGGTCTTACTTGATTGGTTGAGAGGGCCTAACAGAGCCCTTGGAAGGTACTCCTCGCCACTCTTTTTTCCTTTTGATTGTCCTGTTGTGATCAGGCATGCTTTAAAACTTGATTCTTTACCCACTACTCCCTATAGGAGCATGTGGGTATTGAGCAATTCCTCATTTGCAAGGCTGAGCTGGTCGAGCAGATGTTGAAGCTTACCTGGTTAAGAAAAGGCTGGCCAAAGCACTTGGAAGGCATTCCTTACCACCTCTTCTTTCTACCCTGGATGTCCTGTTAAAGACTGAGCAGGCTTCCTTTTTCATGGCTCATGAGCTTCTTGCTGAGGTCAGGCAGAAGTAGCGAGTCACCCCAATCCACTATTCTGAAAGGATTGGGAGTAGCGGGATCCTTTTCACCTTCTACCCTGCTGTCCAGATACAGTCAGACTGGTAGTTGATTTTACTTACTCAATTGAGAGAGCCCGATAGAGTCCCTGGTAGGCATTCCTTAACACCCATTTACTCCGGATGTTCTATTAAAGAATAAGAAGGCTTCCATTTTCATGGCTTATGAGCTTCTTACTTAGGTTAGGCAGAAGTACTGAGTCACCCCAATCCACTATTCCGAAAGCATTAGGAGGAGCGGGATCCTTTTCACCTTCTACCCCGCTGTCCAGATACAGTCAGACTGGTAGTTGGTTTTACTTACCCAGTTGAGAGAGCCCGATAGAGTCCTTGGGAGGCATTCCTCAACACCCCTTTACTTCTGATATCCTGTTAAAGACTAGGAAGGCTTCCACTTTCGTGGCTTATGAGCTTCCTGCCGAGGCAGGTAGAAGCAGTGAGTCACCCCAATCCATTATTCTGAAAGGATCAAGAGGAGCGAAATCCTTTTCATCTTCTACCCCCTGTCTAGATACGGTCAAAATGGTAGTAGGTTTTACTTACTCAGTTAAGAGATCTCGACAGAGTCTCTGGGAGGCATTCCTTAACACCCCTTTACTTTCGGATGTCCTATTAATGACTAAGCAGGCTCTCATTTTATGGCTTATTCACTTTTGCTGAGGTCAGGCAGAAGTGTTAAGTCACTCCAATTCACTATTTCAAAAGGATTAGGAGGAGATGGGATCCTTTTTGCCTTCTATCTAGCTGTTTTGATATATTTAGGCAAGTAATTAACTTTAATTACCTATTTGAGAGAGCCCAATAGAGTCCCTGGGAGGCATTCCTCACTACCTTTCTACCCCGAGTGTCCTGTTGTGATCAGGAAGGCACCATATTTTGTGACTCTATTTGTTGTTTTGATTGGGTCAGGTAAATACTGAGTCACCTCAATCCACTGTTTTGAGATGAGAAGGAGGAGATGGGACCCCCTTCACCTTCTATTATGTTGTTTCGATATAGTAAGGCAGAGAATCGATCCACTTTTACTACTTTACCCTTGGTTCTCTCTCTTCAGTTCTACCCTCATAATAGGGTAGGGCCAAGAGGGAACTCTACCTTGTCACCCTTTTAGTGATCTTTGTTCTTTGGTTCTTCCCTCGGCTTTGCCCTTGTCATAGGGTCAGGCTACGGGAGGAACTCTTTACCTCCTTTTCACCATTGTGGTGATCTTTACCTTGGTTCTTCTCTTGGCTCTACCCTTACTAAAGGGTAAGGCCAGGAGAATGCCCTACTACTTGTTCACCATTTTGGTGACACCTTACTTATGCACTGCTGGTCTTCGTCCCCTCATAGGCTCTTCCCTCGCTATAGGGTAAGGCCAGGAGAATAGATCTTTACTTTTTTCTACCTTTTTGGAACTCTTTCAGTCGTGTTCTTCACTCTACTTCCTTTGGCATAGTCGGTCAATGCCAACACGAGTGATTCACTAGTTGTTCGTCGCTCCTATTGGGGGTCTGTTTGTTGACCTTGATTTTGTCAAAACTCTTGGTCAAAGAGTTTGACTTGGTCAATTTGACCAAGCCAAGACCTAGGGCCTCTCCCACTCAGTTCCTTGGCTTAAACTGAGTCTGCTGAGCCCAGACCCAGGCTCTGAGTCAACCTGATTGACCAGGTCAACTCGGGTTGACCCAAATTGACCCAAACCACTTCTACTTGATTTTAAATCGATTCTAGAGCTTTTTAAGCTCATCTCTTCCCTCCATTGGACTCAGATGGTCAAACCAACTTTGTTGAGCTCAGACCTGAGTCCTGGGTCAACCTGGTTGACGAGATCAACCTAGGTTGACCCAATTAGCCCTAATGGGTCATTTTAAACCCTAATTCAAATCCTACCCTTTTCTATGGCTTCTTGGATTTAATTATACATTTATTTAGGTCATGTGGACCATGTTGACTAGATCAACCCTAGCTCAATTTGGTCAAACTAGGCAAAGGTCAAATCCTCTCTTATTCAAATGAAATCTATTCAAACCCATCCAAGACCCAATCCATCCATCATTTGGGTCTATTTGACTGGGTTGACCCAGTCAACCATTAACTTGGTCAACCCAAGTTCTTAATAGGTCAAAATGACCTATTTAAACCTATTGAAGGCCATTAAATGCATTTAGCTCCTAATTGATGGCTAGAATTTGAAAACGACGGACCCCTAAGCTTGCTTTCCCACCTAATTAACCCTAGATCTAATGCTAGCTATCCACCTTTGGTCTAGAGGTTTAATAGTAAAAATTAGGTCGAATTGAGGGACTTTTGCTTTTATTCCCTTCCTAATGGCTCTCACCCAGAGGTCTCTCATGTGTGAGATCCCCTAGTTCCCCTCTACCTTCCCTCACTCGAATCCACAGCCAAAAGCTCGCCGGCGATGAGATTCCGGCAAACCCGAGAGCTTGGAGTTTCCAATTCATTTTGCATGCAATCTAGACATCAAAAGCTCGTGGTTTCTTCTGCAACTAGGAGCGTGGACAGTCTACAAGTGCAATAAGCCTATAAATGATCAAATCTATCCACAAACCAAGGTGATATCTCAAACCCTAGGTAGAAACACTTAGATCTAATTAGGTTTTCATGCAGCACTTTTCAGGCCATGCCAAAGGTCCCCCACGAATGCTCTTCGTATGTACATCTTGTGTTTGAAATTTTATGGATTTTTATTGAGTGGTTTGCGAGAATGAAGCAATTATTCCCCTTGGGTATCAATTCAGACGCGTGCATGTGTAGGTTACACCTGGGCCATTGAAACCGCGATCAATAGTCCAGATCGTGGTGGATCTTCCGTCGGTCTGTCCTACGTTCCTCCCATTTGTCAGATCGAGCGACCTGGCTCGATCAGGTCCCTCCACTCAAGACCACATGAGATTCGACGGACGAGAGACGCCGCTAATGTGGACTAGTGGAGCTCCCGCAGTCCCTTGATTGCCGCATGATTGCGGCAATCACTACTGGTTGTGCAATTATTGCACCGCCACGCAATGATTGGCCGCGGTATCGCGGACCCATTCGGAGCCCGCTATCGTCATCCTAAGGGTCCCGCCGCCTTTTTTTTAATTGTTTTAAATTTATTATTAAATATATTTTAAATCAAAAAACTTTAAAAAAGAATTATAAATACATTTTTGATCCAAAAATTACGTGTAATATACCGTTCTGTTTGCAATTAAATTTCCTTCAATTTAAAATAAGTTTCATTTAAAAATAATGTATATTTATTTAATTATTTAAAAAAATAATGAAACTATTAATTTAATAATATTATTATTCTTTTTTTAATTTTTATTTTTATATTATTATTATTATTATTATTAGTATTACTATTGTTAAGGTCATTTACTGTTATTATTATTATTATTATTATTATTATCATTATTATAATATTATAGTTATTTTATTATTGAAGTTATTTTAAAACTAACATTATTTATGTAGCATTATTATTATTATTATTATTATTTTATAACTATTATTAATATTTTGATTATTTTGATTATTATATTATTATTATTATTATTATTATTATTATTATTATTATTATTATTATTATTATTTTAATCATTTCAAATACTTTAAATATCATTAGCATATATATTATTATTTTAAAATTATTGTCATTATTATTATGCCATTAAACAAACGTTAAATTTCAGAAACTTAATTATTTAATAATTACTTTGAAATATTAATTATTTTAAAAATACCTTTAATGCATTAAAACTTCATAAATTTATAACTAATTCATTTTAAATCGGATTTTGACGTCCAATACCTTAAAATTTTTAAAAAAATGCCTATTATTTTTTAAAATTATTTTTAGAGGTTGAATCTTGATGTTCTAGTAGATTTAGGTTTTACATTATTATTTGAATATTTTAATATTATTTAAATAATTAAATATACTTTATTTTAAAACTATTTTCAAATTATTTTAAAACCTCATTCGGGTGGTCAGTGGGTCTCCCTTATATTTATTTAGTATGAATTGAACTATTTTTAATTATATTATCTTCCAAAATTTATATATATGTGTTTATGTGTGTGTAGGTATTTTAGTTATTTTAAAATTATCTATATTATTAAATCCACTAATTTTGGGAGATCCATTGTTCATGAAATTTTAAACATGGATTATATGTGTGATGAGCAAATCATGGGGGAGGATATTAGTGAATGGTTGTGACCCAATCATTCACTAATCACTTCGTTAGACTCATTTACTATTCTTTTATCATAGTTTGCATGTGTAGGACGCTCGAGCTCTTAGTTTAGGCTCTTCTAGATCTAATGACATTGTGTGTTTTACTTTGTTTGTGTATCCCCAGCATTATTATCTTAACGATTAGAGAAAACTTCACTTCAAACTCCTATAACGTAATGACACCCTAAGGACAATAATTAAGGACACATCTAGCGAACTTAGAAAAATTGTAGGAGCTAGGAAGATCCCTGATTGATATGAAAACTTCAAAAATTAAATGTAGTGACATCTTAAACATACCAAAATTTTTTAGGAAGTGTTAGGAACTTTTAGACCCCTTAATCAACCAACCCTAATTTACCCGTTAAATAGGGCCCAATACTTTCTAAAAATTACAATAAATCCATTTTAACTTAGAAAAATATCCAAAATAGTTCAAATTGTTTATAATCTAATCCTTAATCTTAGATAAATAAAGTTCTTTAGGTTGACCTCATCCTGACCCTCAATTTAACCTTAATTGAAAATTACTATTTCGCCCCAAATAAATTATTAAAAACTATTAAAAATTCCAAGTTTTCTCCAAACACTTGAAAACACTTTCTCAGGTCATTCTTGACCTTTCGAAGTGACTCCAATCAGTTTGAAGTTGGTTTGGATCAAAACTATAAAATCACCCCTTAATTAGATAATTTAGTTAATTCAATAAATGCCCAAACTTTAGAAATTCATAACTAATTATAGAAAATTCTAAATTAGTTAAACTCAATTGCAGTAAACTCTAACTAAGGTCCAATATTTTTAAAAAATATTAGGATTCAAGAAACTAACCTAAATCTAAAAGTCAACTTTCCGATCAACCCCAGCCTACAATTCGAGGCCCAAAACTTAGAAAATTCATAACTTTGCATAGAAAAATTCAAATCAAACAAACTACATGTCTAACTATGCATCATAAGGTCTAGTATTTACTTAAGGTATTAGGAATCCCAAAACTAGCCCCTTTCCCATAGTGACCTTTTAGACCCCCTCAACCTAGCACCTGGGAGGACCCGGGACTTTCCAAAATTGGCTAATATAATTTGAACTTCAAATATTAATATCCTAAGTATTCAAAATGAATCAACAAACTAAATTAACTCAAATAGGCTCTAATCAACTAATATTTGAACTTTAACTAAAAATTTCCTTTTCTAGCCTTTAAAAGATTCTAACCTTAGGCAATTAGAACTAATCATCTTATATAGGACCTATCCAAAGCCACCAAACCTTACACACACATAGAATTATTTGCTAGGGCACCACTTCTAGAGCTAGGCTAGGCCGGTATTTCCTTTTCTGCTGTGTGCTAGTTTTTTTTGATATTTTCATTGCATGTTGTAATGAAATTGGTATGTTTGCTTACTTTTACTACACTATGGAATGATGTAATGTGTGTTACATCTACCCATAAGTTAGGGACAATATATATTACTTTTATTGCAGGTGTTCATGGTCATGCTAAGTAAAATAAAAAGGGGGTGAAATGTCATGATTTATCTAACGTTATTTTGTGCAAATGCTTGTTCAGCCCCCTTTAAACAAATAAGGGATAATTTAAATCATTTAATAATAACTATTACGGGTGCTTCAAAGACTGCCTAATCCTCATAATTAAGAGTATGGTTAAGTGTGATTTCAATGAGTTATTTTATTTACATATAAAACTACTTGGGAATGATTATAAATGGTTGAGATTTTTGTTAGGATAACCCCGTAGGTGATCTTAGATTTACAGCTTTTCGATTAATATAAATATTTGTAATAATTATAAAGAGTTATAAAAATGTCTAATGAGTGTGAATATTCTTATCCAAATCGAATTCTAAAAGAAGAAGGGATCCTTAAAGGGGAGAGTCTTCTTTCATTTGGAAGATCAAGTTTGGATGGCTTTAGATATCCAAAGAGAAAAGGAAATACCCCCCCCCCCCCCAGGGGGGATTTTCTCTTCGTTTAGATATTCAAGCCACGACGGACCCAATGAGTCCAAAGAAGAGTGATCCAAGGAGTCCAAGGAGGAGAGATCCAAGGAGTCCAAGGGGAAGAGATCAAAGGAGTCCAAGGAGAACAAATCCAAAGAAGACTGAAGAGCTGAAGATTTGAAGACCCAATATCTCACTCAAAGTCATTTGTGTCAGTCATAGGCTTAGAAATCCAAGTTATTAGCAGTGGTGCTCAACCACTTTATTTTCTACAGACCCTAGGTTACAATTAAGGGCAGTGGGCCTTTGGACATTTATTTATTTAGTTGGATTATTTATGATGTATTTTATTTATGTTGTGTGCCTTTAGGGTTGCTTACTTTTTCTAATTTATTGGCAAGTTACATACCGTGTTTTATTTTAGCCTAAATCTTGTTAGGCTCGTTAATGACTATAAAACTTTTTTGATTCATAATTAAAAATTTAATATTTAAGGTTTAAATAACATAGAAACCTAACGAACCTAGGGAATTACCAGATCATCCAGGGTCGCATGCATATTAATGCATTCTTCTCTCTCCTTCTTATGAGACACTTCCCCGCCAGCGGATGGAGTCTGAATATTCTAGCCTGTGAGGATGAGGTGCCGGATCTGGTGAAGTCTAGTCTCCTTCTAAAAAATTATTTTATAATAAGCCTATTTTTAAAATCCAATGCATATTTGATTTGAAAACTTCAACTAGCATGCATTACATTAGTAATCAATTTAATTAAATTTTAATTGCATTAATTATGGGCATTTACCCAACATAAGTCCAGGAACAATTAGGAAATTTTCTAGATGTCGATCCTACTTTCAAAAATGTACCACCCATCCATCTTTCATAAATAAATTGATAACATGGTTTTAAAGCAATTAGGTGGTTAGTTGGCTCCCTAATTCAGGCTATAGTAAGTCCAGGTTTTACACTGCATTAGCTAGGACACGGGTGTTAGTGTGTGTAGAACACTAAACCCAACTTACATTTAGGATTCGAGGCTACTACATTCGGTCTCATAGTAGACCTAAATAGTAGGTAAGTTCCTTCTTTTCAAGGACTATAAATCCTACTTATCTGTGTCACAGGATGACGCCATCTCCTTTCTTCTCTCACGCATGTGATGAGATGCTTAATTTTTATTTTCTCCAGTTTCCCTTTAGTACCCTAGAGCCTCTGAATGTTGGTATGAGCCACGCATGTTGATTTAGCCAAATCAGACCTTTCTTCCTTTTGAGTAGGACTTCTTAGTCTATACCCTTGTGCCAATTCCATTTTAGGAAAGGATAATATATGATCCTTAATCAAGAGTCTTCTTAGGCTCTAGCCTGAGATGTAATTAACCACGGGGGCTTGTGCCCATAGGAAATTGAATTCCACCATCTCATAAACCCTATTTCATGCTGATGTATCAGGTGGGGGAAACCCGTGACTGTGATTAGGCGGTGCATATTATTATCCATCAAGGTGCGTAGGCGAGAGCCATAATCTTCCATGGTTAATCGTATGTATGGTCCAATCTGTCTCTTCCACTTGGCTCGTTTGCGAGGAGCATGGAGGTCCGTAATCATCTCTATCCCTTGTTGAGTCTAGTAAATAGGTTGTTAAACCTAAGTTAATGTCCCAAGGCTACCAAGAGGGGGGGGTGAATTGGTAGTTTAAAAAAAAAAATTAAACCCTCTTTAAATTTATGTTGAACCGAAATGAAAATTTTCTTTTAAGTTTTGGTAGAAAATGTTTTTCAACCACAGAATTTTTTAAAATAAAAAATAAAATGTAGAAAAGTTAAAACAGTAAAGTAAATGACACCAGATTTATAGTGGTTTGGTCTAAACCAGACCTACATCCACTCCCCAGAGGCACCCTCTGAGTATTGCACTAATACCAATAGTGACTCTCCTTTTGCACCCACAGCAAGGCGGAGAAGCCTTTATAATATACTCTTTTCACCACTACCCGGTGCGGCAGAGAACCATCATCCTTTTACACAATCCCCAGTATTGGCAGAGAACCGTCCGTCCTTTCACACTCTCCTAGTGTGGGCAGAGAACCCTTCGGCTGTTCACACTCTCCAAGTGTAGGCATAGAACCCTTTGGTTATTCACACTCTCCAAGTGTAGGCAGCGAACCCTTCGCCTATTCACACTTTCCAAGTGAGGCAGCGAACCCTTCGACTATTCACACTCTCCAAGTGTCGGCAGCTAACCGGATCTCCTTGACAGATATTCTCACAAGAAATCTAGAAGGAAGAAGGAAAAGAGTGAAGTAATCCCAATTCACAAGGAGAGATTCTTACCTTTAAACTCCAAGTGAAGCCTTCACGCTCCAGTGGTAGGAATCCTCCTTTGAATGCACTCTTACACTCTCTCCTTAGCTATTCTCTTAAGAGGCACGAAGATCAAATGACAAAAAGATTGGGTGGCAGTCTAATTTGGACTATTTATACAAAAGACAAGAAAAATCAACCAAAAACTGCAAGTATTCAATTATGTACGCAGTGGATCGTCCCGTACGATCGTGGATCTTCCCGGACAATTTTACTTAAAAGCCTTGAAACGAACCTATTTGCATATGTGTACGAAATATTTTCATACAAGCTGATCGTCCCGTACGAACTAAGTTCGTCCGGTACGAACGGTTATTACAAGGTCGGTTCTAGAAACTGCAGAAAAACCATCCTAAGTCGGTTGTATCGTCTGGACGAAAATTGGTTCGTCTGGACGAATTTTTTACAGAGACCAGATCGTCCTGGACGATAATTAATTTTGTCTGGAAGAAAATTTTACAGAGAACAACTTGTTTTCTGACGATAATTAATTTCGTCTGGACAAAAATTTTACAGAGACCAGATCGTCCTGGACGATAATTAATTTCGTCTGGACGAAAATTTTGAAGAGAGCAATTCAATTTCTGACGATAATTAATTTTGTCTGGACGAAATTTTACAGTGACCATATTGTCCCGGATGATATTTAATTTCGTCCCGGACGAATAGGACTTAGAAAATTTTTCAAGCCAGTTCCTATTCGTTCCATGTGCTCAATAGGAGATAACTGTCTGATCGTCCCGTTCGATCAATATAAATTTTATATGATCTCCTTATGTGTGTATGTATGTTTTTATTCACTCAATTACAATCACTCCCTTTCAAATTTAATTCAAAGAAAAGTACAAGCTTCAAATTCACAAAGTTTTTCATGTTGAATTTGATTTGAAGTCTTCGTAGTCTGGAGTTCGATTTTCCTGAAATGTTAGTACACACAAGAGCAAATACAAATCTTCTAAAATTGTTAGGAGATAACTACACATTTGAATAATAATGTTTGGAATCATCAAAACTATATAAGTTGCAAAAATGTAAAGCATGCAAATAGCAACTATCTTAACAATCTCCCCCTTTTTGATGATGGCAAAATAATTATTATTTGTATGATTTTAATTTAAACAAATCTCCTAAATTCCCCCTGAATTGATGAATACATGAAAATAAGGAGGTATTTTGAACCAAAGAACATAATTTATTTTAACAAAAAATTAAAAAAAGACCAAGAAAAGACTTGACAAGACCACAAGTCAAAAGACATAAAATCAAAATACAAGCATACACAAAATACAAGCATACAAACACACAATAATTTATTCCACAAGTCAAAAGACATAAAATCAAAATACAAGCATACAAACACAATAATTTCTCCCCCTTTTTGACAATAACAAAAAGTGAAGAAGAAATAGACAAGAAATATAAGTAATTATATGAAATCCATTGAAAAATTTAATCTAAAGAGTGATTGACATAAGGTATGCAATCTAAAACTAATAACATTAGTGAAATCATAGAAATTCATAGAATTTAAGAAGTGTTATAACATTGTAAGTAAGAAGAATTTATCAAATACATGATTCAATTTAGACATTTTTTTATAAAGAAAATCATTACAAGAGAGATGAATAAAAATTCTTATTTCAAAGTTCAATAGAAATATAAATGAACAGAAGATCAATTTGAATTAAGAGATTGAAAGAATCTGAAAAGAAGAGAATTACCACATGTGGAGCTTTGCGCATCTTTTTCAAATTTTTGGCACATTTTTGTGCATCTTTTTTACATTGGGCTTATTTTGTGCCTCTTTTTCACATTTGTGAACTTTTGCGCATTTCTTTTGATTTTTGTACTCTTTGTACAATTTTCAAGAGTAATTGAAACCAATTCTTTCCAAGATCAATAATCTAAAATTTCAAATTTTTCTAAGTGCATAAATATCACTTGAGCAAAGAAATATAAAATAAGAACACATCTAAATTGCAATAATAATATTAATTTTTATGTAGTCTAAATGAATAGACATGAAATTAAAAATTCTAATTATAACAAGTTATAAATAAATTTTAAATTTAGAAAGACTAGATTTTCTAATTAAATTAATCTCAAATTACAATCTATTTTAAGCACAATTAAGATTAAATAAGACTAATGAAATTCATAAAAATTAAGCACATTTCAAAAAAATAAACCAAATTTAAATCAACTACAATAAATATTGATATTTATGAAAAAGATTACAAGATCATTTCATAATATCAATACAAAAGAAAATATACTGAAGTTTAAAACAAAGACAAACAAACACAACTAAAACAAACACTAGAACAAATTTTAAAACAAACACAAATACAACAAACATAAAGAAAATCATCACTCATTCTCTATTCTTCTGGAGGAGGAGGAGGAATGCCACCAAATAGGTTGAAGTAGGAGGTAATCAACATAACATTGGTATTGATTTCATGAACTTCATTTCTGATAATACCAATGTTCTGTTGCTGCTGCAGAAGTTGAGCATCAATTTGATCAAATCTTTGATCAAAATGAGTCTCAAGTCTATCAAATTTCTCAATAAAATTCTGATAATCTGATTGAGGTGCAGAAGTTTGCTCTCCTTCTTCTTCTTCTTCTTCTTTAGAAGCACTGGCATGTGCTTTCCCTTTTTCCTCCTTAAAAATTACTATAAAAGAAGCATCATTGTAGTAGACAGGCTCTACATATTCATCATCAGGATGCACTAGGTTGTACTTCTTTTCCAAAATATATATAACTAAGTGTCCTAATGAGATATTCCTTTTTCTTTTCTGTTCTGCATGCCTAATTTCTAAAAGCCCATAAAGATGGTCTAGGATAAGTTGGGCTTCATCGATAGGCTTACGATCCATAATCAAAAAAGTCACAACAGAAAGGAGTGGGGTAATATTGATCCTATCACTAGCTTTAGGAATGATTGAAGATCGAAGAATGTGCTGGATGATTCGAGCATTTCTGGTCATTCCTGAAACTCTAGCAACATGATATGTTAGGCCACTTTCTCTAATCACCCTATTGACTTCATACCATTTGAAGGTGTTTTCATTCATAAGGGTGTGGGCTCTATAACCTTCAGTTCTTAAGTTTAGAAAGGCACCTATGTAGTGCTTGGTGATTTCAACTTTTTGTTTGAAAATAAAAGAACTTATAAAGGAGTGGTCAGAATTAAAACTCATATTGGCTAGAAAATAGAGAAAGGTTTGTTTGTTGTAGAGGTGGACGAGAGAAAGAATGAATCCAAACTGGGTGGAAGCAAAAAGGTGCATTACCTTGAAATTTATCTCGCTTTGAATCAGAATGCGAGGTGTAATTTTGGCAGATGCAAAATGAGGAAAAGATTCCTCATTTGCCTTTGAAAGGAAGTTTTCGAAGAATTCCTGTGGAGTTTCTTCGCCAACACCTTTTGTCTCTTGCTTGAGGAGGCCATTGTCGATTTGAAGTTGAAAGGGATTGAAAGTGAAGTTTGGAGTTGTGATTATTGAGTTGGAAAGCCTTCTTATTTAAAGAAAACGTTACATTCGTCCTGGATGAAAACTGTTCATCCTGGACGAAAATTATCGTTCGTCTGGACGAAAAAATTTCATACAGACGATCCAATTCGTCTAAAATGAAACGGCTTTTTGTAATCAACACAATTTACGATGCATCCTTTCATACAAACTTTTGACCTGATCGATCGTACAGACGAAAAAATTTTGTACAAACGATCAAAAGTAATTCGTTTTAATGTCAGTTGGAAACCGTCCCCACCTATGAATCGACGTCTGTTCGTCTGGATGAACAAAAAGTTCGTACGGACGAACTTCACAATTAAAACTGCCTTATCCATTCAACTGCCGCATTCAATCGTCCTGACGTTTGAGAGAGAAAAACTTTTGTCCTGGACGATCAACAGATCGTACAGACGATCTACATTAAAAATTGCTATCCAGACGTTTTATATCACGCAAACTGAATTTTACACACATCGTCCAGTACAAAAAATTTCGTCCCGGACGATTTCCATATTTTTTGGATTTTTGAATTTTTATCAAACAAGAACAAACTAAACATACAAATCACAGAAAACAAAAGACAAATCCACATACTCTAAAATGAAATCACTCAAAAACAGATAAAAAACATAAAAACAAAACAAAGAAAAATAAACTACGAAAACCATAAATATCAATGTTGCAAAAACATTTTTATTTAAGCATTCAAATCAATTACACCAAGCCTTGTTCTTAATGTACTGAAGGTATCAAAGGTTAAAAGTTTTGTAAAAATGTCTGCAAGTTGATTTTCAGTTGAAACATGAGTAAGTTCAATTTCTCCCTTGGATACATGATCCCTTATGAAATGATGCCTTATGTCAATGTGTTTGGTTCTAGAATGTTGAATAGGATTTTTGAAAATGCAAATAGCACTAGTATTGTTACAATAAATAGGAAAAGTGCCTATAGTTAATCCAAAATCAATCAACTGTTGTTTTAACCAAAGTACTAGTGCCACACAACTTCCTAATGCAATGTATTCTGCTTCTGCAGTAGATAGGGCTACTAAATTTTATTTTCTATTGGACCAAGAAACTAATGAATTTCTAATGATTTGACATGTTCCAGAAGTGCTTTTCCTATCCACTCTACAGCCTGCAAAGTCAGAATCTGAATAACCAACAATTTTAAATGAAGAGCTAAATTTAGGATACCAAATTCCTAAGTTTTGAGTTCCTAGTAAGTATCTTAATATCCTTTTCACTGCTGTCAAATGTGATTCTTTTGGATCTGATTGAAATCTAGCACATAAGCAAACACTGAACATAATATCTGGTTGACTAGCAGTCAAGTAAAGTAAAGATCCAATAATCCCTCTATATTTCTTTTGATCAACAGATTTTCCCTTAAGGTCCTTATCCAACTAAACTGAGGAACTCATTGGTGTACTAATAGGTTTAGCATTGTCCATTTCATATTTTTTAACGATGTCTTTAATATATTTAGTTTGACTAAGAAATGTACCTTCCTCAAGTTGCTTAATGCTAAATCCTAGAAAGTAATTTAAATCTCCCATTAGACTCATTTCAAATTCACTACTCATTGTTTTAGAAAAATCATCACAAAGATTTTTATTTGAAGATCCAAAAATGATATCATCCACATAAATTTGAACAATGAGTATATCCTTTCCAAATTTCTTTAAAAAGAGAGTTGTATCCACACTTCCTTTTTCAAAAGATCTTTCAAGTAGGAAGGTGCTCAACCTCTCATACCAAGCCCTAGATGCCTGTTTCAATCCATATAATGCCTTTTTTAACTTGAAAATATGATTTGGGTATTTTGAATTTTCAAAGCCTGGAGGTTGTTCTACAAAAACATCTTCTTCAATTACCCCATTTAAAATGGCACTTTTGACATCCATTTGAAACAATTTAAAACCTTTAAAATAGGCAAAGGCAATTAAAACCCTAATTGCTTCAAGTCTAGCTATAGGGGCAAAAGTCTCCTCAAAATCAATTCCTTCAATTTGATTATACCCCTTAGCAACTAATCTAGCCTTATTTCTAATGACTACTCCTGAGTCATTCATTTTATTTTTGAACACCCACTTGGTTCCAACAACACTTTGATCTTTTGGCCTTGTAGTTAATTCCCAAACTTTATTTCTTACAAATTGATTCAACTCTTCTTGCATGACCAATATCCAAAATTCATCAGAAAGTGCTTGATCAATATTAGTGGGTTATATTGTTGAAATAAAGGCTGAATGATTGACTTCCTTGTTTAATCCATGCCAAGTTCTAACACCCTCACTAGGTTCACCAATAATCAATTCTCTTGGGTGATTTTTAGAAAATCTTAAATCTCTAGGCAAAGGGTTTTCTCTTTCCAAATTCTCTTCCACATTTTCTTCCAAATTTAATCTATCAATCTTTTGGGAGTTTTCCTCAATCTCATCTTCAATAGCATTTGGCTCTTCCAAATTTCCAGATTCATCAAATACAACATGTGTGGTTTCTTCAATGACTAAAGTTCTTTTGTTGAATATCCTATAAGATTTTCCATCACTTAAATATCCAACAAAAATTCCTTCATCTGATTTTGGATCAAATTTTCCTAAGGCAGATTTTCCATTATTATGAATGAATACCTTGCAACCAAAAACATGCAAATGAGACAAGTTAGGTGTTCTACCTTTTAGTAACTCATAGGATGTTTTATTTAAATTTGATCTTACATTCACCCTATTCAGAACATAACATACAGTGCTAACCGCCTCAGCCCAAAAATATCTAGGAAGTGAGTATTCTGCCAACATTGCTCGGGCGGCTTCTATTAATGTTCTGTTTTTCCTTTCAACTACCCCATTTTATTAAGGGGTTCTAGGTGCAGAAAAATTGTGATCAATCCCTTTTTCTTTTCAAAAATTTTCAAATCTTTCATTTTCAAATTCTCCTCCATGATCACTTTGTAAAGAAATTATTTCACATCCTAGTTTTCTTTGAATCCAAGTTGAAAATTTTTTGAATTCCTCAAATGATTCACTTTTATGAAAAAGAAATCTAACCCAAGTGAATCTTTAGAAATCATCCACTATAACAAATCCGTATACCTTCCCTTCTAGACATACAGTTCCTACTGGTCCAAAAAGATCCATGTGAAGAATTTCCAAAGGTTTACTTGTCCTAAGATCCTTATTGGACTTAAAAGAGGACTTCACTTGTATTCCTAATTGACATGCATCACAAAGGTGGTCCTTAGTAAAGTCTAGTTTTGGTATACCTCTCACTAAGTTCTTTTGGGTAATTCTCCTAAGATTTTTCATACTAGAATAACAAAGTCTCCTATGCCAAAGCCCTGATTCATCAGAAACAGTTTTTAAACAAAAAGCAGTAGGATATTGAATAGAATTCAAATCTAGCATGTAAACATTGTTCACCCTTTTTCCATTTAAAACTTCTTTCCCATTTAGGCTTAATATGCAGCTAGTAGGTAAAATTTTTACATTATATCTCTTGTCATATAGCTGACTTATACTTAACAAATTATGCTTTAAGCCTTCAACTAATAACACATTGTCTATAAAAAAGTTTTTGAAATTTTCAATCATACCAGATCCAATCACTTTCTTTGTGGTATTATCTCCAAGTGTAATCTTGCCTCCACTCCTGGCTTCCAGCATTATGAATTGAGCAGTATCTCCAGTCATATGCTTTGAACAACCGCTATCCAGGTACCATATGCTCCCACGAGGTCTTGTGTGAGAGCAATCCTGCAAAACTCTCAAATGTTAGACCTGGGAACCTAAACAAGTTTGGGTTCACCTTTTAGCAA
Source organism: Dendrobium nobile (assembly GCA_022539455.1). Taxonomy (NCBI): domain Eukaryota; kingdom Viridiplantae; phylum Streptophyta; class Magnoliopsida; order Asparagales; family Orchidaceae; genus Dendrobium; species Dendrobium nobile. The sequence continues at coordinate 60,107,988 of CM039723.1, read as the reverse complement.
TTTATAATCAAATGCATGTATGATATGTCTAGGTTTATATATCTTAGGTCTCCACACCAAATTAGATTTCATCTTCAAAGTACAGGAGTAAGCTATATGTCCCAAAAATCCACAATTATTACATTTAACATTAGGAAAAATATTCCTAAGTTTTCTTCCATTTGATTGTCTCCTAAGGGATTTCATAAATTTAGGATAATATTTAGGATTTGTAAAATCTTCAAGTTTAGGGGGATTCCTATTATCCTCGAGAGCTCTTATTGTCAATTTATAAAATGAATTCATACCTTCCAAGATTCGATTTGTATAATTGATTCAATATGTTTTGCTCTCAGATTCATCCTTGAAATTTTTAAAATCTTTTTCAAGTTCAGCATAAGATGATTTTAAATTCTCAAAATTTTTATTCAAGTCATCATATTCATCAAGTAGTTTCATGTGGTTGTCATCTATTAAAGCATGATCTTTCCTAAGGATTTCGTGTTCCTTCTTAAGCTCTTCTAGTTCTAAACTTAAACTAGCATGCATCTTTTTTATTTTCCTATATGCATCATGCATGTGTTCAGAAACTTCAAACAATTCATCATAGGTTAAGTCACATACCTCTTCTTGATCTGATTGTTCAACATTATCTGCCATCAAGCAAAGATTGGTGACTTCCTCTTCTTTTTCAGTCTCAGATGAGTCTGAAGTTGAGTCCGCCCAGAAAGCTCTTTGAGACTTCTTCTTGCCCTTCTTTACAATTAGTTTCTCCTCTACCTTCTCCTTGCTAGGAGTGGCTTTGAGTTTTGGGCATTCAGTCTTGATATGACCTGGTTTCCTGCATTCATAACAAATCACTTCATTAGATACCTTGCCATTTCTGTTAAACTTACCTCTATTCCATTGCTGATGTCTCTTCTGCTTCCTCTTTAAAAAGCTTCTGAATTTTCTAGTCATCAATGCAATATCGTCTTCATCCTCAGGTTATGAGTGTTCACTCTCTGACTCTTCCACCTTTAGTGCAATATTCTTCTCCTTTCGTGGTTCACCTGCTTCAATCTTTCTTTGACTTACTCCTTGCTCATAAGCAATGAGTGAACCAAGAAGATTGTCAATAGAATAAATGTTAAGGTCTTTAGACTCTGTAATTGTAGTAATTTTAACATCATAAGCAATAGGTAAACAACGAAAAATCTTATTAACCATTTCAGCATTAGTTAATTCCCTACCAAGTGCATGCAAAGAAGTGACTATTTATGTGAATCTTGTGTACATGTCAGAAATAGATTCATTAGGTTTCATGCGAAACAATTCATAGTCATGTAACAAGATATTGAGTCTTGATTGCTTAACCTCATTAGTCCCTTCATAAGTTATACAAAGTCTATCCCATATGTCCTTTCCACTTTTGCAAGTAGAAACCCGCATGTAGTCTTCAGATTTTAAAGCACAAAAGAAACTATTTAGACATTTGGCATTTAATTGTGCTAAGTCACGTTCTTCTATAGTCCAATCTGCAAAAGGTGTTTCTACCTTAACTCCATCAACTAATCTAGTTGGTTTTGTGTAACCTTCCTGGACTAGTATCCACATACGATAATCAAGTGACTGTAAGAAAGTAGACATGCGTGTTTTCCAAAAATTAAAAGGAATATTGTCAAACAGTGGAGGTCTAGTGATAGAGTAACCCTCAGGTGTGTTTCGGTTTCCGTATGTAGCCATCTACGTTAATCAAAAAGTAGTTCAAACTTATGATTTTGAAATGAAGCTCTGATACCACTTGTTGAGTCTAGTAAATAGGTTATTAAACCTAAGTTAATGTCCCAAGGCTACCAAGAGGGGGGGTGAATTGGTAGTTTAAAAAAAAAATTTAAACCCTCTTTAAATTTATATTGAACCGAAATGAAAATTTTCTTTTAAGTTTTTGTAGAAAACGTTTTTCAATCACAGAGTTTTTTAAAATAAAAAATAAAATGCAGAAAAGTAAAAACAGTAAAGTAAATGACACCAGATTTATAGTGGTTCGGTCCAAACCAGACCTACATCCACTCCCTAGAGGCACCTTCTGAGTATTGCACTAATATCAATAGTGACTCTCCTTTTGCACCCATAGCAAGGCGGAGAAGCCTTTACAATACACTCATTTCACCACTACCCGGTGCGACAGAGAACCGTCTTCCTTTTACACAATCCCAGTGTTGGAAGAGAACCGTCCATCCTTTCACACTCTCCTAGTGTGGGCAGAGAACCCTTCGGCTGTTCACACTCTCAAAGTGTAGGTATAGAACCCTTCGGTTATTCACACTCTCTAAATGTAGGCAGCGAATCCTTCGGCTATTCACACTTTCCAAGTGTAGCCAGCAAAACCTTCGGCTATTCACACTCTCCAAGTGTCGGCAGCTAACCAGATCTCCTTGATAGATCTTCTCACAAGAAATCTAGAAGGAAGAAGGAAAAGAGTGAAGTAATCCTAATTCACAAGTAGAGATTCTTACCTTTAAACTCCAAGTGAAGCCTTCACGCTCCAGAGGTAGGAATCCTCCTTTGAATGCACTCTTGCACTCTCTCCTTAGCTATTCTCTCAAGAGGCACGAAGATCAAATGACAAAAAGATTGGGTGGCAGTCTAATTTGGACTATTTATACAAAAGATAAGAAAAACTGCCCAAAAACTACAAGTATTCAATTCTGTACGCAGTGGATCGTCCCGTACGATCATGGATCGTCCCGGACGATTTTACTTAAAAGCCTTGAAACGAACCTATTTTTATATGTGTACGAAATATTTTCGTACAAGCTGATCGTCCCGTACGAACTAAGTTCGTCCGGTATGAACTGTTATTACAAGGTCGGTTCTAGAAACTGCAGAAAAATCGTCCTAAGTCGGTTGTATCGTCTGGACGAAAATTGGTTCGTCTGGATGAATTTTTTACAGAGACCATATCGTCCTGGACGATAATTAATTTCGTCTGGACGAAAATTTTATAAAGAGCAACTCATTTTCTGACGATAATTAATTTCGTCTGGACGAAAATTTTACAGAGACCAGATCGTCCTGGACGATAATTAATTTCGTCTGGACGAAAATTTTACAGAGAGAAATTCATTTTCTGATAATAATTAATTCCGTCTGGACGAAAATTTTACAGTGACCATATCATTCCGGATGATATTTAATTTCGTCCCGAACGAATAGGACTTAGAAAATTTTTCAAGACAATTCCTATTCGTTCCATGTGCTCAATAGGAGATAACTGTCTGATCATCCCATACGATTTGATATCATCCCGTACGATCAGTATAAATTTTATATGATCTCCTTATGTGTGTATGTATGTTTTTATTCACTCAATTACAATCACTCCCTTTCAAATTAATTCAAAGAAAAGTACAAGCTTCAAATTCACAAAGTTTTTCATGTTGAATTTGATTTGAAGTCTTTGTAGTCTGGAGTTCGATTTTCTTGAAATGTTAGTACACACAAGAGCAAATACAAATCTTCTAAAATTGTTAGGAGATAACTACACATTTGAACAATAATGTTTGGAATCATCAAAACTATACAAGTTGCAAAAATGTAAAGCATGCAAATAGCAACTATCTTAATAATCTCCCCCTTTTTGATGATGGCAAAATAATTATTATTTGTATGATTTCAATTTAAACAAATCTCCTAAACTCCCCCTGAATTGATGAGTACATGAAAATAAGGAGGTATTTTGAACCAAAGAACATAATTTATTTTAACAAAAAATTAAAAAAAGACCAAGAAAAGACTTGACAAGACCACAAGTCAAAAGACATAAAATCAAAATACAAGCATACACAAAATACAAGCATACAAACACACAATAATTTATTCCACAAGTCAAAAGACATAAAATCAAAATACAAGCATACACAAAATACAAGCATACAAACACACAATAATTTCTCCCCCCTTTTGATAATAACAAAAAGTGAAGAAGAAATAGACAAGAAATGTAAGTAATTATATGAAATCCATTTGAAAATATAATCTAAAGAGTGATTGACATAAGGTATGTAATCTAAAACTAATAACATTAGTGAAATCATAGAAATTCATAGAATTTAAGAAGTGATATAACATTGTAAGTAAGAAGAATTTATCAAAGGCATGATTCAATTTAGACATTTTTTATAAAGAAAATCATTACAAGAGAGATGAATAAAAATTCTATATTTCAAAGTTCAATAGAAATATAAATGAACAAAAGATCAATTTGAATTAAGAAATTGAAGGAATCTGGAAAGAAGAGAATTACCACATGTGGCGCTTTGCGCATATTTTTTCTTCATGAATAAAGCCTGCCTCTATGAGCTTCCTTATTTTGGAAATCATTTGTTCCTCAACCTCTAATCTCATTCTCTTTGGAACTTTTTTGATGTGTGTCACATCTAGTTTGATTGCCAATGTGTGAACTACTAGATTAGGGGATAAGCTAGACATCTCAGCATATAAAATAGAAGTTCTTTTATATCTTTTATTTTATCCACGGTAAGAAGAGAACTAATGAAAGTTATGTGAGGTTCCTCCTTAGTTCCCAATTTTACTTCTTTTAGCTCATCCATAGTAACTGCCTATCCACTATCTTCTTGTTCTTCTAGTGTAGGCTTGATTTCTATAGGTTGATCATCATAAATGTCAACTTCATATATCTCCTCATCATCATCATAATTGGATTTTATTTCCTCGCATTTTATTGATCAGCAAATCTCCTTTTAGGGGTATTTTGTATGATAAATCCTAAACCTTTTTTCTCAAAAATATCCTTCTTCTTTAATGAGTGAGGCCTTCTTTGATACTAGAGGCTCAAGAAGAAATAAACTTTTTATTTAGAGGAATGAGTTTTACCTTGTATCCAAAACATTCTTTGGATTTTTTTTTTATATTATACCTAGGAAACCTTGTAGGTAGTAACTCCACGGAATCAACGAGTACATGGAACCAATTATGATTTCTTTCTTCTTTGAGCTTTCTAATTGAGTAAAATAGACTCGCTGATGCACCCTTTTTTATTGTGGGAGGTACATACAATGTTACGAGCTCTTTGACATTATACACCTCTCACGGATTTTTTTTTTTTTTTTTGAAGTATTATAGAGGAATACACGTGACTATGAGTACGCTATCTAATATCAATAGGATGCCTATTCTTCTGAAGAATACGCCATGCACCATGTTCATATAGATAAAGTCATAATCATAATCATCATTTGAATATTCAACCTCCTTATTCCATTTGGTCATTGATTGGCATATCCTCCAGGATTTTATAGGGGTGACATCATCTTCATCTATGTCATTCCCTAGCTGAGGCATATTGAGATAGTTGCTACTTAGTTCTTGCCTATTTGATATTCTTGTAACTTGTATGTTTTTTATGATTCCAAGTATTATTACTTTGATTATTATTTTTCTTAACATATTTTTGGAAGAATTGTTCTGCTCTTGTGTGTACTATCATTTCAGGGAAATCATATGCTGGATTGTTGAAGAGTTCAAATCAAGATCAATTTAGAGTTTACTGTAATTGAAGTTTGTATTTTCTATTTTATTGAGTTTGAGAGAGTGTGACTGTAATTGAGTAACTGAGCACACACAAATTAGGGGAGAGTTTAAAATTTACATTTTTTTAACTGATCATACTGTATGATATTAGTTTGTACGGGATGATCTAATCAGTTATTTTCCAAAAGAGCAGTCGAACGAATAGAAATGAAAATTTTTCTAAGAATGGATCATATTGTAAGAACCTAGTTCGTACATGCCTTCTAGAGTACAAAATGGATGGGTCTTTTCTCACTAAAAATTATTTTTTCTAAGTATGGATCATACAGGAAGATCATAGTTCATACATGCTTTCATGAGTACGATATGGACGGGTCCGTTCTCGCTCAAAAATATTTTTTCTAAGTATGGATCATATAGGATGATCCCAGTTCTTACATGCCTTACAGAGTACGAAATTGTGAGGTCTATATTAATCCTGACATTTTATTCAAATGAATTTGAAATTTATTTTTTATAACTGATCGTTCCGGATGATGATGTCATCATACGTATGCCATCCAGAGTACAAAATATTGGGGCTCCTTTTCATACTAGCGAACTCGAAAAAAAATTTCTTACTGTTCGTCCCAGATGAACATGGTTCATACCAGATGATGATCGGGTACGAAGTGATTTCATACCGATTCACAATAGGTTTGTATGAAATAGTTTTTGAACAGTTAATACGTATAAAATATAATTGTACTGTATGATCGTGAATGCTAAAAATTTAAATTTTTAGTTTTCTGGATGGTTTTTTGTGTCCTTTGTATAAAATGTCCACTAAAAACTGACATAAAAAGTCTTATCTTCGTGATTTTTCAAGGAAAATTGAAAGAGAGAGTGTGAGAGAGTGTTTGAGAGTGTTTGAGAGTGATTTCTTATAAGTCGAGTGTGAAGGGTTCACAAGGTTACTCAAAGGTAAGAATCTATTTGTATTCTTGGTTATCACCCTTCCTCTTATATTTCTAGATTGCACATGAGAAGATCTTTGGAGAAAGATCCGGTTCTCTGCTGACATTTGGAGGGTGTGAAAGGATGAAGGTTCTCTACCCATACTTGGAGGGTGTGAAAGGACGAATGTTCTCTACCTACATTTGGAGGGTGTGAAAGGATGATGGTTCTCTGCCACACCAGGGATTGGTGGAAAAGAGGTTTTTTATAAAAGCTTCACCACCTTGTTGTGGGGGCAAAAGGAGAGTCACTTTGGTAATAGTGAAATACCTAAAGAGGGAGTCTTTAGGGAGTGAATGTAGGTCATGTTTGACTGAAACACTATAAATTTATGTGTCTTTTATTTTCCGTATTTCAAATACTGCAAGTTAATTTTATGGTTTAAATAGTTTTATTTTGAAACTTTAATTAACTATCTTTGTGAATCAATCATTTTCAAATTTTTAAATACAAGAGAATCTTTAAATTACCAATACAACCCCCCCCCCCCTCTTGGTTAGCCTTGGGACATTAGTTTAGATTTAACTACCTAGTCAAGATTCAACAAGAATCAACAAGGCACATGTTTTCTTACTTTAGGATGGTTGGTGCTTTTGAAAGAGTTAGCATTGCTTTCTTTCTCCCAACCTACTTCTTCTTGCTTTCTTATTTAGGTTAATTAGCAATTTATGGATCAGATGTCTGGACCTCAAGAGAGCTCGATGGCTTCAAGTTCTTTGGATTGAAGTACATGGCTTCTTCATATATTATTACTTTATAGACTACAAAGGGCTGGATGTCACCAAAGACCCAAAATTCTTCTCCATCCATGATGTACTTCATGCATTGATATAGTTTTAATGGTATGACGTCAAACTCATGCAACCATGGGAAACCCAAAAGCGCCTTAAATATGGTATCTGCATCAATCTCGTAAAATTTGGCTTCTGTTTGAAGTTCTCCAAATATGAGGGAGAGTATAAATGATTCTAAGGTCTTTTTCCCCTTCTCATGAAAGCCATATCCTATCAACTTATCTAGCATGAAGAGCTCCATATCGAGGCACAATGATCTTAGTGCTTTTAGGCTTATAATATTTATAAAGGATCTGGGATCAATTAGGATTCAACTGATTATTATCCCGTCACTTTTTATAGTGACAAAAAGAGGGAAATTATGATATGTCATTCCGAGCATCATATCCTCTTCAGTGAAAGGTGATGAATAGCTCATTATGAGCTTGTAGGATTTCAGTCATGTTGCGCTCAATAAAATATGCCTAATACCCTTTGGGGTTCTTAAGAGCTTGAATCTAAGTCTCCCGAAGGTCCTTAGACATTACAAGATCATCATATATGCTAAGATTCATAGGAATCTTCCTCAGTGGGATAAGATATTATAATATATCCCCTTAGTTGAAGTATCTTTCTTCTTCAGCTTAGTCTTCTTTTTAGCAAATTTTGTCTTTCTAGATTTTTAAGACCCAGCTTGGTTAAAGCACTGCCTAAAAGTAGAATCTAGTGTTGAAGGTAGCACCTTGAGATCTAATACCAACTCTATAGAAGATTTCCACTTCACTCCTGGAACACCTTCAAGTTGTTTTAGCATTTTTACAGTCCTCTTGGAGACTACAATCTCTCACTTGTCTTCTTGAACTGGATTTTTTTCATTTCTTATTTCTTTAAATGGGGGTACAAAAGAGGACATAATCATCCTAGTTGATTCTTTGCTAGGGTGAGCCAGTATATTATAGTTAATCCTTGAGATGTAGCAATCTTCAATAGGATGGAAGATTGCCTGATGGTATGAGAAATAATTTGGGTCACCTGTGTTTTAACTCCTTAAGCCTCTTGCATTATGACAATTCTAAGTCTGTCTTCAATGCTTGTCAAAATAACTTGGCAATACTCTCTCTTGAATAAATGTTTTTATCCATCTTTTCTTTGAGGGTTGGAAATTTTCTATTTTCAGTTCCCATTGCTGGCATTGGGTATTCCCCTCCACATTAGAAGGTTTTTAGTCTATCATTTCCCCCAAGTATTAATTTTGGCTGGGGTTAGGGTTGTAGACTTTTTTAGGCTTTTATTTATATTGTATTGGTTGTTTACCTTTATCTACGTTATAAATCACTAGCTTTTCTTTATCATCTCTGGAGAAAAATATATAGTCAACCTCATCTCTTCTAGCACCTAAGGCTTTAGCCTTCTTGGGATTATCAAAATGATTTTCTTATTTGGACATGTTCAATTTCTTAAACTTTGTCACTCTATAAAGTAGGTCTTGAAATATGGTGATGGTAGCCATGCATAAGAATTATTGCATTTTATCATCAATATTTCCAATCAGTAATTGAATGGCGTGTTCTTCTTCAAGCGGCTGCTCATATTTCATACTTAAATTGCATCAATGAGTGATATATTTGGTCACTGATTCTTCTCTTTTTCTCTTATCTAGGGCAACGTCAGCAATTGTTCTCTTCTCGATTACACTAGCAAATCTCTTCACGAACTTAGATTCTAACCTTGCAAATGTCTTTACATAATCATTTGGTAGTTTAGTGTACCATCTGAAAGTAGTTATTGTCAAACAACTAACAAATGATTGGAAGAGAAATGCATCATTTTCCCCTGTATTCCCACATGTGGCCTTGAATTATGACAATTGCTGCCTAAGGTTAATATTACTATTGAACGTGCTGAACTTCAGGACTGAATACCCTTTCGATATAGAACTTGATCATATTCTTTGGGATGTGGATGACCTTTGCCTACAAGTTTCTCTGCTTGATCAACAGCTATGATAGACTTGATCTTCTTCATAATAATTCCTTCGAGCTACACTATAGTCACAGGCTCAGAGGTACTAGCAATATTCTGTAGGGTAGGTTGTAATATGATGTTGTGGACTTCATGACTAGCTTCAGGAGTGCCCTGCACTCCTGAGGCTTGAGGCACTTGGAGATTTGGAGGATCGACGGGAAACTCAGGCAGGGGACTCGAGGCAACGGTTCTCTATATCATCCACATCATTTCCATCACTTGGGTCATCATCTCTATCATTTTCTCATTCAAATGAGAGATTTACCTATCCTTAGCCCACATTTGGCTTCTCATTTGCCATTGCATGTCAGCGAGCGTGATATTCTAGGCAGTAAAGGAATTTTCTTGAATTTCTTCTTCTTTTTCTTTCTCCGAAGAGTGACCACGTCTGCTAGCAATGGGCACAACCTGATAATGACATCATTATATCCATTTGAGTGGTTGATCTTATTCATCACCACCATCATCATCATCAATGTGGTTTACCTTGCAAATCACTACAATTTCCATATTGTCCTGATCATATTGTTCCTCTTCTCCTTCTTGCACTTGAATTTTCGAGCGGCATAGCCACTAAATTTCTGGTTCCTAGTTTGGAATGAGTATTTCTTCAATCCATGGACTATGGTTGAAATGGACTTCTTATCTAGTTAGGGCAGGTGTTTAATGGTATCCTCTCGAGGACTCTCCAAGGTGTCAACTGTTGCTATGATGGTTATCATTATGGGCCTTCTTTTGTACCCATTTCTGATATTATTTAGTGGAGGGGGTAGATATCCAAGAAGCCATACCAGATGTCATGCCCAAATCATTTATTCTTTCTCTTCAATCTTCTACTTACTACAGGAAAATGCAGAATTATCATCAGAGCTTTTGGTGGATCTATATACGCTGGTAACTATGGTATTTTTATCGGCATCAAATATGACAGAAATCATATGACTTCGTTACCGGCAAAAATGGCACTGGTACCTTTCTGATGCCATTACGCCAATTTATACGTCATAATATGTAAGCATATTATATAATGTGGTGCATTTTACGCCAAAAATTTTTGGCGTATTAATCGACGAATTAGACGCTGCTAATTTTAAAATCAATGAAATATTACCGTCATAAAAAATGACGGAAAGACTTTTAGCGTCTTATCCACCGAAAAATTTGTCAGCGAAGCCTTATTTCAAACCCGAGCTTGTCTAGCTTATTATTTTATTCCACCATTTTGTTTGGGTCTCCACTCGCCTCCATCGGCCCAGTGTCACCCAATCGAAGCTCGCCGTTGCCAAGCCTTCTGGACTTCCACAAGAGTTAACCAATGCTCACCGCCTCCGTTGCCAACAATTTGTCGTAGTTTTCAGGAAAATCCATAGTAAGTTTCTTATTATTTCATTAATTTTCTTAGTATAAATTTGCATATAATGGTAAGGGGCTTATTTCATATGTGATAAGGTTGGAGTAGTTCCACCACTGTGAAGATTGTTCAACCTAGTTTGTCAACATTCGACACCTTAGTTGCCGATTTCATCCACTGTAAGATTTTATTTTTTTCTTGTATTTTTTCATTAGATATTTGTAAGAGGATGCGCCTTGGTGTATTTTTTTTACTGATGATATTATTCATGTTGATACGACTAGAGAGAGAGAGATGAAGTACAAGACCTAGTGAGGGGATTGTAACTTTGGGCGAGCAAGCCGTTAATAAGAGTACATGTTTTAGATCTATTATTCATAATGTTAAAGAGATGAGGATACTCAAGTGGATGAGTGGCTTTACTCTTATAGATAGTTTCAAAATGAGCATATATGTGATAAGGTTGGAGTAGCTCTATTTGAAGATAAGACTAGAGGAAAAGCATTTTAGATATTCAAAAAATATTTATAACGGTGAAGGAAATATCTGATGATGTGATGTGATGTTTGAAGCCTCATATTTGGGCACATAAAATAATGATAATTATAGGAAAAATATAATTAAGCGTTTGTGGTTAGAGGGAGAGTAGATGAGAAATGGAAATCAGAAGGATCATTGTTAAGTTGTCAAGTTGCCAACTATTATCATCTCCTTACATTATCTAACATCCATTGCTCAACTTAAATCTACCAAAAATCTTTATCTAACCATTATCACAAAATCATTATAATTCATTAATTATCTGCTCCATATTATATGTAAGTTATGGATATAAAAAATTAAAGAAGTTTGATGTATAACTGCGCAAGGATGAAAGATATTAACAGATGAATTCATTAATGGGGCAAACATTTTCACTCAAACGACGAAATAACTACCCAGACTTATTTCATATGGAATGTTTTGATATCCATATTCTAAGCATAAAAATTTAGTGCACGTAATACTAGATGATGTAATTGTTGATCTGTATCATAGAGGGTTCATGCCACGATATTGGTATTGGATCTCTCATGGTAAGTATGAGGTATATTTTGATTCTCAATACGATCCATCTACAAGTAGTAATATAATCTAGGATAAAAATAACCGACTAAATCTTAAGGAATTAGTTCATAACGCAACTGAAATACAATCTGAACAATATACATAAGAGTTATCAAGTAAGGAGGCACACAATTTTTATGATTTGTTGAATGGTGTCCAAAAACTAATATTGAATGGATGCACCACTCATTCAGAGTTATCTATTGCTATGAAGATGTTAAGAATCAAGATAGAATATAATATTTTTCGTGAATGTTTTAATCAATTCATTGGGCTACTTAAGGAAACCAACCCGACGTATAATATAATTCATACAAATCTATATCGGACAAAGAAGTTTGTTTCTAAACTTGGTTTGACATACACAAAGATAGATTGCTGTGTCAATTGATACAAGTTATACTTTAAAGATGATTTATCAGAGATTGCATGTCATCATTGTAATGCAGCAAAATTTAAACCAAAATTTTGAAATAAAAGAAAGTTGAAGGAAGTACCTATTAGTAGGATATTTTACTTACCAATAATTCTTAGACTACAATGGCTATATGCATCCATGAGATCTGTTGCACATATGAGATAGCATAATGATCACATTCTACAAGAAGATGTTATTATACATCCATCAGAAGCAGAGGCTTGGAGACACTTTGATCGTGCACATCCCACATTCATAGCATAACCAAGAAATATAAGATTAGGTTTATGCACAGATAGTTTTACTCCATTTAATCAGTCTATTTTACCTTACTCATGTTGGCACATGATACTCCCCTCTTATAATCTTCCTCTAGAGTTCTGTATGACTACTCCTTATATGTTTCTGACACTTATCATTCCAGAGCCACATAATTCAAAAGTAAAGATTAATGTATTCTTACAACCGCTAATTGATGATTTAAGTTTATTATGGGAAGAGAAGTAAGTATATATAATATCTCCACCAAACAGAACTTCATAATGAGAGTAGTATTACTTTGGATAATTGGTTATTTTCCTGCATATGGTATGCTCTCAGGTTGGAACACTTTCGGCAAGTTAGCTTGTCCATATTATATGAAACATACAAAATCATTCACTTTAAAGTATGTAAAGAATAACACTTTCGATTGTCATGGCATATGTTTACTTTCAAGTCATCCTTTTAGGCAAAATAAAGATGCCTTTAATAAAAATAAAATGGTGATGTTTCAAACTCCTCCAAGATTAAGTAGTGAAGAAATATTTGAAAGAGTGAGGTTCATGTCCACAATAATGGACTCTCTAATATTAATTGAGTACAGATTGTCAAGATATGGTGTCAACCATAATTGGACCAACAAAAGTACTTTTTAGTCATTGCCATATTGGAGAACAAACCTGATTAGATATAATTTGGATGTCATGTATATAGAGAAAAATATTTTTGATAACATTTCCAATACAATCATGGACATCAAAGATAAATCTAAAGTTAATATAAAAGCAAGGATGAACTTAAAGAAGATTTGTAGGAATTTCGCATTAGAATTAAAGGATGGTGGAGGTGAAAAACTTCTCAAACCAAAATCTCCATTCACATTAACTTTAGAGCAAAGATGAGCAATTTATCAATGGTTAAAGACTTTATGGGTACATGATCGATATTCTTCCAATCTAAGTAGGTGTGTTGACATAAGATGAGAGAGATTGTTTGGATTGAAAAGTCATGATTGTCATATCTTCATGTAATGTCTACTACCAACTGCTTTTAGTTATCTATAAGATCAAATTTTAAGCTAATGTGTGAAAACTTGATTGAGCTAAGTGTTTTCTTTAAAGATTTATGCTCTTCTAAACTAAACATAAAAAACTTGATTCTTATGGAGCAGCAAATTTCTTTCATTCTGTGTCAACTTGAAAAAATATTTTCTCCATAATTATTTGACTCTATGGAGCATCTACTAGTGTATTTACCATATGAGGCTATAGTCGGTGGACCTATTCAATATTGTTGGATGTATCTTTTTGAGAGATTTTTAAATAAACATAAAAAGACTGCTAAGAATAAAGCATATCCTGAAGGCTCTATTTGAAGCATAATTAATGTACGGGACAACTCATTTTTGCTCGTATTACTTTGAAACAGCGTCATAATTAAGTAGAAGTACTGCACCTCAAAATATTGGTAAATTCTCTAATATATCTATATTCAATGGAAGTAGTGAATCCATAGACACTAGCACCGTGCGCTATTTGACCAATAAAGGGATGATAGTTATCACATTATATATCTTGCTTAAATATGATGTAGTTGAGACGTATCTCGAGTAAGTATGAGCTATTATATTCATATATTTATTATTCTTAAGTTTGTTCTAAATCCTAAAGTTTATAGGAGGTTCATTGATGGTTTAAGTACATCATAACCAGGAGAAGTCTACAAGATAGTGGACAATGAATTCACTACTTGATTTAAAAATATGCTATATTTCTCGACTATTCATTTTGAATAATTTATCTTAATTAGTTAGCATTGCATGCAATAAATATGCAAAAAATATAATTTGGTTCATTGAAAGGTTCACACTAAATACAGTGATTCGTAGTATCAAGGGCTACTTGACTTACCTTGGGGACCAACTAGATTATTTAAATGTTCTCAAATATTTTTAGTTAATGGTTATAAATTCCAAACAAAAAATTGGTGTGAATGGAGGAAGATAAAAAATTCTAGTGTACATGTAAGAGGAACACACATATAGTGGATGATTCTGACTACTACGGGGTATTACAAGAAATATTAGAGGTGGAATACCCCGATCATAGAAATATTGTGTATCTATTCAAATGTGAATGATTTGATCTAGTATAAAATAGAGGCATAAGAGTACATCAGATTTACAGTATAACATAAGTAAAGTGGAGTAGGAAATATACAAAGTTTGACCCATTCATCATTGCTAGTCAGGCAAGCCAAGTCTATTATGCTAACTATCCAAGCATATTATGAGGCAAATAGGATTGGCTTGTAGTTATGAAGATAAAGCCAAGGGGAGTAATTGAGAAAATCACTTCAATACTATTAACACATCAAGAAGAGTTTATGTCAAATTTAAAAAATCTTCTTATCAATATGGATGAACAAATTGAAATTAATGAGAGCAAGTTGCAGTTAGAGAAAGTAGATTTAAACATAGAGGAAAGTTATGAGGAATTTAATAGTGCTGGAATTATATCATCATATGAAAGCGAATCAACAAATGATGAGTTAACATAAGGTAAATTTTTTTGACATTTTTATTTTATTGTTGCTGCACTATATTTATTTAATTGCTATGTTATTTTATTTTATATTTTTGTTATAATTCATGTATTAATATTTCTTATTTTTTATGTACATATGGCTTCAGGTGAAGAGCCTAACAGATGATTGATCAAAAATATTTTTAATAGACGCAACAAAAAGATCACTACAGGTGGACCATCTAAGCATATACGTATTGAGGGGACCACTTCGTCTCAGCCTTCCACTCATAGTCAACCTGCCTCTCATAGTCAGCCTACCACTCATAGTTAGTCAACGGCATCTTTAATTCTTAGAGCTAGTAGCCCACATTTCTACACACCAAAACCCCGATTTTCTTCACCAGACCCCATGTGGAGTACCCCTTTCTACCCTTACTACCCACCCCCACCTTAAGGTGGCCCTCTTGCATATCCAAATCTACCATATATTTCGTCATACTATCCCCCACCTCCCCCTCAGCCCGCTACAAGTGGACCTTTAACCCCAGCTACACCAGAGCAAGTGATAGATGGTCGAATATTGATTGCACCTAATGGTGACACATATGTACATTCTCTTTTACTTAAGCTAACAAATATATTTATTCTATATTGTATATTTTTCTCACCTAATATATTTTTTATAGGTTCTACTCATCAAAATAACTGACACATAAAATACGGGACATAATCTAAAACATGTTTGACGCTCCTTATGTTTTTTTGAAAGAAAGTTTCGAAAGTAGTTCGGGAAAAGCGGTTTAGAGAGTTTGAGGTATTTGTGTTTAATATTTTTATGTTATGTCTAAATAAATAATTTTTTTTGCTTAAGCTATCAAACATATATATTTTATATTATATGTTTTTAAATGCAAAAAGATTTATTTTGGATGTCCCAGCAAAAAGACAAAATTAGAAAGAATTTTGAGAAGCGTGGGTCCATTCGAATGTGTGACATGTTTACAGACATTAGAAAGACTAGCGAGCAACCATTATAAATTGGAGAGACTATATGGGCTGAGTTGAACACTACTTGGGACAGCATAGAGAATAGTAGGAGGAGGGATCAAAATTGATAGAACATAGCTTCTAATGTTGGGGGCATGGGTAGTTCCCTTCATACTGAGGGCTTAGTTCCACATACTAAGCACAGGCGATGTTTGGTAATGAATTTTATAAACTTTTTAAAAAAAAAATTTAAGAGAAATATTAATAGAATTCTATTACAAAAGGAGATGATGAGTAGATAACCAACTCTTGTTGAATTATATAGTCACACCTATAAGCGACAGGAGGACCTATAATGGGTTGATGAGCGAGCAAGAAAATCTTATGTAAGTATATGTGTTTAATAATTTTTATTTTATGTCTAAATAAATTGCTTAAATTTTTATTAACTTTCATAGGAGGAGTATACATGGCTTCGAGAGAGTTAGGCCGCAGCAGGTGAGGGTTCTTCTGGCAGCTCTGTAGAGTATTCTGAGTATCACATCTGGTCGCAAGCCGTGGGAAGAATACAATATGACAGGATTTATGGTTTATGTTCGCAAGCCTAGGTATATGATAGAATGACCTCTACTTGATCCAGCTTCATAGCAAATTCACATGTGTCCTTACATAGTCAATGGATAACTACCCTTCAAGTGAAGCTAGAACAAGTAAGGAAATCACAAGCTGATTAGCAAGTGCTGTTGCAGGCACCAATACAAATGCAAAAGCAGAAGCAACACAATAAGTTGTTGGATGAAATATGCAAAATAAGTGAGTAGTTGAGTGGAAAAGAGGTAGCTCCAATTGAGGATGATTCGATGGATTCACGGTACTTGTTTAATTTTTTCAGTTTCATATGAACTTTTATTAGTTTTTGAATATTTAAAGAATTTTATGATGTTAATAAATAATTTGTGATGTTTTTGAATATTTGTTGATGTTAATGAATAATTTGTAATATTTATATTTATTTTTTTGAGTATTTTCTAAAGTTATTAAAATCTGTGATGTGAAAATCTATGTTGTTGTGTAGTTTTTGCTAATTAGTGTTGGAAATCTTTGAAATCTATGCTGGAAATATTTATAATTATTTGTAGGTATGGAAATCTGATTCTCCTTGGGAAGGTTATTTTTATTTTTGCTATAGGTTTTCGACGGATAAAACGTCGATAATCTACCAGAAATCAATACAACAAATTTCATAATCATTTTCGGTGTCATTGTTATGCTAGTATTTTCGACAAATACTGCACCGGTTACCTCTGTCATTTACGTTTTGGTGTATTTAGCAACATTTGTTTGGTCGGCATTTCTGGTAGAATTGTACGCCGATAATTCAGTCGTGTTTAATGTTGTAATAAGATAATTCAAATCGACATAAATGGCCTCCACTTTTCTGCCGGTTATGCGCCAGAAAGTATGCTGAAAAGGGTTTCGGCATATTATTTATGCCGGAAATGTTTTTTTTGATGCATGCAAAATAGGCGTATGAAATTCTACCTAAAATTAAACAAAAACGTGCTATTTTTGTCAACATTTTCATGTTACCGGCATATTCTGTCCATCGGTAATGGCTGTTTTTCTTGTATTGACTTCTTTGTAATGCTTTGGCCTCCAAATTTATTTTCCTTTTTGTCAGGACCTTTCGATGGCAAATCTCTAAACATAAGGTTCAGGTGTTACACCTCGATGCCAACCGTTTGGGATATACTTTCTTTCCTTCCTTTTTATGGCAATGGATAAGCACTCCCATAAAGGGGTTCTCAAAGCCTCGATCACCAAAGGCCATTGGAACTTTTTTCTTTATCCCCTTATCCTTCATTATCTTCAATACTTTGTACACTCAAGCAGACAGATTTTCAGGTTCTTTATTCTTCGAAGGGATCGGGACTTCAGGATGGTGATCACAAAAAGATCTCTTCAGTTGGCCAGACAAGCTATTTCTTTTCACCCACTTTAAGTCTATGAACTTATTATGAGTGGGAACATTAGATTTAGCCTCTAAAGCATGCAAGCTCGATGGGTAGATTTAGCCTCACAATCCTCTTAGTGGTCAGGGCCTCAAGTTGTGATATTCTTTCAAATATAAAAATTCTCTTATGAGAATTTTCAACATCATTAACCCATGGTTCTAGCAGATGTGCATGATGAGTGGAAGTTTCAAAAGAGTGGAGCCTCCTGATTGACCCATCAGAATTTGTGTCATACATAGAGACTGTAGGGAATTTGAGAATACCAAATTGAATGGAAGTTCTAACATTCCTAGTCTCAATAATAATATTTGCTAGTTGGATCCTAGCTCCTTATCTCAATTGGACAACCATTAGAGTATTCTATAAATCCATCTACAAAAATGACAGGTAAGGGTTAGTAATCAGAATCTGATACATCGCCCAATATTTTCAAAATATAGAGACTTACATAAAATAGAAAATAAAAGCATATCATATTAGTAAGCAATTAAAAATAAATTTAAAACCTTGCTTATAGAATTCCAGTGAATTTGTTGAGTGATCATTTTTAGAATGTTCAAAAAACTTTAATTCATTAAATGATCATTCTTAGGAAAATTCAAAATTTTGATCTCATGTTGATTAGCTGCTACTAAAGTGCTGAGATGACTAATCAAATATGAAAAGAGAAACAAATCCCTAGTAAAATTGCCAGAAATATATGGGCTCCAAAAATTCCACCCTGGTCTCCCCTACTGCTTTCTTTGGGGGAGTTCCCATCCCACTACACGCCATAGGCTTCGCATCGGATTCTCTTCCCACCACGCTAAGAAAAGCATGTATAGGCAATTTTTTGGTGCGCAATGAACACCGAAAATAAGGATTTTAATGATTATCTGCTTCGTCGTAGGTGTCGTACCAGGTTCCCTTCCCATCAATCTAAGAAAAGCATGTATATGAATTTTTCTGGTACCCCACGAACCCTGAGATAAAGCTCGTTATGTTTAAAACTTATACCTTAGCAAAGGGGATGTCAACGAGGTTGGCATGTGGATCGAAGCAAGCATTCTTTTTTTCTCTTTTCTGTACTTTTTTTTATTCTCATTTTTTTAAACCTTTTTTTTTCTTTTATTTTATTTTTCCTTTTGCTTTTTATTTCTCTTTTTTGTTTTGATTTTTTTTTATCTCATGCACACAAATATACAAACACACACACAAACACAAACACACACACACACACACACACACATATATATATATATAATCTTAATAATAACATAATCATAATAATAATAATATATAAATATAAATAATAATAATAATAATAATAATAATAATAATAATAATAATAATAATAATAATAATAATAATAATAATAATAATAGTAATAATAATAATAATAATAATAATAATAATAATAATAAGCTATAATATTTTTACTGACATTAATGATGATAACTATTACTAATATTAGAAATAACCTAATTCCTAACTTACTATTGGCGGCTTGATGAAGAGGTCGAGCTGTAATAAAGGGATCAGGTCTCGTGAGGTCTTCAGCAGGATTCCGGTATAGGAGGTTTTGGGTCTTGCTTGCGGAAGGAGTTCGGTTAGTGCATTGAAGAAATTGCGACTAGGTATTTGACATGATAGAGGGAAGAGGCCGCATGAAGAGGTGGTTCAGATGGGTACAGGGTGTGTGGATTAGGAAGAAGTGGCTCCGGCTGGATCCGCCTGGCTTCGGCTAACCTGTGATTTGAGAACAAGGGAGGAGATGGTCAGCCGGAAGAAAGGGAATAGGGTGTGGCTTGGAGCTTGTGACTATGGGAGTCTTGTGAAGTTGGATGATGCTTGGGAAGGTATCGTGTCTATAGAATGACAGAGGATGTCATCAAAGGAGGAAGGTTTCGGTTATGTTGCGTGGGAAGAAGAGGAAGTAGCGACTGGAGCTTGTGGGAGTTTTGCGTGTGTGGAAGAACTAAAGTCTTTATTCGCTGGGCTTTTAACGACACGAACAAATCAAATCTCTGCATTCGAGTGACAAGACAAATCGACACATTGCATACAGCAGACTGGATTTGAGCCAGATTTTTGATCATTCCACGCAGGATATCGGGATGGCCTCGACAGGTAATGATTCAACATATATATTTTTTTATTCTCTTTTATTTTGGCTGGGTTATGGAGGTTAAAAGCATACTAAAAAAACTACATCTTTTCTACTCATGAAATTAATTTTAAACAAAAATATGTACATAACACCATATATACATGGGTCATATTCATTTGGATGGCAGTGGTTTCCAAAAGATATAAGCTTAAACAACTTCGAAAAAGCCTGTTTAGTCACCACCAAGGCCTAAAAGGCAACAATGAGTCGAGCGAACAAGGCCAATTAGAAGTTCAAATGCGCATCATAGTGTTCGACTGCATAAGCACATGACTTGCTATCTATGATGCACTGACACGGACATGATAACACGAACACGACATGACACAGACACGGGACATGACATTTTTTAAAAATATAGGACATGGGTGTAGCGTAGACACGGCATAATAATTTTTTTAATATCATATATAGAAATTAAGTTAACATTATATTAAAAATGGAAAGCAATAATAAATCAAAGTCATGATAACTTGTTTAGTTTATAGCATAAAGATGTTTAATATAAAAATATCTAGTACAACCACAAAAATATATGCAAAAAACCATTTAGTACAACATGAAGGTCCAACTACTCAATAGAGTGAATGATATAATTAGATTCAGAGGTTGGTATTTTGCCTTCAATATCATCATCATTGAATATCATTGCATCTAACTCTAGTTTATCTAAAGAAAGATTTGCAACCTCCAATAACCCCATATCATCAAGGCATTCGAACCCATTTCCAGCAACATCCCACATATTATTATCATCTGTCATATAAAATAGGATTTTCTTTGATAGAATATGAATATTTGTATGCACATAAACTAAATCTTCTTCTTATTGTGGAGTTATTTTATTCCTCTTCATTGATTAAATAAATGAATATGTGCTCCAATTTCTCTCACAATAGGAAGAGGATGATACTTGACCAAGAAGTTTTAATGATATATGGTTTGAAGAAGCGGTGCTAAAGCTCCATGAATCAACCACCATATTTTTGGATCCATCCTCCATCTATCAACCAAAAATTCTTGATCACCAAAATCCTCTAAATATCCAAATAACTTTGCAAGTTCTATATTAATTGTTTTTTTCTCCTCCTCATTTGAGAAATATCATTTCAAGCATATCTTTTTCATATTTGACACTTCTAAATCTTTTTATGGTAAGACACAATGAGGATCTTCTTGAAGTTATTCTTTACTTGAATACCTTCAAATAATACAAAGCATATAAAACTATTTAATCCTTTACTAAGAAATTTAAAATTAATTTAAAAGATGAATACAAATATACCTTGGATTTAATGAATGGGCCAAACAATATAGAGGTTTGTTGCTTTTGGTCCACCTATCCTCATGAATGGTATAAACAATACTCTAAAAACTTGAGTCTTCATTATGTGACTTTCTTCAATATCTGTATATAATTCCTTTCACTTTTATTAACATAGAGTCCCACGTCTCATAAATCAAATATGGGCATGATTTATCTGTGTTAGCCTCTCTCAACATATTATAAAACAGATTAGTAAAAGTCAAAATATAATCTACATCATCCCACCACAAATCATCTAAGATCTTTTCTTTCACATATCTTGCCTTCCCAACATCATCTTCTCAATAGTAAGACCACATCTCACTAATCACCATAGATTGAAGGGCATTTTTTATTTATTTGAATCTTCTCAACATGATTATTATAGAGGCAAAATGAGTTTCAGTAACAGCTAACATTCTCAAATGTAAGAAATCATTAAACATTGAAAGTCTCATTGAGTTATTCATAATGAAATTTCTGATCAAAACAGCATCATCTGCAATCACCGTTATCCAATGACATTTAGTAAAGATGATTTCATTTGACTCTGTATTCTTTGCTGCACAAATAATTTTTAGAGCAAAATTTAAAGTGTGCAAAACACATGGAGTCCAGAATATATAAGGATAAGTTTGCTCCACCAACAATCCTGTAGCACTACACACCAATATATTATCTGTTATAACATGCACAACATTTGAAGGCTCAATAATGACTATCACCTCTTTAATCAAATTGGCAATGAAATATTTATCCTTGTATTCTCTTTTATAATTCACAACTTTAATAAACATTGGGTAATTCTCTATAATGGTCATGAAATTAATGAGTGGTCTTCTTTAAGGATTAGTCCAACCATCACACATCAAAGTGACTCCTTTTTCTTTCCACACACCTTTTGTTGGTTCAAGTAATGTTTCAATATGTGCTCTTTTTCTTTTCAATAATTTTGATCTTAATGTGTTGTAGCTAGGTGGAACATAACCTGCAAGGTTGTTATTACATGCAAAAGTGAATGCATTTTGGTAATGAAGATTTCTTGCAAGGTTAAAAGGAAGTCCAACTGAAAAAAAAAATATCCTTGTAATTTTACCGTCCAATTCCTCTCGCTGTTGCATGTTAAAAGCCTTCTCTAAAGCGCTACTGGCAACTCCTTTTCTTTTCTTTGACTCATATCTTTCACTTCTATATGATAATGAATGATCAACTCTAAAAGATGAGGAAGAAGTGTGGGATGAACCATGGGTAGATGGCAAAGATATCTCTTTAGGAAATGCCTTTTTGATTCTACATTCAGCTCCACAACTTGTCTATTCAATTCAATCAACTATGACGCAGTAATATTATGACACATTTTAATTTTATGGCCAAAAATCTTAAGTAGATGTGCTTTCACCCTAGGATAAGATCCTTTATAGGTGCCACCATAATAATTGCATTTGAATGTCAAATTCCCTCCTTCAAAAGTTTTTCCTAACTTTGTAACATGAATTCATAATGGCTTATAAGTTTCTACAGATGACTCTTTTGAACCACTCCCACCAGCACTAGAACACATTTTATTTTTAAATTCACTGGTGAAGAAGAAGAAATAAAGACTTATCGTAAACTAATTAAAAATTGTCAATAAAGTTAAAAAATAATTAAAGAACTATTGTATATTGTACCATGTGTTATGACTATCTGACTAAAACAATTAAAATTTTGCAACTATCCTAGAGGTCCAAGGGGGCGCTGCCCCCTGGCAGGGTTTGACTTGCCTGGTCAGGTCACGGGGTCAAGGGGCAGCGCCCCTACGAGGGTTTTTGGGGGCAGGGCCTTTGCGGGGCTTTTTCAGGGCAGCGCCCCCATAACAAAATTTTATTGTAAGAGTGAAAGTGCAACAAAAGCGTAGTAAAATCGCAGCAAAAGCGCAATAAAAGCGCAGTGAAAGCATAGTTAAAGCGCACTTAAAGCACAGTGAAAGCGCAACAAAAGCATAGTTAAAACGCACTAAATAAGTAAAATTTTATTGTAAGAATAATTTTAATCCAAAACAAATAAAATACTTTTAAAAAATATGCTATTCTGATCACAAATCTACAGAATCATTGATAAATGAAGAGGAATGACGAATGGAGAAAAGAATGACGAAATTAACTTACAAGTTTGAAAAATTTTATGCAGTTTGGCGTCGGCTTCCCTTGGCTACGCCCATAAACTAAGGAGGATGGTTTGTTGCTTACGTCCAGAAGGGAAGACCAAGGGTGCAATCTCCAGCTGACCGCTGCTCACCTCAATCGCTCGGGAAGGCCACGAATACGAATAGGAATACGGAGTTAAGGAGAAGATGAAGACTCGGGTGTGAACCGACTAATATGAAATAGCGGCATTTTTTTTATTTATTTAATTATATAATACAAGGACACATATCCAACACGCATGTCCGGTTTAATTTTTTTTAAAAAAATGTGACACACTAATGACGTGTCCGACACGTGTCCTCGCCGTGTCGGACGAGTGTCCATGTCCGACACTGTATCCCTCTTAAAACAAAGTGTCGGTGCATCAGAGCTTGCTATCAATCTAGTTAGTTGGCGGTTCTCTTGCGGATGTCACTTTATGGCGGAGTTCACATGATTTCTCCTAATTTTCTTGTCAACTTATGGACCACCCCGCATGCCCTGCGGATATATGAAATCCATGTGAAAAAGAAGCATCATTTTCACCTAAAGTTTTTGAATTATGAAATTTGACATTAAGATAAAAAAAATTGAAAATATTTATTTACATATATAGCATATAAAATTATAATATTATATTTTTAGTTTTGGGATAATTGGAATGTGTGACGCTGAAAGTTGCTCCTAACCTCAATTTTATCGTGAGCTCCATATTTTCATAAATTTTCTCCATAAATTTTCAGTATATATATATATATATATATATATATATATATATATATATATATATATATATATATATATATATATATATATATATATATATATATATATATATATATATATATGTTCAGAGAGTGAGAGAAGAGGAAAGTAACTGTCGAGGGTCCAGGATGACAGCGTCCTCTTGCAGCCTTAATTTTGGAATTCAAATTAATAAATAAAATGATAGATTCTTTTTACTATTGTTGGGGGCATTTGCCTAAATATCATAGTTCCTTAAAACTTTTAGGGAGGCAATTGCTTAAAAACCCTGTAATAACCTGTAATAAAGATTAAAAAATAAATAGAGGGGGATATATTACCATGAAGAATAATATAATAATTTTTTTTTAATCGAGCTAACTAAAAGAACTTGTAGACTTGCCAAGTACATAAGTTAGCAGTACAAATGGCAGCCCCTAAAACATTCAGTGTTACTTCGACAAAAACAAACTCAATAACTCGCTAAGCGTATGTAAGAAACTGATTGAAAGCGCGAATGGATCTCACTTGTGTTTAAGAGAAAATTTTTTTAACATAAATCCGAATCACAATTTTTATGTTTGATTGTCTATTACTTAAAAGAAAAAAGAGAATGAAATAAAATTAATAAAAAAAAAAGAGAGAAAAAAATAAATTCAAATATTCTAATTAAAATTTAATCAAACGATTTTTTTCAAACTAATAAAATAAACATGATACATGAAACATTAATCAACAAGCTCTTATATACTTTTCCAAAAATGAATTTAAAAATTATAAGATTTATCTTTATTAAATAGTGATCAGACGTCTAATTATTATATATTGTAATAAATTTGATAAAATTTATTTCATTTAAATTACATCCAAATCAAACAACCATTATCTAATTATCGAATAAATCATTTTCTTTTCACAGAATTCTTCTACGCCAAACTAATCTTAATTATGTGGCTGAACATTCTGCAGACCTCCTTTCACACTCTGAGCATTAGGTATGAGTTTTGTTGTTCGCTAGTTATCTTTTTCAGATGGCTTATAGCATTTGCCTTAGTGCACACTTGCTCCTATCCCCACTAAAATAAAGAAGATTAGCCAGCTTCATTAATTGAAGGGTTTGATTCGAAGGATAATAGCCTGATTAGCCACCGACATAGCAGATAATAATAAGTGGTCAATAAGATAGGGTATTTACAATACTGCAGGTCATCTTGATCTGCTGGTTGAGAGTTTTAACTATCAACCAGCAGTAACAAAAACATCAGCCGTTTGCAAGTCGCCGCCAGCTTATTGCAAAAGTTTTGAATTTGAAGCTTACGTATGTGATGTGTGTGAGAAGTTTGTCATTATTGACTCAAAAATCTAAGAAAATAAAGATGGTGTATTACATTTAATTGTTTCTCTCGTATAATTTAGTGTTATCATTGAAGAATATGTTTATTTGCTTGATTTAATTGGTGAACGTTAATGTGATGTGCTTCTTAACAAATTGTAGCGCTATCAGATTGCAACTAAAAAGCAACTTGTTATTGAAAGTTCGAAGCATTTATTAGCCAAGCAACTTGCAGGGATTAACGCTTGTGGCTGATTTCTAATTCATATTATTTTACTATGAATATTGGTTACAGTAAGTTTACTTCAATTTTATTACAGAAAGAGATATTTTACTTTATAATATAAAAAAATTTTAATCAAATGATAAAAAATTAAGAAGAATTGAATAGATTGAAGATAAAATGAATAGGGAATTTGTATTTCCTCCTGTTATCATTATAGTTGGACGTTAATATATCATTTATTTTAGTGTGATAGTTTTTTAATAATTATTTTTTTACTTTTTTTAAAAAAATATTTTTTACTGATAAATTGCTATAAAAATAGTAAGAAAATTGTCCTAAATAAAACAAGAGATTGATTCGATTTACTATTTCAACACTAGGATGGTTTTAAAATAATTTGTCAACTTCAAATCTGGCCATTAAAGTGAATTGTATGGCTTGATTTGATAATTGCACAAAATATGGTTGCTTGGCAAATGGAGATTTTTCAAATCCTTGAATAAAAGTTCTTTTAAAATAGTTAATACATCATGCAATATCAAACAAAAAAAAAAATAATTATGCTGCAAAGCTAAAGGTTTATTTGCAATTCTAGTATACAATATTTTTTTATTTTTCATTGTCTTCTTCGGCTATCTCCTCTACCGCTTCTCCTATACATACCTTCAGTACTGTGGTTGAAGTACAAATCCCCGAACCCAACCTGAAAATTCTAGGTTGGGGTCAACCCGTTTCACAAATGGGTTAGGTTCGGGTTCTAGGAATCAACCCGTTTGAAAAAAATATATCGTGTTTGGGTCAACCCACTAATCGAAAACTGACCTGGAAACCCGCTTCGTCGGTCTCATCATGTCATCTCATTGTGTCGTCTCGCCTCAATGCTAATTCACATCTGAAGTTCGTTAGGGATGTTAAGCCCTTTAGAACTAGCCCGAGGCAAACCAAGAGAAGAGGTGAATTGGTATTTTTAAAAGAAATTATTTTAGCAAAGCATAACAAATCTTAAAACCAAATCACCACAGAAATCAAGGTGCAAAAATAAATAAACGCGAAAGAAAAATAAAGAAAGATCACACCGGATTTATAGTGGTTCGGTCAATCATTAACCTACGTCCACTCCTCGGAGGCACCCTCCGAGTATTGCACTAACTAAGTGTCTCTCCTTTAGCTCCAACAGCTAGGCGGAGAAGCCTTTACGACAGACTCCTTTTCACCAACCCCGGTGCGGTAGAGAACCGACTCCTTTTGTTTCCTCCTGAAGCGGGCAGAGAACCCTAACATTTGCTGAAGTAGACCTCCCAAGAACCTCCAAAGGACGAAGGACGAAGAACGGAGACTACGACTTGGAACCTTGCTTGGAGCAACCCTTGTGAATCCTCTCACAAACTCCCCCTAACAAGTTCCTCTCTCTCTCTCTCTCTCTCTCTCTCTCTCTCTCTCTCTCTCTCTCTCTCTCTCAGCTCTCTCAGGTCAAGACAGCAGCACTCAAGGTCTTAAGCATGGGAAAATTTGGGTCCTTTAAATAAAATTTCAAGAACCGACATTATCATCCAGGACCATATTTATATCGTCCTGGCGGATCAGTACAAAATAAGCTCAATCAACTGGGACTATTCAGGACGATCAGAAGAAAATTGATTACATCATCCAGGCCGATGCAATATCGCCCTGGATGATTAGTTCAAATCCAAGTACAATCGTCCTAAACATCGCCCTGAATAGAGTCTAGCCGATGTCAATCATCCAGGACATCATCCTGGTCGATTCTACGATTGGCCCAACCGATGTGATTATATCAATCAACCTTAATTGCTTTTCACAATTGTCTGATTAATTTAGGCATAATTGTGCTGTATCGTCCAGGCCGATATGGAGATCGTCCGGGACAATAATTTAAAATAAAGAATACTTAAATTGATCATGGTGGCTGATTCTTTCTGATTTGAGCTTATCGTCCTGGCCGATACATATATCGTCCTGGATGATTTGCTTAATGACGGATGCTTAACCAGGATGCCCTAATTAGGATTTTTTTTTATTTTTTGTTGAATCGTCCTGACCGATATGAAAATCGTCTAGGCCGATATACTCAAAACAGAAAAATTAAGAAAATCCCTCAAGTGTGTGTGTGCAAGGTTACTTAGCATCAGGAACCACTTTTATAATTGACTCAAGAAAGGAGAAAAAACATACTTGACTCAACCTAAATCTACCCGATCTTGAGCTGGCTTGAGCTGTATTCGACCTTGTGGTCCTGAAAAGTTAATAGGCAAAGCAGTCGTAGGGAAATATGAATGTTTGCTATCATCAAAAGTCTAATCCATAATTTCAGATTCGCAACAATCTCCCCCTTTTTTATGATGACAAACATAAACAGAGAATTCCAAATTGTTATGGCAATAAACAGTTATGGCAGTTTAGTAAGAAAAATAGTTCACTAAATTTAAAGTATAAAAATACATCATACTACTCCCCCTTTTGACATCACAAAACGGAGGGAATCACAAACAAAAGTAGAACATAAACTAAAACAAAACATAAAAAATAAACTATAGAAAACTGAAACTAAAACTAGAAGAGAAACAAACTAGAAAAAAAAATAAAGAAAATCAAAGTAACGAGGGCCCTTGATCATCAGACGGAGGTGGTGGTGGTGGTGGCTGCTGGAAGAAGGTGGAAAACGTGGCAAACTATGCCCCAAACCAGGCCATATCATGGTCGTGCTGCTGCTGCTGGTGTGTAACATAGGCATCGAATCGGGCCACGTCCTCAGCGTGCTGCTGCTGCTGGTATGCAATATAGGCGTCGAAACGGGCCATCCCTTTAGCGTGCTATGCTGCTGGTGTGCTACGAACGTGTCGAAGTGGGTCTCCAATTGATCAAATTTCTCCACCAACTGATCCAGCTGTGAGTACTGGCATAGAGGAACAGGTTTAGGAATAGGAGCTGGAGCGGGAGCCTCCTCCTCCTCTGCCCCTTGAGCTTCCCCATCCCCTTGGTGGAGATGAGTACTGTGAAGGGCATTGAAGAAATTATTTGAGTAAAAAGGTGGAGAATGGTTGGGAGGAGCAGGATATTGAAGCTGGCATTTAGATTCTAGAACATAGGTAATGAGGTGTCCTAGAGCTAGATTGGGTTTCCTCCTATGAACTAGATCACAGATTATAGTCAGATGCTCAATATAGAAAAAAATTAGGTCAGTAGCATTGAACTCCCTATGGGCTAGAATGTAGAAGGTAATAAGTGAAAGAAGTGGAGTGATGTGGACTTGGTCCCCAACTTTTGGAATAATAGAAGAGCAAAGGACATGTTGGATTATCCTAGCATCTTTGAGTAAAGAATTAGTCTCTCCAACATGAAAGTGTGCATTTGTGTGGCGAAGAAAGTGATTTGCAGTGGACCAGTCAAAGTCAGGATCATAGACAAGGGTATGCAGCTTATCCCTAGTGGTGGACAGTTGCAACAATTCAGCACAATCCTGATATGTGATTTCGATAGGGAGTCGATTCACATAGGATGTGAGAGCAGTGTAGGAAGAATTTATACAGAGGTTTGCGTAGAATTCAAAGAGAAGTTCAAAACTAAAGGATACTGCAAGAGTGAGAATAAAGCAAAGAGAAGTGTGGGAAAAAAGATCTAGTACCGGATAGGAGAGATAGACTGGATTGATGGTTTGTGAGAGAGTAATGCCACACTCCTTGTAACGACGGTAGGCAGCCTGATCATCTGCCTCCCTGAATCGAGAGTCTAGTGTGTCCCTCGAGGAGCTTCCAGAGGTTTGTCGAACACATTTTCCTCCAGCCATAAGCAGGAAAAGAGAAAGAAATAGTAAGCAATCAGGGAGTACAAGGAAGTGTGAAGAGAACAGGGCTAAGATCTGGCCGTATTTAAATAATCGGAAGGATCATCCAGGCCGATCACAGGATCGTCCAGGACGATCCAGTGCAATTATTGTGAATAGCCTAATTGGTCAAAAAGGCGGTCCGATCGTCTAGGCCGATCAGGTATCGGCCGGGATGATTAGACATAGACGATCATCCCGAGGAGTCAGACCGAACGACAGTTGAAAAAGCAGATCGTCCAGGCCGATTAGGTGGATCGTCCAGGATGATGCTCAATAATGGATCGTACCGACTGAATTTAAAACATTTTAAATCAAGCTTCATGTGTATCGTCTAGGACGAATAGTGGATCGGCCAGGATGATTATCCAAAAATGGATCGTCCCGGGCAAAATTATAGATTTTAAATGTGTTGACAGGTGGATTGTCCAGGACGATTCAGTGTATCGGCCAGGATGATTATCATAAAGGCATTGGCAAGGACGAAATGTTATCGGCCAAGACGATCAAGATGATTGAAGCAGAGGACGATCATATCATCCAGGACGATTATAGCAAAAAAGTCAGAATATTCAGTAGATGGAATTTTTGAAGAACGAAAAGCCAATCATCCGTGATGATATAAACATTAGTCAGGACAATGTGATAGAAAATTTCAACTCAAAGGAGGAATAGAGATGATCAGAGAAGGCCCAAAAATAACAAGAAAAAAAGAAAAAAAAGAAAAAAAATAACAACGATAAAACAAAAGTTAAAAAGGTTTTTTTTAATCAAGGTATGAACATGATAAACTTTCCATGTGATTGATTCTAAAAATTTATAAGTTAATAAGTTAACAACTTCAAAAATCCAAATAAACGGTAAAATATCATATCATGTTATTGCTAAGCTCGAACTTCTTTTAGGGCAAAATCTTCTTTTGAAATCAAAAGGCCTAACTTAGAAAAACATTTGGATAAGAAAAAGTGAACTAATCAAGACTTGTTTTAGAAAAATGTCTTATAGAATAATATATCAAAGAAGTTTGTTACATCTGCAAATTTCGAAATCAAGTCTTTGAAATTCTCAAGTGATACATGAAATCTTCTAAGTTTTAAGAGTTGGAGGAAAAGAAGATAGCTTGCTTTTGATGGGCTCATTTTATGCCTCTTGCATCTTATGATTTTTGATACACTTTGTGAATATAATTTTCAATTTGACGTCATTACGCATCTTTTGTTTTTGACATCATTGACCACTTTTTTTTTCATTATTTTTGCAAGCTAGATTCTTTTTCAAAAACTATTAAATATTCTTAGTTGTGAGTATATCTTCCAGATATTAGAGAAAAAAAACTCACTCTCTAATATAGGGAAGAATAATCACAAAACAGAATCAAAAATCATGTTAGAGAATCATTGCTATGATAATGAGAAATCTTAAAGTAACATAAAAACTTTGACAATTTTGGTATAAGCTAGATTACTGTAGCAAGGTAGAAAATATCTCAGTTGCAAAATCCAATTATTAATTTGAGATAGACTTTTGGTTAGAAAAGAAATTTTTACTACCAAAATAGGTTAGAGAGAGACACAATCAACGGTGTTTTTAACCTTTAATAGGTTTAAGAGGTGTAAAATATTAACTCCAAATTTTCAAAATAAAAATAAGACATAAGATATCCATTCAGCGATGATTTGAAACAAAAAGATAAAAAACAAAGCATGGCATATGAAAAACTAAAGTACCAAAAAAAAAACTGAAAGGTCGTTAGGGATGTTAAGCCCTATAGAACTGGCACAAGGCTAACCAAGAGGGGGGTGAATTGGTATTTAAAAAATTTCTCTAAGCAAAGAATGAATACAAACCAAATCACCACAAAAATAAATGTGGAAGATAATAAATATGGAAGCAGTGTAAAAACAAGAACATAAGGGTTTATAGTGGTTCGATCAACTCGACCTACGTCCACTCCCCAGAGGCGCCCTCCGAGTATTGCACTACAATCGTGACTCTCCTTTAGCCCCCACAGCTAGGTAGAGAAGCCTTTACAAACATCTCTTTTTGCCACACCCGACAAGGCAGAAAACCTTCCTCCTTTTGCTTCCTCCTGAAGCAGGCAGAGAACCTCGATCGCTTGCTGGAACTTGCCTCTCCCAACCCTTCCAAGGATAAGAGACTCTAGGGAAGAAGAAGTGGAACAATGCTTGGAGCAACCCTTATGAATCCCCTCACAAGATCCTTTCTCTCTCTCTCTCCCTCCCTCTCTCTCTCCATTAGATTTTCTCAGGTCAAGATAGCAGCCAAGGATATTCAAAAACGTTGAACAAGAGCTCTTATATAGAAGAGCTTCAAAGGAGCTCATTAATTGCAAGTTGCCGACTATATCGTCCAGAATGATACGGAAATCGTCCTAGTCAATCAGTACAAATCCAATGAGATTGGCCAGAGCATCGCCCTAAATGCAAACTGGACGATTGAAAATTGGCTTGATCGTCCAGGACAATCTCATAATTGTCCTGGCCGATCAGTTCAAATCAAAGGAAAATCATCCAGAGCATCGCCCTGAATTTAAGCTGTCAGATCCCAATCGTCCAGCACATCGCCCTGAATTTGTATTGGCCGATATTTATCGTCCAGGAGCAATTAAGGATTTTAAAATAGATCGTCCTGAATGATCTTTCGATCGGCCAGGACGATATGATCGTATCAATCATCCTTAACTATCTCCTTGATTGTCTGATCAATTAAGGCATAATTGTGAATATCGTCCAGGCCGATCAGAGATCGTCCTGGCCGATTACCAAAAGTACAGAATACCTTAATTATTTATGACGGTAATTTCTTTCTGTTTTGAGTCTATCATCCTGGCCGATACAAGTATCATCCAGGCAGATTGGCTAATAACGGTTGCATTAATTAAGAACCCCTAATTAGATTTTCTATTTTAAGCCCGATCATCCAGGATGATATAATATCGTCCTGGCCAATTTGAGTAAAAATAGAAATTCTAAGTCTCTCAAGTGTGTGTGTGTGTGTGTAGGATTACTTTGCATCAGTCACACCAAAAATTACAATTGACTCAAGTAGAGAAAAAAATAAAGTTACAGACTGACTCAACCCTAATCTACCCATTCTTGAGCTGGCTCTATTTTTCCATCCGATCTTTGATTCCTAAAACATCAGTAGTAAAAGATAGTCCAAGACAAGTAAGAGTGTTTGTCAATAATCAAAACATAGTTCATATACCTGAATTTGTAACAATCTCCCCCTTTTTTATGATGGCAAAATACTACGACAAATATTTAAAACTTGTGAGTCAATGAGTTAACAACATCAATAATCTAAAGAACGGTAGAATATTCAATCATGATTACCCTTAGCTCAGACTTTCTCTTATGGTAGAATCGTCTTTTGAAATCAATGACCTAACTCAAAAAATCAATTGGGTATAAAAAAAGAATCCATTCATCACTTGGTTTAAGAAAAAAATATCTTATAGAATAATGAACCACTGTAAATTTGTCACAATCGCAAAAACAATCAAAATCAAGTCTTTGATACATGAAAACTTTTAAGTTTTAAAAGATTTGAAAAGAGAGAATTCAAGTCTTTGATAGCTTGCCTTTTAGTGGGCTCATTTTATGCCTCTTGTCACTTTGATTGGCTCTTTGAGCATCTTGATTTTTGATACACTTTTGTGTATATACTTTTTCTTTTCAATTTGGCGTCATTGGCCATTTCTTTTTTAATTTTTGCAAGTTAAATATTCTTTTTCAATATCTTAAAAAAGACTTCTTAGTTGTGAGTATGTCTTCTAGATATTAGATAATAGGAGCTCTCTCTTTAACATAGAGAAGAACTATCCACAAAACAGAATCAATAACCAATGACAAGAGTAACGAAGAATCTTCATGTGACAAAAAAACTTTAAACATTATAAATACAAGATAGATTTACTTAAGCAAGTTTAGAAAAGATCTTAATTTCATACAAAATCTTTAATTTGAAATAGATTTTTTATTAAAAAAAACTATGCCACTAAATTAGGTTAGAGAAGGAGATACAATCACAAAATATTTTTACCATCCAATAGATTAAGAGATGTAAAATATTGACTACAAATTTTCAAAAGTAAGGACAAGGCATACGATATCATATCAGCGATGATTTTTTAAAGATAAAAAATTAAGAAAACCAACAAGAAAGCAAGCTAAATCAAACAAAAACAAAACAAAAAAAAGAAAAGAAAATAAAGAGCAAAAAGGAAAAACAATTAAAAGAAAAAGAACAAAAAAACAAGTAAAGCAAATAGAAGATCAAGTTTATGCAGTTATGTCAATCACACCCAATCTGGTCCTTAAAGAGCTGAAAGTGCAGAAGGCTAGTGGTTTAGTAAAGATGTCAACCAGTTGATTTTCAGTTGTCACATGATGTAACTCAATGTCTCCCTTAGTCACATGGTCTCTAATGAAGTGATGCCTAATGTTAATGTGCTTAGTCCTTGAATGTTGGATAGGATTCTTAGAGATGCATATGGCACTAGTATTGTCACAAAAGATTGAGATGGTGCCTACAGGTAATCCTAAATCCAATACATGTTGTTTCAACCAAAGGACTTGGGCCACATAACTTCCAAGAGTAATGTACTCAGCTTCAGCAGTGGAAAGTGCAACAGAATTTTGCTTCCTACTAGACCATAAGACCAAAGATTGTCCTATGAATTGACAAGTCCCTAAAGTACTTTTTCTATCCATCTTGCATCCTGCAAAATCAGAGTCAGAAAATCCAATAATCTCAAAAGAAGTGTTGTGTCTAGGATACCAAATCCCTAAGCTTTGGGTCCCCAAAAGATATCTAAAAATTCTTTTAACAGCAGTTAGGTGGGATTCCTTAGGGTCGGCTTGAAATCTAGCACAAAGGCACATACTAAACATTATGTCGGGTCGGCTCGCAGTCAAGTAGAGTAAAGATCCAATCATGCCTCTGTACTTCTTCTGATCAACAGACTTACCACTTGGGTCCTTATCCAATGAAACACTAGAAGTCATGGGAGAATTAATTGGCTTAGATTTATCCATCTCATACTTCTTTAAAATGTCCTTTATATATTTTATTTGATTAAGAAAGGTTCCATCATCCAATTATTTTATGCTAAACCCTAAAAAATAGGACAACTCTCCCATCATACTCATCTCAAACTCTCTACTCATTATTTTAGAGAACTCATCACAAAGTTTTTTATTAGGAGATTTAAAGAGTATATCATCCACATAAATCTGAACAATGAGTAAATCATCTCCAATTTTTCTAAGAAAAAGGGTGGTGTCTACGCTCCCTTTAACAAACTCTCTTTCTAGTAAAAATGTGCTAAGCCTCTCATACCATGCTCTTGGTGCCTGCTTTAAACCATACAAAGTCTTTTTTAATTTAAAAACATGATTTGAAAATTGGGAACACTCAAAATCTTGGGGTTATTCTACAAATACATCCTCTTTTATTTTCTCATTCAAAAAGGCACTCTTGACATCCATTTGATAAAGCTTAAATCCTTTATAACATGCAAAGGCTAATAGCACTCTAATGGCTTCCAATCTAGCTATTGGGGAAAATGTCTCTTCAAAATCTATTCCTTCTATTTGGTTATACCCCTTAGCCACCAATCTTGCTTTATTCTTAACCACCACTCCTGAATCATTCACCTTGTTCTTAAAGACCCACTTTGTCCCAACTACACTTTGTCCCTTAGGTCTTTCTACAAGCTTCCAAACTTCATTCCTAACAAATTGGTTCAACTCCTCCTGCATGGCTAAAATCCAAAACTCATCAGTAAGGGCTTGGTTTATGTTGGTGGATTCAGTCATTGAGATAAAGGCAGAGTGGTTCACCTCCTTCCTAAGTCCATGTCAAGTCTTAACTCCATTAGAAGGGTCTCCTAAGATCAAATCCTTAGAGTGACTTCTAGAATATCTCCAATCTCTAGGTAAGGTCTGAGAAGGTCCAACCCTTTCCTCCTGATCTAAATTTTCTACTCCTTGAGTGACATCTTCTACTCCTTCTATGTTTTGGTGACCTACTTCCTTCTCCAAATTTTCTACTCCACTAGTAATCTCTCCAATATCATCATCATCATCAACTCCATGCTTTTTAGGATCAGACTCATCAAATACTATATGGGTAGTCTCTTCTGCCACTAAAGTTCTCTTGTTAAACACCCTAAAAGACTTCCTGACACTAGAATATCCCAAGAACACTCCTTCATCAGATTTAGGATCAAATTTTCCCAAGTGAGACTTCCCATTATTGTGAATGAAAACCTTACAACCAAAGATATGAAGGTGAGAAAGATTGGGTGTCCTACCCTTAAGGATCTCATAGGGTGTCTTTTCTAATTTGGCTCTAACGTTCACCATATTCAACACATAACAAGCTGTGTTAATCGCTTCAGCCTAAAAGTATTTTGGAAGTGAATACTCAGCAAGCATGACTCTAGCGACTTCCACTAAGGTCCAATTTTTCCTTTCAGCTATCCCGTTCTGCTGAGGGGTCCTAAGAGCTGAGAAATTGTGGCTAATCCCCTTGTCCTCACAAAAATCTTCAAATCTTTCATTTTCAAACTCTCCCCCATGACCATTATGGATGGTAAAGATCTCACAACCTAGCTTTTTCTGAATCCAAGTAAAAAATATTTTAAACTCCTCAAAAGACTCATTTTTATGTGTAAGAAATCTAGTCCAAGTGAACTTTGAGTAATCATCAACAATCACAAAACCATAGACTTTCCCTCCCAAGCTGGCAGTGCTTATGGGTCCAAACAAACCCATGTGCAGTACTTCTAAAGGTCTAGATGTGCTAATTTCCTTAGTGGGGTGAAAGGTGGAGTGGACTTGCTTTCCTAGTTGACTGGCATCACAAATGTGATCTTTTGAAAACTTGAGTTTGGGGACACCTCTAACTAGGTCTTTTTGGGTCACTTTCCTAAGGGTTTTCATTCTTGCATGACATAGTCTCCGGTGCCACAACCATGAATCATCAATCACTATTTTTAAGCAAAATGAAACAGCACATTCAATGTTATTTAGATCAAGCATGTAGACATTGTTGATCCTCTTTCCCCACAAAATAGTGTTGTTACTTAAACTTATAATGCATGAATTTGTAAAGAATTGCACGATGAAGCCTTTGTCACAGAGTTGACTGATGCTGAGCAGGTTGTGCTTCAATCCATCTACAAGCAAAATATTTTCAATCATAAGGTTCTTGGAATTATCAATTATACATGCGCCTACCACCTTCTTGGTGGTGTTGTCTCCAAGAGTAACCTTGCCTCTAGTCCTGGACTCCAGCGAAACAAATTGATTGGCATCACCAGTCATATGTCGAGAGCAACCGCTATCCAAGTACCACATACTCTCATGAGGTCTTTTGTGAGAGCCCACCTACAAAATTTTCAAATGTTAGATTTAGGAACCCAAGCAAGTTTGGGTTCCTTCTTATGAAAAGTAGAATGCAATGCATGTGTGGTATGTTGTGAATCACGCACCTTGGGTCTTCACACCCAATGTGTACTATGGTGAACAGTGCAAGTATGTGAGATGTGTCCTAGCATGCCACATGAAAAACATCTAACACCTGGAAAAGGATTTCTTAAATGGTTTGAGTTATAATGCCTCTTCCTAGATTTTGGCTTTTGATCAAGTGTTGGTGTCATCCTAGTTTTCTTAAATGTATCCAATTCATTTTGAATCCTCAAGTTAATAAATTTTAGGGAATCATTATTAATCCTCAAATTTTTCTCCATCTCTTTAGACTTTTTAAAATCAGATTCAAGTGAGGTGTGTGTGACTTTTAGTGACTCATGCTCTTCAATTAATTCACAATGCCTTTTGTTTAACTCATCAAATTCATCAAATAGAGCCATACGATTTGAATTAATTGTTGAGTGATCTTTAGTCATAATTGCATGCTCTTTTTGTAACTCCAAAAATTCAATTTTAAGCTTGCATGTGTTTTCTTGAGTTTCCTATATGATGCATGAATTTTTTCAGAAACTTCAAGAAGTTGATCGTAGAAAAGTTTACATACCTCTTCTTGATCAAGATGATCGTCTGCCATCAAGCACAGTTTTGTTGTCTCATCCTCTGGTTCCGTCTCCGATGAATCTGATGCAAAATCCGCCCAAAACGCCTTTTGGAGTCTTTTCTTGTCCTTCCTGAACTTGGGTTTCTCCTCATCCTTCTCCTTTTCTTTGCTTGCATGATCTTGAAGAGTAGGACAATCGGCTTTTACATGTCCAGACTTCCTGCATTCATAACAAACAACATCAGAAGATCCTTTAGAATATTTGTTATCCTTACCTTTTCTCCAATAATACTTTTGCTTCTTCCTTAGAAAGTTTCTGAATTGCCTTGAGATGAAGGTAACTTCATCGCTCTCAGACCTTGAAGAATCGGAGTCAGATTTATGTGCCTTTAGTGCCACCATTTTCTCTTTCTTTATCTCACCTACATCAAGATTTCTTTGATTCACCCCTTGCACGTAAGCAATGAGTGAGCCAAATAAGTTGTCAATCGAATACGTGTTCAAATCCTTAGATTCAGTTATAGCAATGATTTTAGCATTAAAAGAGGAAGGCAAGCATCGTAAAATCTTGTTTATTTTTTTAAAGTTTGAAAGTTCTCTTCCTAAGGCATGCAAAGAAGTAACAATCTGAGTAAATCTCGTATGCATTTCAGAAATTGATTCATGAAGTTTCATACGAAAAAGTTCGTAGTCATGCAAGAGAATGCTCAAACGGGGTTATTTAACTTCATTAGTGCCTTCATAAGTGATACAAAATTTATCCCAAATTTCTTTACCAGTTTTACAAGTGAAAACATGCATGTAGTCTTCTGATTTTAAAGCACAAAAAAAATAATTAAGACATTTTGCATTTAATTAAGCCAAATCCCTATCATCTAAAGTCTATTCAGTAAAAGGAAGTGGAATAGTAATGCCGTTAAGTTTACCAGTTGAAAGTGTATAACTATCCGTAACAAGCATCCACATGCGATTATCAGTAGATTATAAAAACGTAGACATGCGAGTTTTCCAAAAATCAAATGGGATATTATCAAACAGAGGTGGTCGGGTAATAGAGTACCCTTCCGGTGTATTACGATTCCCAAAGTTAGCCATGGATCAAAATCAAAAAAGTTTTCAAACTTAGTTTTTATGAATCCCGCTCTGATACCACTTAAAAGTTTGTTAGGGATGTTAAGCCCTATAGAACTAGCCCAAGACTAACCAAGAGGGGGGGTAAATTGGTATTTAAAAAACTTCTCTAAACAAAGTATGAATACAAACCAAAACACCATAAAAAATAAATACGGAAGAAAATAAATACGAAAGCAGTAAAAAAATAAGAACACAAGGGTTTATAGTGGTTCGGTCAACTCGACCTACGTCCACTCCTCGGAGGCATCCTTCGAGTATTGTACTACAATCGTGACTCTCCTTTAGCCCCCACAGCTAGGTGGAGAAGCCTTTACAAACACCTCTTTTTGCCACACCCGGCAAGGCAGAGAACCTTCCTCCTTTTGCTTCTTCCTAAAGCAGGTAGAGAACCTTGATCGCTTGCTGGAACTTGCCTCTCCCAACCCTTCCAAGGACAAGAGATTCTAGGGAAGAAGAAGTGGAACAATGCTTGGAGCAACCCTTGTGAATCCCCTAACAAGCTCCCCCTCACAAGCTCCCCCTCACAAGATCCTCTCTCTCTCACTCTCCCTCTCTCTCTCTCTCCTTTAGGTTTTCTCAGGTCAAGACAGCAGCCAAGGATGTTCAAAAATGTTGAACAAGAGCTCTTATATAGAAGAGCTTCAAAGGAGCTCATTAATTGCAAGTTGCCGACTATATCGTCCAGGACGATATGGAAATCGTCTTGGCCGATCAGTACAAATCCAATGAGATCGGCCAGAGCATCGCCCTGAATGCAAACTGGATGATTAAAAATTGGCTTGATCGTCCCGGCCGATCAGTTCAAATCAAAGAAAAATCATTCAGAGCATCGCCCTAAATTCAAGCTGTTCGATCCCGATCGTCCAGCACATCGTCCTGAATTTGTACTGGCCGATATTTATCGTCCAGGAGAAACTAAGGATTTTAGAAGAGATCGTCCCGGACGATCTTTTGATCGGCCAGGACGATATGATCGTATCAATCATCCTTAATTACCTCCTTGATTGTCTGATCAATTAATGCATAATTATGAATATCATCCAGGCCGATCAGAGATCGTCCTGGCTAATTACCAAAAGTATAGAATACCTTAATTATTTATAGCGGCAGTTTCTTTCTGTTTTGAGTCTATCGTCCTGGCCGATACAAGTATCGTCCAGGCCGATTGGCTAATGACGGCTGCCTTAATTAAGAACCCCTGATTAAATTTTCTATTTTAAGCCCGATCATCCAGGACCATATAAATATCGTCCTGGCCGATTTGAGTAAAAACAGAAATTCTAAGTCTCTCAAGTGTGTGTGTAGGGTTACTTTGTATCAGTCACACCAAAGATTACAATTGACTCAAGAAGAGAAAAAAATAAAGTTATAGACTGACTCAACCCTAATTTACTCATTCTTGAGCTGCCTCTGTTTTTTCCATTCGATCTTTGATTCCTGAAACGTCAGTAGTAAAAGATAGTCCAAGACAAGTAAGAGTGTTTGTCAATCATCAAAATATAGTTCATAGACCTGAATTTGTAACAAAAACAACTAGAAATAAATAACAAAAACTAGAAAAATACGGCAAAGTAATCAGTAGATAAAGTATCAGTAGAAATCAAGTTTATACATTAATGTTAATCACGCCCAAT
This sequence comes from Dendrobium nobile, assembly GCA_022539455.1. Taxonomy (NCBI): domain Eukaryota; kingdom Viridiplantae; phylum Streptophyta; class Magnoliopsida; order Asparagales; family Orchidaceae; genus Dendrobium; species Dendrobium nobile. The sequence continues at coordinate 60,067,420 of CM039723.1, read as the reverse complement.
CTGGTCCTTAAAGTGCTGAAAGTATCAAAGGCCAGTGGTTTAGTAAAAATGTCAGCCAGTTGATTCATAGTCGCCACATGATGTAACTCAGTATCTCCCTTTGTCACATGATCTCTAATAAAGTGATGCCTAATGTTAATGTGCTTAGTTCTTGAATGTTGGATATGATTCTTAGAAATGTAGATTGCACTAGTGTTGTCACAAAGAACAGAGATGGTGCCTACAAGTAATCCCTAAATCCAGTACTTACTATTTTAATCAAAGGACTTGGGACACGCAACTTCCTAAAGCAATGAACTCAGCTTCAGCAGTGGAAAGAGCAACAAAGTTTTACTTTCTGCTAGACCAGGAGACTAGAGACTGTCCTATCAATTGACAAGTTTCAAAAGTGCTTTTTCTATCCACTTTACATCCTACAAAATCAGAATCAGAATATCTGATAATCTCAAAAGAAGTGTTGTGCCTAGGGTACCAAATTCCTAAGTTTTGGGTCCCTAAAAGGTATCTAAGAATTCTCTTAACTGCAGTCAGGTGGGATTTCTTAGGGTCAGCTTGAAATCTAGTACAAAGACAAACGCTAAATATTATATCAGGTCAGCTAGCAGTTAGGTAAAGTAAAGATCCAATCATCCCTCTGTACTTCTTCTGATCAACTGATTTTCTATTTGGGTCCTTGTCTAATTGAACTCCTGAGGTCATGGGAGTATTAATTGGCTTGGCTTTGTTCATTTTATATTTCTTCAAGATGTCCTTTATGTACTTTGTTTGGCTCAAAAAAGTTCCATCATTTAATTGTCTAATGCTAAACCCCAAGAAGTAGGACAATTCTCCAATCATACTCATCTCAAACTCCTTACTCATTATTTTAGAAAAATCATCACATAGCCTTTTATCAGAAGATCCAAAAATTATATCATCGACATAGATCTGAATAATGAGTAAATCATCTCCTACTTTCCTCAGGAAAAGGGTGGTGTCTGCACTCCCCTTACAAAACTCCCTTTATAGTAAGAATGTGCTAAGCCTCTCATACCAAGCTCTGGGTGCCTGCTTTAATCCATATAAAGCCTTTTTTGATTTAAAAATATGATTTTAAAATTGGAAACTCTCAAAACCTGGGGGTTGTTCTACAAACACATCCTCTTTTATTTCCCCATTTAAAAAGACGCTCTTTACGTCCATTTGAAAAAGCTTAAATCCCTTATAACAAACAAAGGCTAATAGCACTCTAATGGCTTCCAATCTAGCTGCAAAAAAGTCTCCTCAAAATCTATCCTTTCTATTTGGTTATACCCCTTAGCCATTAATATTGCCTTATTCCTAACCATCACTCCAGAATCATTCACCTTATTCGTAAAGACCCACTTGGTTCCAGCTACACTTTGTCCCTTAGGTCTTTCTACAAGCTCCCAAACATCATTTCTAACAAACTGGTTCAACTCCTCCTGCATGGCTAAGATCCAAAACTCATCAGTAAGAGCTTGGTTTATGTTGGTGGGTTCAGACATTGAGATAAAGGTAGAGTGGTTCACTTCCTTCCTAAGTCCATGTCTAGTCCTAACACCATCAGAAGGGTCTCCTAAAATCACATCTTTAGGGTGACTCGAAGAGTATCTCCAATCTCTAGGCAAAGTGTGTGAAGGTTCAACCTTTTCCTCCAGATCAACAATTTCTACTCCTTGGGTAACCTCTCCTACTCCTTTAGTGTTATGGTGCTCGACCCCCTTCTCTAAGTTTTCTAATCCAGTGTCAATCTCTCCATCATCATTATCCTCAACTCTAGTCTTTCTAGGATCATACTCATCAAACACTACATGTGTAGTCTCTTCCACCACCAAAGTCCTCTTATTAAACACCCTGAAAGACTTCCCAATACTAGAATATCCTAAAAATACTCCATCATATTTTGGGTCAAATTTTCCTAAGTGAGACTTTCCATTATTGTGAATGAAAACCTTACAACCAAAGACATGAAGGTGGGAAAGAATAGGTGTCCTACCTTTAAGGATCTCATAGGATATCTTATCTAATTTGGCTCTAAAATTCACCCTATTCAACACATAACAAGCTGTATTAACCGCTTCAACCCAAAAGTATTTTGGAAGTGAATACTCAGCAAGCATAACTCTGGCGGCTTCCACTAAGGTCTGGTTCTTCCTTTTAGCTACCTCGTTTTGCTGAGGGGTCCTAAGAGCTGAGAAGTTGTGGCTAATCCCCTTATCCTCACAAAAATCTCCAAATCTCTTATTTTCAAACTCTCCCCCATGGTCACTATGAATGGTCAAGATCTCACAATCTAGCTTTTCTGAATTCAAGTGAAGAAGACTCTAAACTCATCAAATGACTCATTTTTGTGTGACAGAAATCTAATCCAAGTAAATCTCGAGTAGTCATCGACAATCACAAAATCATATACTTTTTCTCCCAAGCTAGCAATGCTAACGGGTCCAAACAAATCCATGTGAAGGACTTCTAAAGGTCTAGAGGTGCTAATGTCCTTAGTCGAGTGAAAAGTGGAGTAGATTTGCTTTCCTAATTGGCAGAGATCACAAAGGTGGTCTTTTGAAAACTTAAGCTTGGGGACACCTCTAATTAGGTCTTTTTGGGTCACTTTCCTAAGGGTTTTCATACTAGCATGATATAATCTCCTGTGCCACAACCATGAATCATCAAAAGCCATTTTTAAGCAAAATGAAGCAGCGCATTCAATATTATGTAAATCAAGCATGTAAATATTGTTGATCCGCTTGCCCTACAAAACAGTGTTATTATTTAAGCTCATAATGCATGAATTTGCCAAAAATTTTATGATGAAGCCCTTGTCGCAAAGCTGACTGATGCTGAGCAAGTTGTGTTTCAGTCAATCTACAAGCAAAACATTTTCAATCAGAAGATTCTTGGAATTATCAATTATACCTGCTCCTACCACCTTCCTAGTGGTGTTATCTCCAAGAGTCACCTTGCCTCCTATCCTGGCCTCCAGCACTATGAATTGACTGGCATCTCCAGTCAAATGTCGAGAGCATCCGCTGTCTAGGTACCACATGCTCTCACGATGCCTTTTGTGAGAGCTTGCCTGCAAAATTATCAAATGTCAGATTTAGGAACCCAAACATGTTTGGGTTCCTTCTTATGGAAAGTAGAATGCAATACATGTTGTGGATCATGTAACTTGGGTCTCCAAACCCAATGTGGGCTATGGTGAATGGTGCAAGTGTGTGCTATGTGTCCTAGCATGCCACATGAAAAACATCTAACTCCAAGAAAAGGATGCACTAATCTACTTTTATGATGATGCCTTTTATGCGATGCATGAAATGAAGATTTTTTATTTTCAAAAATTTTTAAATTTTTTAATTTTTTATATTCTTTTTCTAACTCAGAATGGGACAATTTTAAAGAATCATGAGAATTAGATAACTCAAAATGCTTTTTGTTTAATGCATCAAACTCATCAAGTAAAGCCACATGATTTGAATAAACTATTGAATGGTCTTTGAGAAGATTTTCATGCTCTTTTTGTAAATTAAAAAATTCCAATTTTAGGCTAGCATGAGTTTTCTTAAGTTTCCTATATGATGCATGTATTTTTTCAGAAACTTCAAGGAGTTGCTCATATGTTAGTTCACATACTTCTTCTTGATCACTTTGACCAAGATTATTGTCCACCATTAAGCACAAGTTTGTTGTCTCCTCCTCAGGTTCAGTTTCAGAGGAATCTGATACAGAATCCGCCTAGAACGCCTTTTGGAATTTCTTCTTGCTTTTGTCCTTTTTGAAGTTTGTTTTCTCCTCATCCTTCTCCTTACTTAGATGTGCTTTTAGCATAGGACAATCAGCTTTAACGTGCCCAGGCTTCCTGCATTCAAAGCAAATTATTTCATTTGAATTTTTAAAATTTTTGCTTCCCTTACCTTTATTTCACTTTTGATGATTCTTGTGCTTCTTCCTTAGAAAGCTCTTAAATTGCCTCATGATTAAAGCAACATCATCACTTTCAGACTCGGAAGAGTTAGTGTCCGAATCGTTCGCTTTAAGTGTCACTATTTTCTCCTTCTTCTTTTCACCTACATCAAGATTTCTTTGGTTCACCCCTTGCTCGTAAGCAATGAGTGAACCAAGTAAGTTATCGATCGAATATGTATTTAAATCTTTATATTCAGATATTGCAGTAATTTTTGCAACAAAAGAGGAAGGCAAGCATCTTAAAATTTTGTTTACTTTTTTATAGTTAGAAAGTTCTCTTCCTAATACATGTAATGAAGTAACAATCTGAGTAAAACTTGTATACATTTCAAAAATTGATTCAGAAGGTTTCATACGAAAAAGTTCGTAATCATGCAAGAGAATATTCAACCGGGATTGCTTGACTTCTTTAGTACCTTCATAGGTGATATATAATTTATCTCAAATTTCTTTACCAGTAGTGCAAGTGGAAACACGCATGTAATATTCTGATTTCAAAGCACAGAAAAAATATTTCAAACATTTTACATTTAATTGTGCTAGATCCCTATCATCTATAGTCCATTCAGTAAAAGGAAGTGGAAAAGTAACGCCATTCAGTTTTCCAGTTGGAGGTGTATTACCATCCTTAACAAGCATCCACATGCGATAATCAATTGATTGTAAAAATGTAGACATGTGAGTTTTCCAAAAATCAAAAATGATATTATCAAACAAAGGTGGTGAGGTAATAGAATACCCTTCCGTGGTATTATGATTTCCGTTGTTAGCCATGGATCAAAATTCAAAAAGTTTTCAAACTTAGTTTTTATGAATCCCACTCTGATATCACTTGAAAGTTCGTTAGGGATGTTAAGCCCTTTAGAACTAGCCCGAGGCTAACCAAGGGGGGGTGAATTGGTATTTTTTAAAAAAAAATCTTTTAGCAAAGCACAACAAATCTTAAAACCAAATCTCTCTCTCTCTCTCTCCCAAGGCTCTCTCAGGTCAAGACAGCAGCATTCAAGGTCTTAAGCATGAGAAAATTTGGGTCCTTTAAATAGAATTTCAAGAACATACATGATCGTCCAGGACGATATTTATATCATCTTGGCCGATCAGTACAAAATAAGCTCAATCAGCTGGGACGATTTAGGACGATTAGAAGAAAATTGATTACATCATCCAGGCCGATACAATATCGTCCTGGACGATTAGTTCAAATCTGAGTACAATCATCTTGATCATTGCCCTGAATAGAGTCTAGCTCATGTCAATCGTCCAGGACATCGTCCCAGCCGATGTGATCGTTTTAATCAGCCTTAATTGCTTTCCATAATTACCTTATTAATTTGGGCATAATTGTGTTATATCATCCAGGATGATATGAAGATCATCCGGGATGATAATTTAAAATAAAGAATTCCTAAATTGATCATGGAGGCTGATTCTTTCTGATTTGAGCTTATTGTCCTAGCCGATACACGTATCGTCCAGGACGATTTGCTTAATGATGGCTGCTTAACCAGGATGCCCTAATTAGGATTTCTGTTTTTTGTTGAATCGTCCTGGCCGATAGAAAAATCGTCCAGGCCGATGTACTCAAAACAAAAAAATTCAGAAAACCCCCCAAGTGTGTGTGTGCAAGGTTACTTAGCATCAGGAACCACTTTTATAATTGACTCAAGAAAGGAGAAATTACAAACTTGACTCAACCTAAATCTACCCGATCTTGAGCTGGCTTGAGCTGTATTCAATATTGTGGTCCTGAAAAGTTAGTAGGCAAAGCCGTCGTAGGGAAATATGAATGTTTGCTATCATCAAAAGTCTAATTCATAATCTCAGATTCGCAACAGCATCAAGTCTCGTCGTCGTCTCATCTCTCCGTGTCGCGTTAGGCATCAACTCACCCGTGCGCTTCAACTCTCGTTCGTGTGAAGTGCCATCTGTTGTCCGCATGACGCCCTCAGCCGACCCTACCAATAAATGTCTGCCATCTGCATGTCGCCGCCCCCGCAGTCACCACCATCCGCTCAAGCCGAAAATCAAACAAAATCTAACCCCGTCGACGGAGGTTGACTTTTGTCGAAGGTTCGATAGCACCATTGCTATTATTGTAGTCATTGTAAACATTGGTCAGGGTTGGTGGGTCGTATCGAGGGTTGACCCGGTACGAAAAAGTGACTCATTTGCAAAAAATAGTCGGGTTCGAGTCGTGCCAGTTTCAGGTTGGACCCAAACCTAACCCATGACCTGATTTTGACAGCTCTAGTTATGTGTAATAACCCACAACACACTCATTAAGATCTATTTATTTTTTAGCAACATTGGAGTCTTATCTTAAAATTGAGTTTATTTATATGCATGCTTGACTTGTGTGATGCCACCATATTGGTGCATCAATCAAACTCTTAAAAAATTGTTTTGGAAAATAATACATAAAATTACTTGGTATATTGTGATATGAGATGTTGAACTATGCTATGATATGATGAACGGAGTTCAATATGGTTGGGCTTTCTAGAGTTGATTAGCATCCAATTTGTGAATGATTTTCGCCAATAAGCTCCAAATTTGATGTAGAATTTTATGAATAATTTTTTCATATTGTTCCAAGTACTAGATTTAAAATTGCATTAGCTTATATCTGCAATTGGAAATTTATCCTAAACTTCAATTTATTTAAGAAAGCCGCTACTTTTAAACCAATACTTTATGTTTACATGAAATAAATTATTTACATAAAATATATATTATTTTTACTTTCAATTAAAATCTTTGTTAAAATATGATATTATCCTTTTTTTATTTTCGAGACGAGAAGCCAACCTTGAAAATGAAAATCATATATATATATATATATATATATATATATATATATATATATATATATATATATATATATATATATATATATATATATATATATATATATATATATATATATCTATCTCTTCCAGCTTCCATGGTCAGATTGAATTAAAATATAACGGTGGAGCAGCAGAGGCTCTCAATGTCCTCCTCTATTGACATTTGAAAAATATGTTAAGAGATCCTAAAAGCCAAGTCTATTAAATTTTGCTAACTTTCACTAGTTAGCCATGTTTCGAGAAGTACATAAAAGCTTTAGAAAAAAATTATTCAACCTTTGCTCCATCTAAGCCAGGCAAACTGCTCTCGGCGACAGTCTCCTTAACGAACCTGGAAATCACAAGGCATTTGTACATATTATTAGTTGTGAAAGCCAGATCAAATTCGGGGCTTGAATTTGTCTCGCTATTAATCAACCCTCAAACTAATTATGAAAAGCAGAAAAGCAGAAACATATTACCTTGTCAGTTTCTCTTGAGATGATTGCAGTACATAGATGGCAAGAATGAAAGAAAGAAGGAGACCTGTGTGTATTAGATAAAGAAAAATATTTATCAGATAAAAAAACTGCAACCAAGATGCTGGTGCAAACAAGATATCATGAAGCAAACAAAACTTTTGTTTATTCTACATGGGATGCAAGCGTAAGCAGTAGCGGTTGCAATTGTTTCAGCAGGAAGTTCAACAAAGGGAATAAATAAATAAAAGAGAGAGTTGCTTCTTCACCACATTTCGATCTTAATCAATCAACAATCAGTAGTATGATATGCTCTTGTTTCATTCCTATTTCTTAGAATTTATGAAATCTACATATAAGTTTTCAGACTACCGCGTAACGCTAGACATCTATTATCTTCCTAATGAAGATCATAATGACAATTTAAAGAAGATTTATTATAAATTTTGGCGTCCTAGTCCAATCTGTCGAGGTTGACAAAATGATTAATTGCCATTTATCTTATATCCCAGTTTTTCAAGACTAAAGGATTTATTACTTTTATTGGGGATTGCACTCAGATGAAATAGGTACAACTTATCAAATAAAAATGCAATATTAACTTTATTCTCCCTACTTTCATTGTTATAGAAAATCAACTTAAAGATGACATTTGAAAGTACGAGATGCGTCAAGAGAGAGGTGAATTGATGCTTTTAAAAATAATCATAAATAGGAGTACTAATTTTCTTGTAGATATTTCAAACTTTTGGAATAGACAATTTAATTTCACAATGCGGAAGCTAACAATTTTAACAACAATTTCAGTAATAAAGATGATAGAATTTTAAATTGCACAACAGAATATTGATCTCAAAAATTCACCAAGCAGTTATAATGAAAATGAAGTGCAAAAAGTAAAATGCAGAAAATAAAATCAGAAAGAACATATCAAATTTTATAGTAGTTCGGTCAAATCATAACCTACATCCACTCCCCGGAGTCCTTCACTCTGAGTATTGCACTAATACAAAGTGACTCTCCATTTGCTCTCTTAGCAAGCCTTTACAAACTTTCTTCCACCAACCCGGTGCGGCAGAGGACTAAAACTCCTTTCACAAACAGAAAACCTTGACTCATTTTTCTCCCTCCTGGAGAAGACAGAGAAACTACACTCCTTTTTTCTCCCTCCTGAAGAAGGCACATAACATCGACTCCTTTTTCTCCCTCTTGGAGAAGACAGAGAACCTTAATGATAGACTAAGAAGCCTCTCTCCCTAGAGAGCTTCCATAAGACTCACCAAGGCCACAGAAGAAGCAAGCTGCAACTACCCCGGAGAAACCGTGTGGTACCCCTCACACTACTTCTCCCTCACGCTCAAGCTAACATTTTCCTTCCTCTCACAAGCCCTTATTTTCTCCAAAAGCTCCATCTCAGAGTTACTTTTTCAGCCACATTCCTCTCTTCTCCTCTCATCGAAAAAGGTTAAAGAATTGCTTTTATAATAACTTTCAAGAAAACCTAAAAACTTAAATTGGTCGTCTTCTATTTGTACAGTACGATCCAAGTTCGTACAATACAATCAGTTCAAAATGAGTCCTGTCTAGTATGATGTGAACAGTCGTTCAAACGGACTGTTCATTTTTTATGAATATATCGTACAGTACGGTCCATAAATCGTTCAATACGATCTGTTTAATTTCCTCTATTCGTACGAGATGATTCCTGGGATGACGAAAATTCATCTCTGTAACTCGTCCCGTATTGTTCTCATCGTACAATACGGTTAGTTGTTTTTAAGTAAATCGTCTAATACAATATTACTATCATACAGTACGATTAGTTCAAAAATTGCAGCTTCGTCTGGTATGATTTTTTGGATGACCAAATACGTCATTGCTAGTCGTTTGGTATAATCGTCATCGTACAGTACGATTATGTCAAAAATCATTGTTTCGTTTAATACGAACTCTGGGACGATCAGAATTCGTCTTTGTCAATTGTCTGGTACGATCAACATCGTACAGTACGAGCGACTATCATTAATTAAACATGATTTGATTAACTAATCATGAGGGTTAATTTTAGCAAGATTTTAAATCTTCGTACAGTACAATTTTATCGTACAGTACGATTAATTCAAATTTTCAATTTCAAAATCTTACTTAAATTAATCTAGCAGCAAAGGTTTTGATAATAATATGAATCGTACAGTACGATATATATCGTATAGTACGAATAGTTTACCGAACATGAAATTTCAATTAGTCGTTGAACCATTCTCTGAAACAACTAATCTTACAGTACGAATTTAATTCATACAATATGATTTGTTCTGAAAATTCATAAATTTTTTAAAAAAAATTCTCTCCCCTTGTGTGTGTGCATGGTCGGTCACCCACTTGCATACACTCTAATGTGGCCTGACTCACGAAAATAGAAAATTAAAAAAAAATTAAAAATACAAACTCTTTTGACTTGAAATTCTAATCTACCCAATCTTGAGACTTTAATCCTATAGGCACAAGCCCCTATAGTTAATTACCCCTCCCGATTATGAGAGAGAACTTTCAATTAAGGCTAGTAGTCGATCAGATATGTAGAGAATATGTGTCATCTGGCATATAATAGCAGCATAGGCTTGGGTATTAGATGTTTTAATATTTAAAATTAAAAATTTCACCACCTTGCAGTTAAAGCGGATGCTGGGGGGAATGGATGACGAACCCAATTAAGATCTCATGGTTCCATCGTCCTAGGGCATCATGGTCCTTGGTCTACTTAGTCAGAGGAGGTATTCGACCCAACCTGAAGAAGGATCCTTGTTGACAGCTATGGGTTGCTTCATCTAATGGGTACCTTGTAGACCTGGGATGAATGTTTGTCTAAGAGAACAAATTTGAATCCACCTTAGCCCTATCGATTATATCTTATTGATTCATATATCAAGAATTTAATGTCATTGGGAAACATACAGCTCTGGTCATGACTGTAATTTAGTGGTGTAATTTGGCGGTAAACCACCTGTTCAGAGGGCCTGATTATAATTTTTTATCCTGCAGTGCCATTTGGCGGCAAACCAGCCAATTAGAGAACATGTGCCACATCCTTACTAGCGAGAGATTGTTTGAAAAAGAATCCTAATGATATGCTCGACCATAGATTGGTTTTTTGTGAGCTGAAGTAGTTTTCAATTTATCCACCTTGACAAACTTTTGCGCAGGGTGGATGAATTTTACTTAAGTGCATGATGGTTAAATTTAAATTTAAATATTTTGGAGTTTGAAATTTTTTATTGAAATTTTTGAAGATTTTGAATTTTATAAATATTTGGGTGGCATTTCTTTGAAATTTGTGTTGTTTGAAATATTTGGAATTAACCCTTCTAGTTGAGATCTGTGTTCAATATAGCCATCAATGGATAGTTTTAAGGTCATTTCATTTGTTGATTGAACTTTGTCAACTTTTTCTAGTTGTCGACAGAGGATCAGGTTCAAGCCGATTGTATGCTCTTATTAATGAATTTTTCTTCTTATAGATCTTAAATGCATAATATAAATGTTTAAAACAAATATCTCGGTCAACAACGTTACTGTATATTTATTTAATAGTTCGAGCGTCTCAACTTCTAATGATCCATGTAGAAGGATCGGTTTGAACTTTACTTAATTTATTGACCCACGCAGCATCCCTAGATGTCATGTATGTACTCGTAACATGCTCGTCAGGGCCCATGCGAGTGTGTGATTACACATGCACTTCTTTGCATTTATGTGTATACATATTGTAGTGCATGTGTGGGGGGACATTTTTAAAATATCTTGGCATTGATCAATTATGTGAACAACTGTCAGTTGAATGTGCACAACGCTCTATATAGAAGCCCATAAATGTCTTATGTTCGCTTGTATGATTATTGTTGATCCAGTGGCATGGTGTTGCAACTCATAGATTGAATTGTTCGCTGCTTTACACATGTAGATTGTCGTGCACTACTTCTTAATTTCAACAAGTAACTTATTGTGCACTAACGAATCTCCTACTATCTTCATAAGAGTTTGGGTTTGCTGCTTGCCTCCTATACTTTTCATAGATAGCACTTTGCATACATGAGAGGCTTCATAGGGCAGCTCGTAAGTATTTGAATGTGTTGTATCCTTGTACCTTTGCTTGCAAAGAACATATGTACTTATGTCCACAGAGGATTTGTTGTACTTACTACATATCCACTGTTGTTATCCACAAGTAATTCTATCGGTCATTGTAGCTCATAGGGAATGGTTGTATTTGACTACAAGTGAACCGACCTCGATCATAGGCACATATCGCAACCTTCGTTGCATACCACTTGAGTGTGTATTTTTCTGTTGGATAGTTGTTTTAGTGGTAGGGACGCTGTGATATCCTTGCTGCAACCATGGTTTTAAAAGGCAAAATCGGGAATCGAGGCGTTTTTTTTAAGGGAGGCGAGGCGTAAGCCTCAAAATGATTAAAATAAATTAATTTAAAATTATAAATAATGATAAAATAATAAAATATTATGTCAACTATGAATTTGAATATTTGTTTTAACAATTATTTATACTACCAATAATAAAAAAACATGAATACAACAATATACTGATCTGCCGGGGTTCCAAGGTGGCGCTACCCCCTGGCGGGGTTCGACCTGCCCGGTCAGGTCGCGGGGTCAAGGGGCAGCGCCCCCTCACGCTGCCTTGAGACGTTACGCCTCGACGCGTATGCCTCGTTGAAAAAAATGGCACGCCTCGTCAAATACATTGAGGCTTAAGCCTCAAGGCGCCGGGTTAGCGCCTCGAACTGAGTCGCGCCTCTGTTCGGACGCCTCAACCGCTTTTTTAATCGATGGCTGCAACAGCTCGTTGGTACTTTACATACAACAAGGGTTTCTCTACAATGACTTGTAGGAACTCGCATATGTCATCTATCTCTCCCCGCATATCGACTGCGAGAACATTTATGCAAATTGTGAGTTAATCACCATGGCTTGTAGAGATTTGGTACATTTGCTTATGCCCTTTTTAATTATTGTAGCAACTGCTGCTTGTAGTCAAGTGAGCGTATTTATTCAGTACCATGACTTATAAGCACAGTCGTTGTGTCCATCACAAGTCTTTTGTTGTTATCCATGGGCTAGCCGCATTTAATGCAGATCTTCTAGCATTACCCATATGTGTTCATACTTATCACATCTCATATGTATTTTGCCTGTGATGTGTATAAGGGGTTTTCTATAGAAGCTCATGGGAGCTTGCATTTATTATCAAATCCTCCATGCATATTGACCGAGGGCATCTTTGCTATCATTGTATTCTGCTTATCATGAGGAAATTAATGATTTGCTCATCACTGAATTACTACTGACTGTATAAGTGTCTCAACAGTCATTACATGCTGCATTGAGTGCGTTGACAAGAGATTTCATTGTTTGCAAGGACTACTATGTCTTCTTGCAAGATTAATAAGGATGCTTCTATCATTGGCATATGATTTGTAGCGCTTGCTGAGGCATTATTGTACATTTAATTGCGACTAGATCACATATCCTTATTAGGAATCATTTATTATAGTGGGCTGCTTTCATCATAACCTAACCCTTTCATTTATGCCCATGCTAAACTATACATACATGGTCGTAAGTGAATCACTGTGTTACAGGCTTTTACAATTGCCCATAGATGGCATGCTGAATACATGTTTGTATTCATAAAGGGCCCGCCATGTTTGTGGTATATCCAACATTGTTGTTTGCATATGGGAATTCTGCATGCAATGTAGACTATTACTTCCACCTCTTTATCTTGTAGGTCGGCTATCATATGCATGGCGATCTTCTTATAATTGCTTGTAAATATCTATATTTACTACGAGTCTTTGACTCTTGAAGAAAGCATATGCATTTGTATCTGCATGTGATTTTCCCACACTCACAAAACTTCAATTGCCATTATTCCCAAATAAAACACATCAGCCGTCGTTGCTAATAAGCAAGTCAATGTGCACTTATTTACGAATTGGTTGGCGTCAGTAGTGAGGAGGTTATATCCTTCACAATCTTCTTGCTTCACTTATAGGCATACTGCATTCATGGTATCATCACATTAATTACATGTCCTTTTATCATGTACTTCTAGACAATTCGTTGTGCATGCTATTGATTATCCATCAGACATCAGTGATGACATTGCCATTATTGTTAGCTGGTAGTTGCATTTGGATTCATTTGTACCATTCATTAGAGACTTCATATTGTAGCAAGTGGTGTTCAAAGTTCTTGGTTCAGTACCAATCTTCTGATCACTTCTTAGTGCTCATCTAAATGATTGGAGTCTTCTTTCAGGATTTGCATTTCTAATTTTAATTGTACACTTATTAGTTTGTAGTTTGGTTCCATGTAGTTCGTTCATTTGAGTTCGAATGTTAAATGTCAAGTCCACTTCAGTTCAATATCATTTGATTCAAGTTCTTCATTCAGTTGCTCAAGATCAAGTCCCACTTAGTTCAAATTCTGGTCTCCTGTTTATTTGTTGATTTGAGTTCAAGTTTAAAAGTCCTGGTTAACTATTTAAGTTATATTCAAATTTCCTAATGTTTGAAAGTATGCAAGTTTGGTTTTTTTTTAAATTGTCCAAATTCCAAGTCTTTTGTAGTTCATGTTTAGTTTATCGTTAGTTCAAGTCCAAGTATGGTCCCCTATCAATGCAAATTTCGGCAACCTCCCGACGTCTCCACCATTTAGGGGAAACTAAAAAAAATTGGGTCATCTCACCACGCTACAAGAGCATGTATGGTTGGTGTAGGGTAGCGCCGAGGTCGTACATTTTCAATCCCACCACGCTACAAGAGCATATATGTGGGCTCCAAAATACCTGCTTAGAAAACACAAGTGGCTTTCCTTGCCAAGCTACAAGAGCGTGTGCAGGTACTTAGAGACTCCCTACCACGCTACAAGAGCATGTATAGGGCCTACCCGCCTCGCCGTATGCGTAGCACCTGTTTTTCTCCTACCGTGCTACAAGAGCGTATATAGATAGTTTTCCGGCTCGACGCAAATGCCAGATGCGAGATTTTGAGTTTTAGAAGTTATAACTGCACAAAGAGGGTGAAAAATTGCATAAAATCTTTTCATTCTCTCTATTTTTTCTTTTTTTTCACTTTTTTTTTTCTTTGGATATTAATAAATATTATTAATGTAAACCTAACCTAAACTACCTGAGGGATTCAGTTGGTCACGAAGAGGATGCGTCGGGTAGGAGGCGGCTTGCGACAGAGAGGGAAGGGGGCAAGGCGGGCTTCAGCTTGGGGAAGATGGGGATTTGAAGTGGTTGGAGCCTACAACTAGGTAGGGGTCAATTCGGTGGTTTGATCGTGAGGAGGTTTGTGGAAGGAATCGAAGGAAAGGGAAGGTGTTTGGCTTGCTTGAGGTCGACGGATATAGGTGGGCTCGTGTGGTAGAAAGCTTGGATTTATGTGGCCGAGGCTTGATGTGAAGAGAAGATCGGAGCAGGAAAGCTTTGGTTCTGTGGATCGTGAAGAGAGGGGCCGGCTTAGGTGACAGGATTTGTGGTTAGGTAGGGAGAACTCCATCTCTCTGTAGACCGAATGATTGGGCAAGGATCAGTAGGTGGACAAGTATAAAAGTCAAATGACTAGGGTAGAGGAGTAAGAGGAGTCGGCAGCTTGAAGCTTCAGTCGGTTCTTCCTATTCGAATGGCTGGATGGGTTGAGGTCCGCGTGCGAGAAGGCGAGAAGGGGCTGGAGACTCATGGGTTTCGGCTCTGTGTTCGTGAGCTAGACGAAGAGGAGCCTTTGGCTCTATTTCCTTCTCCATAAAAACATCAAATCAAATTATAATAAAATACCACAATCCCTCTTTGAGGCATAAGCAAACAAGAATTAGAAGGATACCGTAAGAGAAGATATGAATGCCCGGAAAAAATATATATATACTTGGGATATTATTAAATTACTAAAAAAAAAAATTTAAAGAAAAAAATATAAGATGCAAATAGATCTTTTCATTAAAATGCAGAGTAGATGAAAGTCTGGAGCAATATGAAGTAACTGCCAAAAGATACACCCAATCTGTCTAATAATAAAGATTTGCAACTGTTACAAAAAAATAATGCGTTTCACATTTTAATTTCTCTTGTTGCTAACTTTGGATGGTCCATACAATAGTATAATATGAAGAAAACTTTCTACCATGGGATTGTTAAAGAAGTTCAAATGCAAATTTAAAAAAAAAAGATCTTTATGATCATAAACCCCCAAAGGGATGGTTTGGTAAAATTATAAAAATAATGAATAAAACAGGATACAAACAAAGCCAACAAGATACACTTTCCCAAAACAGCACACTACTGAAAAATTTTCAATTCTAATAGTATATATTAATGATATAATTATTGCCTGTGGTGAAAAAAAAGAAAATGAGTAGCTCAAGAAATCATTTGATGAAGAATTCAAAATCAAACAACTTGGCAAACTCAAATACTTTGGGTTTAGAAATTGCTCGATCATAATAAAAGAATGTTTCTCTTTGTGAAACACATCATATAGACCTACTGTAAGGAAAAAAAAAAGACTAATAATAAGTTCTCTAAAACTTCAACTAAATCAAGTCAAAATACTAAAAACAGTTAGAGAATAGAAGAGAGCATGCGACAATATTAAAGATTAGTTGGAAAACTAATCTATCTATCTCACATATGTCCCCACATCACCTTTATAGTAAATCTCATCAATCACAAACGTAAAGAGTCTAACCTTCAAGCTATTCAAAGAGTTCTCAAGAACCATATGTCAAGTTCTGGAGAAGGGACTCTCTACAAAAAATATAATTCTCTACAAATTGGATGTTATGCTGCTGTTGACTATAAAGAATCACCAATGGATAAGAAATTAGCTTTTTGATATTGCACACTTCTAGGAGGAAACCTTATAATATGGAGTAAGAAGCAACATGTTTCAAGATCCAATGTTAAATCCAAATTCAAAGCAATTGACTAAGCTCTCTGCAAACTTTTGTGGATCAAAATTATTTTATAATATTTAAAAATTAAATGAAAAGAGCCAATGAAAATATAATGTGATAATAAATCTGTCAACAACATTGCTTATAGCCCAATACAACATGATCGAAGAAAATATGTGGAAGTAGATAGATATTTTATAAAAGAGAAATTGGAAAGTGATTTGTTTTGCATTTCGCGTGTCCCGCCAACTTGCTGATATGCTCACCAAGAAAATTTGCAAACCCACATTCAAAAATATTATAAGCAAACTTGGGATGATAGATCTACATCACTAAATTTGAGGGTTGGGTATAAAGGGCTGATGTGCTTAGTTGAGTTAGTGAAAATGCCTAGAAAGGAAACAAGCTGCATATCACTTATCCAACTAATGAAACAACTCTCCCACAGATCCATGTACAATAAATGAGGCCTTGAATTCTTCACATGGAGCCAATCGACGCATCAAGCGAGCCCTAAAGGGGGCAGACAACTAATGGACATTTTTTTTTTATTCTTTTGAGTTATTGTACTTCAGTATTTTCAATTATTCTCTCTAAAATTTTGTGCATAAATAACCATTAAAGAAATAAACAACTTAAGCTTTCCTAGTTACTTCGTTTCTATAATAATGTGGACAACTTGTAAAAATACATAGTCATACAAATTAAAATCATCTACATTCCCAAAGGCATATCTTTTCAATATGTGCATTTACTAAGTGCGCATAATTTCAAGTTCATGATATCCTTCTTCGAAATATGAATCGAATTTTTAAATATAGTGTAATTTAAGCTTATGTATTTGATCAATTTATATAAGCAGTCTTACTTTCAAACATTGTTTTCTTAAATTGTTCTGGAACATGAAAAAATTTCAATATTAAATTATAAAGTAAATATCATACAGGTTTATATGCATCTCAGAATATTTAAAATAATAATCGAGTACAACAACAACAATAACATCAAGCTTTTATCCCACTATGTGGAGTCGGATACATGAATCATTTTTTCTCCATTGTGTCCTATTAAGAGTCAAATTCTCATTTAAATCTAATAAAGAAATGTCATTTCTAATATTTTCTAACCAAGTCTTTTTAAGTCTACCTCTACATTTCTTAACATAAGCCAAATTCAATATATCTATTTTGCTAACTAGGTCATCGAAAGGCCGTCGTTTTATATGACCAAACCATCTAAGACGACTCTTTCTAATCTTATCTTCCACTGGTGCTACTCCAACCTTTTCACATGTATGCCCATTTCATATATTGTCTCTAAGAGTAAAGCCACTCATCCACCTAAGCATCCTCTAACCATCTTATAGAAATTTTCCATAAGTTTAAGGGGGACTTTTCTATCACACAACAAGCCCGATGCATTCCTCCACTTCAATCATCCAGCTTGAATTCTACTAATCAGATCCCCATCTATTTCACCATCACTCTAAATAATAGACCCAATATATCTAAAATGTGTACTCTTATTAATGACTTAATCGCCCAAAGTCACAATCGCCCACTAGATCAATTACTACTAAAATTACACTCCATATATTTAGTATTTGATCTACTCAAATGAAAACCTTTAGACACTAAGGTTGACCTCCATAATTCAAGTTTACATTCAACTCTCTATAGTCTTATCAACAAGAACAATATCATCAGCAAAAGCATACGCCATGGTACAACCTCTTGCAAATGTCTAGTGAGAACATTCATGACTAAAGCAAAATAGATAATGGCTTAAGGCTAATTCTTGATGTAATCCACTGAAATAGGAAAATACTTCGTCAAACCACATTGTGTTTGAAGTAACAGCTCCTGCATACATGTCCTTAATGACTAGAATATAAGCATTATTAATCACTTTCTTTTCTAGAACTCTCCATAGCACTTCTCTTGGAACTTTATCATATACTTTCTCTAAATCAAAAAATATCATATGTAGATCCTCCTTATTCTCTCTATACTTCTCCATCAAATCTCTCAATAAATGTATAGCTTCCATACTAGACGTACCCGGCATGAATCCAAATTGATTTTGAGAAACATTAGTGTCATGCAGTAACTAATGCTCCATAGCTCTCTCTCATAGTTTTAAAGTATGACACATTAACTTGATTCCTCTATAATTCGCACAATCTTGTGCATGACCTTTATTCATAAAAATAAGAATCAACACACTCATTTCCCGCTCATCTAACATCTTTTTAGCCTTCAAAAAATAATATTCAAAAGTTTAGTAAACAAAGAAATTCCATAATTTCCTAAGCATTTCCACACCTCTATTGGAATATCATCAAGTCCAACAGCTTTTCCATACTTTTTTTTCTTTAAAGCCTCTCTAACTTTGGTTTTACTAATATACCAATAAAAACAAAATCTTTATTTACATTTAATGTACTAAGATCACTAAAATCAATCATATTCTTCCAATCTTCATTGAAAAGTTTAGTAAAATATCTCATCCAACCATTGTCGAACATTCTCTTCTAATAAAAATCACTTTTTTATTTTCATCCTTAATGCACTTCACTTGAACAAAATCATTATTGCTCCTATCCTTTAGTTTGGCTAACTTATTCATATATCTTTCACCCTCATTAGGATCTAATCTATTATATAAATCATTAAAAGCTAAAATCTTTACATCACATATTACTTTTTTAGACTCCTTACGAGCATCTTTATAGTTTTCTCAATTGTTAGAATTTTTACATCTAAACCAATTTTTACAATAAATCATAATATTTTTTATCTTTTCTTGCACATTTTGATTCCATCAGCAACTATTTTTACTATTATGAGCTTTTTCTTTTGATACTCTAAGCACATCTTTAAGAATATTTTTAATATCACTAGCTGCCGTTTCTCACATAATATTAGCTTCTTCATACACAGGTAAAATCTTACTTCAAAAACATTTTTGTTAACCTTTTTTAAATGCTCCCTTATAATCCTAGAACAACATTTTACTTTATTTTTTGCCCCTTTTATTTTAAAGTCCAAAACTAATAAGCAATATTATGTACATAAACTTTCACTGAAAATAACTTTATAATCTTTGCAATTTAAACGATCTATTTTTTTATAACAAAATAATCAGAATTTTACTATATTTTTTTTATAAGTGATGAAATGTTTATTTCTTTTCTTAAATAAGATATTTGCAATTACAAAAGTATAAGCTAAAGAAAAATCTAATACGGTCTTATAATTAGTCACTCCAAACTCATAGTCACCAATGAATACTTTTAAAATCATTTACCTCTCAATCAACATGTCCATTTAAAATTCCTTCAATAAAAACTCTTTTTTTAATAAGTAACTTTTGTATTAATTATTCTAAGTCATTCAAAAATTTTAATTTTGAACACATATCTAAACCTACTTGAAGAGCTTAAGCACTTATAATATTAATAACCTTAGTATCAATAATAATTTTTAAAGCTATAATTTTATCTCCAATTCTATAAATTTTTACAATATTATCCTACAAACTCTTATTTATAATCACCCCTATACCATTTCTAGTACGACTCCTACTAGAATACTATAATTTAAATCCTAAACTATCAATCTCCTTAACATTTTCTCCAACCCATTTAGTTTCCTGAATGCATAGAATATTTATCTTCCTATGAATTATAATATTTATTAATTCCATTAAATTCCCATAAGGGAATTCCAAGTCTCTATCCTAATATTAGTTTCATGGATTAGCTTCTTTGCCCATATCTATCTATGACGTGGGAACCCTTGCCTATTTAACACTACATCCAAGCGTCGGTGCAACGGACTTTGCACATTTGTCACTGTATACAGGCCATATAGCGCGTAGCTTAAAGAGAACGTTCTAGCATTAACACAATGTATTATAGAATTCAAAATGAATAATATAAAATGTGAGTTCAAAAGATTTAGATATTACATTTTTTTCAATATATATATACATATATATATATATGTATACATATATATTGTTCTTAGGCCCTAGCATGGTTTAAAATTGTGCAATATGAGGCTCGCCTTGAGGCCCGCCTTTGCGCAATTCCAGTAAAGAATGCCTCGATGCTTATGCCTTGAGTTTTTTTTTATGAGGCTTGCGCCTCAGCATGGTTAAGGCCCGCCTCGCCTCACTGGCATGAGGCTTACGCCTCACGCTATATGTATTAAAACTTATATAAATCTTGAAGTAAATACCCGACATTGGACTCTATAGGAGAGGAGGAAGGGGAGAGAGCAGTTCACCATAATGATGATTCAAATGAAGAACCCCTTAGTGATGACAGTGCTGATGACTTATGAGTTCTTATGTGATATGTCATTGCTATTTATTTTTGAAAATTGGAAATATATGTTAATGAAAAGAATATTGGGATTTGGGAAAGATAGAATTTTGAGTTGAACTATATTTTATGTTGTCTTATTATTGAGATATTTTAATTTCACTTCATATCTTATGCTTTTTTACGTTTTATATTATTCACTCATTAGTATATAAAAAATTTATCATTTTATGTTTACGCAATCTTTTGATTTTGAGGCTTACGCCTCAAAACGCCTTGAGGCTTACACCTCACCTCACGAATGAAAAACGCCTCAATACCCGAATACGCAATTTTAAACATTAGGCCCTAATTTTAAAAGAGTACATATTAATACGTAATACATATACTATTATGCATTGTATTTAAATTCTCTATTTAACATGATTTACATTCTTCCCTCCAGAAATTACCACTACTTCCCGGCCACTTCCGGCGTTCATATATGTCCACATGATTACGACTTTTTCCTTGTTGTTTGGAATTGTTTAACATAGATTCTTTTTTGAGAAACTTAAGAAATTAGAGAAAAATACATGCCAAAAATGGGCCTCCTTCACGTAGCACCTCTTATTTAGAATTTTTCCCTTTCAACTAGTGCCAATTAAAATATTGTGCAGATAATTAAAAGCCCAAGATCGAAGTTAGAAAAAGGAAAAAGAGAATTTCGAAAAAACAAGCCACGTGATACCTGATCCAAACAATACATAAAATCCTCCTGAGACATCTATTTCTGATCTTTCCTCCCTGTTAGAAAATACAGCAGCCGAAACAAGTCAAAGTACAAACATTAAAATTATAAAAATTACTAAGACCACAACTATATGCTTTTCATACATTTTATACACACGACACATGTGAAGGCATCTGTCTGTGACAAATGCATTGAAGCTAATATCATAAATTTTGAAGATAATTGTAAGTATTTGATTATAAAAGTTTCACAGTTTCTAACCATGTGTATCTGACTAGTACGTGTTTTGGCCAATGCTCTGGGTCCCAAAAATGCTTGCGTATCTCTTCATGAACTTGAACATCTATTAAAAGTTCAATACAGAATGCTAGAAGATTAGTGATGTGCAATTCAGATACGTTACGCAAAGAAATCTTCTAACAGAGCAAAAATAAATACGTAAGCGACCTCAGAAAAATTGATCGCAAGTTTGCGCCCTGCCATTTCTGTTTTAATGATTTTGAACTTAATCCTCAAAAGTAGGCCAACAACAATATCAACAAAATGGAGCCAAAATATTGAATAAATATATCATCTAGATGCACAAAATTAATTCCAAAGATTGAAGGGAGTCACCTAAAACTTGTTCATAACAAGTCTTTAAAGTATAATTGATGTAGAATAGAAGGTTGCTCGGATACTAATTGATATAAAATAGAGAACTACATTAATGTCAATTTGATGATTGGCCTTTGATTTCTTATGGTGAAATTTTAAAAAAGGGCAACAACAACAACATAAGCCTTTATCCCACTACGTGGGGTCGGCTACATGAATCCTTTTTCTCCATTGTGTCATATTAAAAGTCAAATTCTCGTTTAAATCTAATAAAGAAAGGTCATTCCTAATATTTTCTAACCAGTCTTTTTAGGTCTACCCCTACCTTTCTTAACATAAGTCAAATCTAATACCTCTACTCTCCTAACCGGGTCATCGGAAGGCCGCCGTTTTATGTGACCAAACCATCTAAGGTGACTCGCTCTAATCTTATCTTCTACTGGAGCTACTCCAACCTTTTCACATATATGCTCATTTCGTATCCTATCTCTAAGGGTAAAGTCACTCATCCACCTGAGCATCCTCATCTCTGCCACACTTAACTTAGTATTATGCTTCTCTTTTAATGGCCAACATTCGGCACCATAAAGCATTGCAGACCTCACTACCATTTTATAGAATTTTCCCTTAAGTTTGAGGGGTACATTTCTATCACATAACAAGCCTGATGCATTCCTCCACTTCAACCATCCAACTTGAATTCTGCTGATAATATCCCCATCTATTTCACCATCACTCTGAACAATAGATTCAAGATATCTAAAACGTATACTCTTATTAATGACTTGATCGCCCAAAGTCACAATCCCCTCACTAGGTTTATTACTACTAAAATTACACTCCATATATTCCGTTTTAGATCTACTCAAGCGAAAACCTTTAGACTCTAAAGTTGACCTCCATATTTCAAGTTTACCTTCAACTCTCTCTAGTCTTATCAATAAGAAGAATATCATCACCAAAAAGCATACACCAAGGTACATCCTCTTGCAAATCTCTAGTGAGAACATCCATGATTAAAGCAAAAAGATATGGGCTTAAGGCTGATCCTTGATGTAACCCAACCGAAATAGGGAAATACTTGGTCAATCCACCTTGTGTTTGAACACAAGTAATAGCTCCTGCATACATATCTTTAATGATTTGAATATAAGCATTATTGACTCCTTTCTTTTCAAGAACTCTCCATAGCACTTCTCTTAGAACTTTATCATATGCTTTTTCTAAATCAATAAATATCATATGTAGATCCTCCTTATTTTCTCTATATTTCTCCATCAAACCTCTTAATAAATATATGGTTTCCATAGTCGACCTACCCAGCATGAATCCAAATTGATTTTGAGAAACATTAGTATCACGCCGCAAACTATGCTCCATAACTCGCTCCCATAGTTTTAAAGTATGACACATTAACTTAATACCTCTATAATTCGCACAATCTTGTGCATCACCTTTATTCTTAAAAATAAGAATTAACACACTCATTCTCCACTCATCTGGCATCTTTTTAGTCTTCAAAATAGTATTAAAAAGTTTAGTAAGCCATGAAATTCCTTATCTCCTATGCATTTCCACACCTCTATTGGAATATCATCAGGTCCAACAGCTTTTCCACCATTCATTTTCTTTAAAGCCTCTCTAAATTCAGTTTTACTAATACGCCGATAAAAATAGAAATCTTTATTTTCATTTAGAGTGCTAAGGTCACTATAGTCAATCTTATTTTCACAATCTTCATTAAAAAGTTTAGCAAAATATCTCATCCACCTTTGTTGAATATCATCTTCTAAAAAAAAGTATTTTTTGATATTCATCCTTAATACACTTCACTTGAACTAAATCCTTACTACTCTTATCTCTTTGTTTGGCTAACTTATACATATATCTTTCTCCCTCTTTAGTATCTAATCTATTATATAAATCACTAAAAGCTAATGTCTTTGCATCGCATATTATGAGCCACTTTATATATTTTCCAATTATCATAATTTTTAAATTAAAAAATTTTTATAACAAAACTTCTTCTTTTAATCTTTTCTTGCACATTTGGATTCCACCACCAACTATTTTTACTATTAGGAGCTTTTCCTTTTGATACTCCAAGGACATCTTTTGCAATATTTTTAATATCACTAGCCACTTTTTCTCACATAACATTAGCATCCTCATGCACAGA
Organism: Dendrobium nobile; assembly: GCA_022539455.1. NCBI lineage: Eukaryota > Viridiplantae > Streptophyta > Magnoliopsida > Asparagales > Orchidaceae > Dendrobium > Dendrobium nobile. The sequence continues at coordinate 60,043,330 of CM039723.1, read as the reverse complement.
TAAAATCTTAAGATATAAAATCTTATTCTCAAAATTAATTTTGTTAATATTCTTTAAATGCCCCCATCTAATCCTAGAAAAATGTTTTATTTTATATTTTATTTTTTATTTTATGCCCCTTTATCTTAAAGTCTAAAACTAATAATCGATGTTGAGTACATAAATTTTCACTTGGAATAACTTTACAATCTTTGCAATCTAAACGATTTAATTTTCTAATAAAAATAGTTAATCTGGGTTGTACTATATCCATTTTTATAAGTGATGAGATTCTCATTCCTTTTCTCAAATAAGGTATTAGCAATTGAAAAATCATAAGCTAAACAAAAATCCAATATGATCTTGCCACCTTCATTCGTCGTTCCAAATCCATGTCCACCATGAATGCTTTTAAAATCATCTACCTCTCTACCAACATGTCCATTTAAATCTCCTCTAATAAAAACTTTCTTCAAGAGATATCTTTTGTATTAATTCTTCTAAATCATTCCAAAAATTTAATTTAGAACTCATATCCAAACCGATTTGAAGAGCATAAGCACTTGTAATATTAACAATCTTATCATCAACAACAATCTTTAAACTATAATTCTATCTCCAATCCTATTAATTGTTATAGCATTATCCTTTAAACTCTTATCTATAATAACACCTATACCATTTCTAGTACAACTCCTACCCGAATACCAAAGTTTAAATCCTAAACTATTAATTTCCTTAGCTTTCTCTCCAACCCATTTAATTTCCTGAATGCACAAAATATTTAACATCCTATGAATCATAATATCTATTAATTCCATTAATTTTCCTGTAAAGGAACCTATATTCCAAGTTCATATCTTAATTTTAGTTTCATGGACTAACTTCTATGCCCACAACCGTCCTTGATGTGGGAACCCTTGCCTATTTAACACTGCACCCGAGCGCCGGTGCAGCGGCCCTTGCACACTTCACTGTATTCAGCCATACAGCGGGTCGCTTCCAGCGAACACCCTAGCATTAACACAATTTCTTGAAGGATTCATGTCATTATTGTTCGACAAGTTTTACGGTGGTTGTCGACTACCTAACGCAACCCTCCACTTTTCTCATCCAAGACTTGGGACCTGGCAACGGCAGTGTTTTTAAAAAAGGGCATTTATTTAAATTTGATTTATATAAAATGGAACAAAAAATATTTTTAACAAATTAGACTAAGTAGTCACATGGCTAGAGATTTGTGTGCCACGTAAGTAGTTCACATGCCATGTGGCGATTTGACCAATTTTTCCCCTACAGTAAATAATAGGATAAACAATTATACCTATTTATATTTTTTTGTTGCCATTCTAACAAATGTTTAATTACTTTTAGTTTATATTTTGAGAACTAAAAAATATTTTACAAAACAAAAATAGATAAACTTATTTTTAAAGAGTTGGCTCTTCATCATCCACACCAAATTAATTTAATTAACTCCTTGACGGCAATCCAAATTTAATATAAATAAAAGTTCGCAAATTTAATAATTAGAATACAATATAAAATTATGAAATTTATTTCAAGATAGATATAATATTTTTTAAAATTTATTTAGTTAAGTGTTTCTGTTTTTAAATGATGAGCATTGATTATAAAGTATCTTTTCTAATTTTTTATTTTGTAGAAATATTTTTCTCAAAACATAAGCCGTATATCCTTTCACATTATATGTTTTTTGATACAAAAATTTGTTAAAAGCTTTATATACATAATTTCTTATTAAAAAATTATTAAAAAATGTCAAAAATTGATATGTAAATTTAATCTTCATAAATATTTTTAATAAAAAAAATTTTAAATTATACCATAAAAGATACCAAAAAAAAAACACTTGATGTAAAATTAGGTAAGTTGTGTTTTCGAAAAATAACAATCATGATTCTAGTTGAGAAGAACGAGCATTTAAGGTTTGGTTATTAGACTTTATGATTTAGCTGGTTGCAACTAATTCAATTAGTAGGGTTTTGAAGATGAGCCAAAACTTCATAAATAAGTTTGTTTATTTAGTATTATAAAATATTTTTTAGATTTCAAAATATAAATTAAAAGAAATTAAAAACTCTTATAATAGCAACAAAAATATAGTATATAATTATAACTTTTTTGCATATTTACTGTAGAAAAAAATGGGCAACTCGCCACTGATAGAATTTTTCCCCTAAAATTTAAGCTCTATCTAAGAAATCTAGTTTCCCTGGTGATAGTGATGGGGGAACTACATGACCACTTAGAATCTTCAGCTTATCTTGTCTAAAAATAAAATGTATAATTTGAAGAATTTAAGATGTTGCCACACATCATACATCTTTATTTTATCAATATCAAAATCATAAATGATCTTATAATCACATGATGTTGATAGCCATGACCATACGAAATCAAAATGTACTTCTTGACATAAAATAAACTACAGTTTTGGAACATATGAATAAACAAATTTGGAAAAGAGTCTTACAAGAATAATGAAACCAATTAATCAAAATGATGCTTCATCTCAACACTAGCAAAAGCAATTTTATCTCAACAATAAGCTTAGACATGATCTTAGTTGTAGCCCCAAGGATAGTCTTTGGTACAATCTAAGACTAATTATGAACAAGATACTTAATTACTTACTCATCAACATGATCTTTTTCATCTACAGAATTTGGATCATCACAATAATAATTTTCATAAATCAACTCATCATTATTTGAACTTGTGGACGTGACACAATTACCTAATTGTTGCAGGCACCTTAATCTATAGAGTTTGATAAACTGAAGTATAAAATGGTCAATCATCAAGATAAAATGGTTTTGGATTATAATGGATGGGTCAATCATATGCACAACCATCATAAGACTGCCACTAATGGAATTTATAGACTTCATGAGACACTCGATCATAATATGAATATTAATATCAATCAAATGCATCAAACATCAGTGGTGATTTATAATATCTATAAGATTCTCAATGATTAAGATGGTAATATAATTCATATAATCATGGGTCGCATACATTGTTTATAGTAATCATTGTAAGGCATAGTTATATGGGTACCACTTCGTGTAATAAATGATGCCTAAGACCTATAATCACATGAATCATATAATTTACCCAAATCTAAACTATCTCCAACAAAATTTTACATAATTAGATGCATATGATCTTGATAAAATATGCAAATAAATCAATTGTAGTTGAATAAGGACAAATGTACAACTACAACAAATTTTTATACTTGACATGAATTTTTGTGGCAAGATCAATGCATCTTCCATGGCTCAATTTTCTTGGCCTTACCAATCTCATAGAAATAAACAAAAAAACTATATGGCTTAAGTCTACGGTTTAGAAACCATTACCATCAATAAATTTTGCTCTAATATAATCGAAAGTAGAGAATGATTCTAATTGATGTGGAATAGGTAATTGAATTTATTTATGGGCCTTTGATTTCTTCTTTTTTTATTTTAATTTCTGTGCATGATAATTAGGAGGGAGAGATTTGTCGTTTTTATCTGAAGGGGTTCATAGTTTTATGCTGGAACTGAGAGAGAGGATTTAACTACCTTAGGTACTGTGCTCCAACAACCGAAGGATGAAAAAGGCACATAAGAAAGATGGCTACAGCTATGGCTTATCAAATGCTACATAGGAGCCGATGTCTTTGTGACTGGAGAACACTGAAAGGAGACAAGAGAGAGAGATCATATGATAAGTGAGGGACATAGAGAAGAGAGAGAGAGAGAGAGAGAGAGAGAGAGAGAGAGAGAGAGAGAATTAGGAGAGAATACAGAGGAAGGAATCTTCAAATCAATTAATCATTTCATTATTCAATTCAAGCCATAAAACCTCTATTTATAGAAATAGGGGTACAAAGTACATGTAAACTAATTTGAATTTAACAATAATCCAAATTTAAATAACTTTTTAATAATCTTGTTATCAAATTTAAAATAAAGATAATTTAAAATTAAATAAATTTAAAACTAATATAAAAAACTAAGGAAATTCTAGGAATAACCTTATGCTACATCAATAATACTTTCTAGTACTAAATTTTATGAAAATCTAATTCAGTGATGCCACACTCAATCTTATATATATAGTTCGCCAGGTAGCCGCACGTAGAAAACAACCACCCCGCACTAGAAACCACATTGGTCATAGCAAGCTAAGGAAGGTGAACTAAATTATTACTGTTTTTCTCAGTTTTCTTTTGCAGCAGTGATTCTTCCCACTATTAGCAGGAATCAAAAGTTTTCAAGAAAAAAAAAATACATACATGTAATAAGGGAAACTTAGGAAGGCATCGCCAGAAGAGGAGATCAAGAAGATAGTTTCTAAGAAGACCAGCAACCTCTTCATGTTATTCAATTAAATTATTTCAATTTGCTTTCTAAATTAACATCAATTCTCAGTGTATGGTAAATCTTTATTGCATATACATTAGTCATTCATAGTGGACCTATTCTACACCATTGGCAGATGCACTTGGGTTATCCATAAACTTTTAAGAAGCCTTAATGATCTCATATGGCTTTGGGTAGTTCAAAGGTTAGGAAGAAGGAATCCCTAACCCTATAGAATAAGTAGGTGACACCCTTACACACCAAATACCAAAAGACTCACCCCAATCTCCTGGAAGGAATTAAAAATAAATTCCAACGACCTACCGTTTTGACTCGGGTAATCCAGGCTCTTCAAATAAGCTAGTTTATGATGAAAAATCACAATATTTGAGCCCTTGGGTTTAATCTTGAGATTCTGCCTCGTATTATTCTTGAGCCTAAATCAAGAATCATGCGCAAGGCTATTCTTGAGATTGAAATATCTTTTGCGATTACTGAGACAAAGGAACAAGTTGATCATTATATTCTTAGAAGTTTATACACCATATGTGCTAGTCGATTCATATGTTAAGAAAATATTGTATGCTTTCTCACCAAAAGCCTACTCGCACATATGAATTATATATACAAATAATATAAGAAATATTCATGAGCAAGTTTCATTGTTGCCTCCGCATGAAAATCTAACTTTCAACAAAGATGTTTTACACAACTCTTTCGTATAAGAGTTCTATCTTCCCCAATAGAAATGATATACAAGAAGATTATTTCTAGAATATTTTAATTGTTTGAATTAGCTTAAGATTTTATTTCAATTTTATTTTATTTGATATCAGGATTATATTTATTTCAAACAAAATAATAGAACTTTAGGATTTATCCAGATTTATATTTTAAATTTAATTTAGATTTGTCTTGTAATCTTGTTTCTATAAATATGGATTGAACAAATATTATTTGGATGGTTGATTGAATAATAAAAATTAAAAGATTCCCTTCCCAATTATTCTCTCCCCTCTCTCCCTTTCATGATTTTTGTTTCCTATTGGGTTGTCTATTCCTCCCAATCTTTCTATTTAAAAAAATTCTCTCTAATCCCAAACAAGATACCCAACCCATTCTATAATGCCGCTGCATTACCCAAACCCATGCTACAAAAACGTTAGATTAGCCAAGCCTTAATATCTTATTTTTTTCTCTCAAAGTCATCATTTGTTCAACTCCTTCATATGTAACACTAAATCAAGTAAATCAAAGGCATTAAAAAAATCAAAGAAGAATAACATTGGCAAGAAATTCTTCATCAAGAATTCAACATAAAATTAACATCAAATCAATCCTTCCTCTACATCAATACCAAGTGGTTTAATAGCTGTTGGGACTGGAGAAGAATAAAGCAATGAAGTTTTTTATTAAATGCGGATGCAAATACCATACTTTACAGAGTTTAAAATAACCAAAATCTGGATAATATAGAATATAGCATGCATATGCATATAAAAATAAAGTGACAAAATAATCTGTTATAGTTTATGTTGTAATTTTTAAACTTTTTTGTCCAAGAAGAGTTAGCAAAGTTGGCAAAGTACTAAGCAAGGGCCACACAGTTTGTTTCCCCATGCCTTTGGACTACATTTAGGTACACTAAGCATAGATATCATAAAAAACATGCGCCATAAATCTAATGGAGTAAGGTAAGGCATTAGCACAAAATGAATCATAAAATGAAAAGCTAAAAATATTCCCGCCAATGCAGTAACTTACAATGATCCTATGCACCAAAAGGGCTAGCACCAGCTTATTCGCAGCATATTCTGAAATTATTTTTTCTTAATTTGGATATGCTAGTTCGCATCAGGCAGATAAAATATTAGAGGATTATTTTTCTTAATGTGGATACGCTAAATTCCACATTCAGTTTGCATCAGGCCGATAAATAACTGGAGGATAAAAAATAATTAGGCCTCAGAAGAATCCATGCTTCTTAGATGCGAATATAGACGGGAAATGATGCCAACATATTTTACCAACATTAGGAAGACACAACTCATGAATATTTTTGCAGGGTGTATGACCGGTCTGGTATCAATCTCAAGCATCAGCATTTAAGAGATCTTACAGTTAGGTTGGAGAATTTTAGCAAAATCTGTGAATATCTATAACTAGAAAGATGAAAAAATGACAAAGGGACTTGCAAGAGTTGTCAAAATCAAGTAAATTTTGAAACCATAGTAACTTAGAAAGTTTTTTATTTATAATTTTAGCATTTAGCCAAACAAATGCTCACAAATATAAAGATCTCATACAAAGCTCATTACAACAAAAAGAAATAATATGAACAAATTGATATGGTCAGATTTAAATAATGACTAGAGCGAAAAAAAAAAAAGGGTGCTAGGGTATACATACAATGGTGAGGCATGTCTACAACTTTTGCTGTTACCCCATGCAAATCACTCCCGCTATACCTCTGCAAGATAATCATTTATCAATGATGTTATCCCTTTCATGATTCAAATATCAATTCAAATCCAATTAGACAGCATCAAATATTCTCCTATGGCCTAAATTCACAACTAAAAAAATTAGACTTCCAACGAAATGCAGAAAAAAATGCTCTATGGTAAATCAAATCGAATTAATCATAGATTGGCAAAGATACTCTCGTGCTTACCAAATGTACATCAATCATTGGAACTTCAGTGCTTTTCCGATTTATGACAAAAAGCCATGGAATATAAAATTTCTCATTTCCAACTTGAAATGATCTGCAAATTGATTTATATCATCACCAATTTGGAGCAAATGAATTTCTCAACAAAAGATCAAAATCAATAATAATGAGCATTCCATGACATTTTATAAACCTCGGGATATTTATATGGCTCTTTGAACCCTTAAATACAAGCAATCTAAACTTGACTGAAATAATAATGAAATGATCATTACAAAGAAAATAACTGAAATTCCCAACATGAAGTAACTCATCATCAAATGGTCATAATAATAATGAAATGGTACAATTTTACAATTTGTTAAAAGACCATTACATGGATTAATTTCAGCTGTAGCTGTTTCAATACTTCAGCCACACTTTTATAGATAAGCTTCCCCTAAAAGTTTGTAGCTATTAGTTGAAGTGGAATCTGCAGTCAGCTTATCTTAATGACCTTGAAACTTATGCTTCTTGCTTAGTTTTCAGCTATAGAATACAACCTTAATTCATAATGATGCTCTCTTTTTTTTTATCATTTCTTTTTCCTTAATGATGCTCTCTTCTTTTTTATTCTCTTAGCACCTGGAAACAATGACTGTATACCTCATTTATATATAGATTACGGTTTACTTGATCCTTCAACAGTACTGCAAATCTATTTGTCTCTGATGTTTTCTAGTCTTTTCCCTTTTTTTCTTCAAATGATACTAAAAGGTGTTTGACCCAATTTTTGCAAAACCTAGACATTCAGTAAAAAATTTGACCCAAATTTTAGTTTGTGTCAACTTTGCGCAAAGATTTCCAAAAGAATGACACTATTTGACCTAGACAAACCCTACCCAACTTTCCCATTTTAAGCTCGAGTTGAAGTAAAGCTAACATGATAGTAATTACTCTCAAGGATGCAGCTAAACCAAAATTGCTTCAATATGCAACTCAAACAAGAACACATGATGAAGAATGGATCATGAAAATGGACTTTGTACAATAATGATCACGAGGTCTACAATGATGAATTATATTTATGAAATATGCAAAAAAAACTGAAATTATAGCAGATGCATAATCTACAATAATAGGTTGGTATTTGATATCTTAGGCCTATCATCATCGTGCAATCAAAAAAGCTGAAGTCACTAGCATGTCTCAAAACAAATGAAGCTCTAATAAGAACATGTATTATAAATTCAATTATACCAAGTTTAAGACATTTTTTTCATGGTTATCTTGGACCGGACTTCATGGTTACGGTTATTTTATTCATGATTTTTTTAGACATTTGCTATGTTTTGAGCTTTTTAGTTTGCTAAAAAACTTATTCTAAAAATAGGATTCCTTTGGGCTTATTAACTTATTAAGATAGATTATCAAATAAAATAATTTTCCATGGATGTCAAACCCATTGATTCCAAGTGAGAAGCCTGACGAACATTCAATGAAATAGCACCTCATCTATTCTGTTCTTTTGTTTTCTCCCTTTCTTTTAATTCGCATTCGCATATATTTCCCATTTCCCTTACTAAATAGTTATCTTTCTGTGCATATTATTTTGAAATCAATCCATCAATTTAATCTATAAGGCGTTCCAGACAGTTTTCCAGTATCAAGCTTATGTATGGCACATTATAATCAATACTTTTAAATGATATAAACCATAAAATCATGCATTTCGCCAAAAACTGTTTCAAGATTTAACTATACACAAGACATGGATTATGACCAATAAAAAATTGAATCATTGAGGATAAGACCAGATTATTCCATGCAGGGTTCAATAGAATGTATTTATAGAGTGCAGACATACAGTTTATGGTTTCAACAAATGCAGTTTAAGTTCAATTCAAGACCCTAATTTAGCTCCAATCTTTCAAATCTCGCAAGGAATATAGAGGTTTTCAAACAAAAAATAAATGGCATTCCCACAGCCTCCACACATATATATAGAAATAATTGCCAACACCGTCTAACAACATCGTAAAATGACCATACTGAACCCCCCACCCCCCAAAAAGAAAAACAACTAACAATGAGGCTACTTTATGCTGACAATAAAAGTATGAGCCAGCCCTTATTTTCTATTCCATCATATTCTTTCTTGGACTTATTTCTCTCTAATACCCTTTATGCCACTTGCAAAAGCATCATACCTTCTTGGAATAATGAACACATTGAACTCTGTGGCAATTGTAGTTGACATAGAAAACAAACAGAAACACATGCTCTTCTTTTGTGCAACTATAAGACTTGGATAAAATGAATTAGAAATGACCTTATTTTATTAGATTTAAATGAGAATCTGACTCGTAAAAGGACACAATGGACAAAAAGAGTTTATGTAGCCAACATCGCGTAGTGGGATAAAGACCTGATGTTGTTGTTGTAAGATGCGACAAAACCTAGTTTTACAACATTGTGATAACTCAGCTAAAGGAAATTTGACTTTATATACTTCAAAATACTCGAAATTGGCAAAACATGTCCTTTGTTTGTTTCGTTTGAGAAATATATCCAAAGTTTATTTCAGAAGAAAATTATCACCTTTTTGTAGAAATAGAATTTGAAACCCTCTTTGTCCACTTTAATCATATTGATAGAGGTATTATATCGTTTAGTCACACATAGAATTGAGAGTGTGATAGAGAAAATGATAGCAAGTTTGAGGCTAATGATCATATAATCAAGCATGAAAGATCACCCTTCAATCTATTCTTCAAATCTTTTGAATTACAACTCTCATGAGCCTAATTCATCAATTGTCAATAATGATAGTTATGATGATGAGAATGAGGGGTACTCTATCGTATTCAATATTAAAGGGAAAAACACAATACTAGAAGCTGATGAGTTTCCTCTGATCCTTGCATTGGAGCTTTAGAGAATCCCCATTTGAGGAGGAATTCATGAAGATGGCTACTAAACAATTAGTTAGCTGGTGCTAAGAAATTCAGTAATACATGTTGAATCCCATTTTGTTCAGTGGATGATACTGTGTCGTACATCATGCTACCTATGAAGTGAAGTCCTTTAGCGAGAATATAATGAGGTTTGAGTATGAGAGAGGAAGAAGAAAGGTGAGCTCCATAGAGAAATGAATTTAGACAAAAAATTTATTATCTACGCTAGATATACAAGAGTAATAAAAGTACGAGCTCTGTAATATGGAGCTTGAGCAGAAAGAAAAAATGATACAATATTTCATGGACCCGATAATATAATTTTAGGAATGATCTCTCTCATTCTTCTCCCTATTGTCCTCTATTTTTAAGCATGTGTCAGAGGAAAAAGCCTTTTCTTCATCCCTCCCCCTTTTATAGGGTTCAAAATGATGTAGAGATTATGTCATGGATATGGGAGTTGTCCCATTAATTTTTTATTGTAAGTCGCCCATTGGTGCCGAGTAAAATGGCGGTTGAGAAGGGCAAGCTGAGTAAGTTCAGATGATGATATGGGGTCACGCCGCCGACTTAAGGAGAGGCGAGTAGCGGTTGGACGTAGTCTTCAATGTTTACATGAGAGATTTTTGAAGAGGTGATGTATGTTGTTGGTTATTTGATGTATCTCGCATGAGAGACTTAATTCTGGCATAGACGGACAAAAATATGTCTGGCTAAGAAAGGAACTTCTGAGATCTCCTTCACCCGATGAGGGGACAACAACCTGGAGGATGTGACCAGTGCTAGTCCATCGTGCTCCAGTGTTAAGCTCATTCCATATCCTGAGCAAATCCCTCGAATGAACTATTTTGAGAGAGGAGTGATCCTCCTTCCGCTCGAACTGAACATAAACTGCAAGACACCTGTGAAATGACACCTGCACAAGTAGTCATGAATGTACATTTAGTTTTCCAATTTATGCAACCCTTTTAACATCGGATGTCGAAAAGGCCACATAAATGAAAATTCAGAAATAAAAAAGAGTAAATGCAAATTTACCGCTCTGAATCTTTGTGAATTTCGAGGTTCAGGAGATCGAACGGTCCTGTGATCTGGTTTCTCTATAAATATAGGCTCTAAGTCAGATGGTTGTTTGCCTTCGCTTTCCAATTATGAGCCTTCCTTTTGTTCGGTGGGATGGACTCTTCCCTTGGTGGAGCTTTCCAAAAAGCCACTTATAAGAAGGCACGAATGGCATTTGGCATGCAGGTTGCAAATACAAAGGAGGTCGTGTTGCATAAGCCCGCAATTGGAGAAGGGATGTGAGTGTTTGCGGATTAAGTTGACCTAACAACAAGTTCTATGTTGAAGAGTAAGTGAGTCATTGTCGGGGGCCGACTGTCATCAACGATGATTGGCCGTCAAATCTTGCAGCGAGTACGAAGGAAATAACTGTTCCTCTTGTCCCCATCGCAGGGGCCGTGACTATGAAGTGTGAAGCAATGTTTAAAATTGCGTATTCGGGTATTGAGGCGTTTTTCATTCGTGAGGCGAGGCGTAAGCCTCAAGGCGTTTTGAGGCGTAAGCCTCAAAATCAAAAGATTGCGTAAACATAAAATGATAAATTTTTTATATACTAATGAGTGAATAATATAAAACATAAAAAAGCATAAGATATGAAGTGAAGTCAAAACATCCTAATAATAAAACAACATGAAATATAGTTCAACTCAAAATTCTATATTTCCCAAATCATAGTATTTTTTTTATTAACATATAATTCCAATTTCTAAAAATAAATAGCAATGACATATCACATAAAAACTCATAAGTCATCAGCATTGTCATCACTAAGGGGTTCTTCATTTGAATCATCATTATGATGAATTGTTCTCTCCCCTTCCTCCTCTCCTATAGAGTCCAATGTCGGGCATTTACTTGAAGATTTATGTAAGTTATAATATATATAGTGTGAGGCGTAAGCCTCATTCCAGTGAGGCGAGGCGGGCCTCAAGGCGGACCTCAACCAAGTTGAGGCGTGAGCCTCATAAAAAAAACTCGAGGCGTAAGCATCGAGGCGTTTTTTACTGGAATTGCGCAAAGGCGAGCCTCATATTGCGCAATTTTAAACCATGGTGTGAAGGTCTGAAGGCTGGAGAGAATCATAATTTTCTTTCTAAAAATGCACAGGAGGGCGCGAGTGGAGCTCCTCTCAGCAAGGCGAGTGTGCCTAAGCGAGAGGTAGTGGCTGAGGGGACTGTTGTTGCCAAGGAGGTTGCTAAGAAGTGAGCTGTCAATAAGATGCTTGAGCAATCGTTGACCTCTTCCTAATACACTTTGTTTACTGATCCCATCTTTCCCCTAGGCAATTTTGTTGGGTGAAATTCTCGAGAGGCTAATGACACTAAAGTCAGTAGTCAAGTCCAAGGGTGTAGGCGAGATTGCAGTCGTCGAAGAGGAGGTTGCTATTGTGGGCGATGCCGTCTTGAGAGAAGAGATTACTTTTCTAAAAGAACATATTACAGCCATATGGAGCCGCATAAGCTTGATGGAGTCTGCGTTGCAAGTATTGCTTAGTCAAACTAAGCAGGAGGGGTTTTATCAGGGTGCTCAGTACATTGTGTAGTACCTTGACCAGATGGGCAGACTAGTGCCGAATATGGAAGGGATCTTGTACTGAGCCATGCCTAATGTACTCAACATTATGGTTGATTTGTTTTTCTCTTTTTTTTATGATTGTATTTGTCAACGAGCTCATACGTGTTGGCCTAGGAATGAATAAAATCTCTTATTCTTGAGAATATCCTGCAAATGTGAAAAATTAACGCCAAATAAGACGGAGCAATTGACGTGTTATGGATTCTAAGATGGTTTTATCGACTACTCGGAGCAAGTGCAAGGAAGCTCTTCAGATACTTTAATGATGAGAGGGAATGGCAAGATCTCCCGCATTAATTTTGATTTGAGATGTTTTGGAATCCCATGCATTAAATTCAAAACTATAAATATGAGCGGTAGGACATTAGGGCGGATCCCAACTATGTTTCTTCTGCTTCCTCTTATTCAAAGTCTTGATATCAAAATGTCTAGGCTTTGCAAATGTGCGAGTAAATTTCTTTATGAAAAGAATTTGCCCAAGGCTCGGCTAACTGACGAGTATGTTGATTATGTCTTAAAGGCCTTCTATCTTTCTCATCAAGATTTCTTTGTTAGAATGGCAGCGGATGACGAGCGGATTAACTCGTCATTGGATGGGGAGTTGGCCATTCTTGTTTGATCATCTCGAGTTGGGACTGCGATTCCACTTATGCATTGAGATGGAGAAAGTTTTGAATTTTTATAATGCAATTCCTACCTATTGTTGCCAAATTCTGTAACGACGATGATTTCTTTTGCTTCCACATTGTGGCATGACTTACCATAGTCGTTAAACTTATTTAGGCAAGTCTTCAAGAAAAAGCGCCCCAAAACTACTTTGTCCAGTTTTTGCACACAGGGGCAGGACGATCAGCCTGGAAAATAAGATAATCGATTGGAAGGAAAAGTTTATCGTGGTTCTGAGTGTTCTCAGGTGGGAGTGTCGACTGCTCCTAAAGCTTTCCATGGGGGAAAGGGTGGCGCTATCGGTTGTGAAGAATGAACCGCTGGTGGTTCCCCACCACCTAACTTATCAGAATGGGTTTAGGACCTTTTATGATGAGTTACTTGTTGGTTTTGACGCAATGACGTTGATGTTCTTGTCTTATTCTGATTCTTTATTTGTTTTTTGTAGGAAATGTTATGGTTGCACATTTCCTGCAAGCATAGAGCCATTATTTGATGTGGCTGAGGCGACTATGTGGCCAAGAGAGAGACTTGTTCGAATGTCCGTTAAAAGAATCAGATGGAAACTGGGGTTGACTCGAGTTCTAGGGTGTCGGTGGCTAAGAACCCATGGGTGCTTGCGCGGTGGAGTGATCCCACCCAACCTTCAAGGGGAAAGGATGTTATGGAGTCCTCCAGAGAGGAGACCTTGCCTGTTGATCCGTCCACGAGGAGGAGATGGCCATTGTGGCACTTAGCGGAGGAAAATAGCTGGTTAAAAGCATTGAAGCCTCTAGTATCTCACGAGGTTACTCGTCGTTTGGTGGCGATGAGCTATGTCAAAGGGGAGACTCGAGGGGCTAGAATCAAGGTGTTGAACCAATGTCAAGCTGATATTTTAATAATTCTTGCATCATCCATAGTCCCTAGTTGGAACAGTATTTCTAATATGGATCCATACAACATGGTCTGTTCTTATATGAACTCACTAGCAGATATTTGGCAAAAAGTTTATATTTTGGGCAATCATCATTTGTGGTTGGTTGCCAAGCTTGGGCAATTGGAGACAACAAAAAAGAATGTTGAGTTTCCTCTTTCTATGGAGACAAGAATCCATTGGGAGAATGAATAGGGTGAACCGGCTGGAGAGAAAGATCACCCAGATTCACGAGTTGCATAGGTTTGAGCGAGTCGGTGAGACCCGAAGCTATGTCGGTCAAAGAGGCAAAGGATCAACCAGAGGCTACTGGTGTGGATTATGTCGTGGTCGTCGAGGCCTATGAACAAGCTGAGTTATTTGAAATTGAATAAGTATAATATTAAAAATAATTTAGAAATAATAAATTATTTAACTAAAATTTGTACTTAAAATGATTAATATTAGGATGTCGAGAGATGGGCGTCACTGCCGTGTATCAGGCATTGAGAGAGGAGACGACAATATTGTCGAGATTCAAACATCGATGTTATGCATGAAGTATCTGGTCAAGAGAGTGTATGTCGTCAATGTTAAGAGGGTGTGGGTGTTGGTCGTCAATGTTGAGAAGACATTGGACAAAGATAAGCAATCAAGTTGGTGTAGAAATTGCTAGCATCATGCATCAATGTCAAGACAATGTCCGACTTCATGTTGAGATGGTTTTGAAATGTCAATGTTGTAATGACGTCAGACGTCGATGTTAAGATGACATCAAGCATTATTGTGAAACCAAAGTCACAACCCACCAAAAAGAAATGAAAATGATAAAATTCAATGAATGGAGTATTGAGTGTGGATAGAATATAAGAAATTTATATTTTATATTTTAAAATAAATAAAAATTTTAAATACAAAAAATTATATTTAAAAAATTCATAAAATATTTAAGATACGTGTGTCGGACACGAGTGTCCAATTTGTATTTAATATTTTTTAAATAGGACAAATTTTCAGCGTGTCCGACACATGTCAAAAGAGTGTCAAACACGTGTCGTGTCCGATACATTTCGGACACTGCACGCCTATTTGAGGAGAAGTATCGGTGCATCATAGATTGTACCATACAAACTTAGAGAAAGCATCATATAGTGCACTCAGAGGAATGATATGTGGAACTTAAATTTATGTTATCTTGTAGATGATGTCCTCCTTAACCATGACAAACACATTGTTATTTTGATTGAGATACTTGACTAGATTAAAGATATAAAGTTGTTCTTTGATTATTTCTATTCAGATCTTTTGCATTATGACTCTTGAATTATACTATGTTATGTTATAATTGTTGCATTACTGTTGTGTTATATTATATCATATCTATCATATAATCTTTGGTATCACAACTGTTGTGATTCCACTCTATTGTATCAATCATATAGTCTATTGTATTAAAGTTGTTAGATTGCATTATATTATACTTTATAGATATTGTATATTATCCCCCTTCAAATAGTGTTTGAATCCTCTTTAAATCATGTATGAATCTTGTTCGGACGAGATTTCAAACCTTATTTGAATCTTATTCGAAAGGTATTTAAACCATGTTCAACCCCTATTCAAACCTTATCGTAGCTATATTCAAACCCTTCTCAAACAAGGTTTGAAATTAGTTCACTTGTGATTTGAGCATTGTTCATAATAATGCAGTCTGCAACGAACTTTAAATAAGTAATATTCGCATGCAAAAGAGGTATATTTTGATTGAAATTAATGTTTAGATATATTTATCCAAGAAAATAAATAAAGGCACATTTCTTCAATTATGAGTATTATGTGACAAATAAATTCAAAGTTCCCCTAGGCACTCTTATCAACAAGTTGACAGCTTATTGAACCAATCAATTGACGAAACAAATGAAACGGGAAAAACTAACGCAAATAAGCATACGGATAACAAAAAACGTCAATGAAATTTAGAAGGACAAAAGGATATATCTCACATTTTATAAGCATCAGCACCCGTGTAGCCAGTGGGCTTTGCAATCGGCATCAAAACCTGCTTTTTGGCTAAAGATTAGCAGACAAGCAGCGTGAAAAACGAAAACCCTTGCAAGAAGCCGCAGACATACTACCTCGCGATTAACCGCAAAGATTGGGCAGTGGCGACCAATCAAGTCGTGCCATACCGTTCTTGACTGCAATTACAAGAAATAGCAGAGATATGGAAGATGATGAAGTAAAGCAAGAAAAAAGGAACCGCATGGTTTTGATTTTTGGCTTCTCACTCCGTGGTATTGACCCGCTCTGCTAATCGGAACGATCTCCCCTGGCCTGTAAGCGAGAGAAGTGGAGGCTTGAAGAGAGAGGAAGCATAAGAGCAGAAAGGATTTAACGTGATCACCAAGATCTCTCCTCATGGCGACTATCTCACGTGGATCGGCGGAGACCGGGGAAAAAGCCGGCATAAATGATTATGCTGTGAATCAGTGAACCACGGTGGGATCGACAATCTCTTTTAGCTATGTTCTGCCCTTTTCTCTCTACTGGTTTCGTCGCGCGAACTTGCCGACGTTAACTCTTGCAACAGGAACTAGAGCTTAATATTTCCATTGTAAAATGTTTAAAATATAAACGAACAAATATGTTTTCCATGTCTCACAAAAATATGAACATTCAATTATTTGGTATAGAGAATTAAGTAGGAGGCATATCATTTAGGGTTTGTTAGGGTTTATGTGGGATAATTTTTTCACTATTTTATGAAATAATTTTTTAGGAAAAAATTTTAAATTTGAAAAAAAAAAATTATATTAAAAAACTGGTACTTAATTCCTCCAACCATCAAGAGAGCCTGCTAGAGCTTTTAAGGGAGCATTTGTGGCAAGTGAAAAGTCAAGAGGCATTGGATTTAATATGAACCTGAGATCTTTACAGCAAATTCTAGCTAGTGTACGTTATGAGAAACTAATGAGGAGGTAAAGATGGAAGAAAAAATTGCAACCGGTAGTTCAAAACAAAGCAATAAACTTCCCTAACCACCTATAGAAGAATAAATGATAAGTCAAGGAACAATGCCATAGAAATTTCGATGAGTACTCATTCCCTCTAATGATTAAAGGAGAGTACTTAGAATTTAGAAACCAAAAAAAAAAAATTTTTGTTCCCTTCATATGCCTTTAAATAGGCTTTTAACATTACAAAATAAATATACAAATGACTAAAATACCCTTAAAATTTTGGGCATTTGAAAGGAAAATGATAAGGATAAAAGGGAAGACTCAAATACCTTAAATATTAAACAAAATTTTGGGTGTTAGAATTTAGCTTATAAAGTGCATGTTTTAATCTTCTTGCATACACTCTTATTGCTAGCCCAATAGAAAGTTGAATTGAATCCAAACATATCTCAGCTTGGCCTTTTAACGTAGGAGTTGAGGCCAGATCTTTGCCATAAGCAAGAATTATGAACCAACTAGTCTATCATTTCGGACCCTGTTCTAGCTGACAGCAAATCAAACCAAATAGGCTAACTAAGCGTCTGATTCAATAGAGAACCTGGGTATTTCTTCTTTGATTTTATTTATCTTGTTAAGAGTTATTTTGTAAGTCTTATTTAAGGAGCCTAGTGTTATCTACAAAGGTAGAAGGTTTTGACATCAATTGTAATCATTCAGCCCAACTGGATGTTCTATTTCATGGGTTTGCAACCAAGTGGTGTTAATGCAATTATTTCTTTTATCTTCTCCTACATTTTCTTTTTTCTTATCTATTTTAGGTTTTCTCTGAGATCCTGCCAGTTTCATCTAGTGTCAGAGCTAACCAGGCAGAGGTTCTCTGCAAGAATTCAACCCATCTTAGAGAATTCAACCCATCTTCCTGAATTCTTTTCTCCTATTATGTAATCATTGATTCGGCAATCAATAACTCATCATGCCACCAAACAAGGGAGTTCTAAGAAACAACCAAGACACACCATTAAAGAATTAAGGAGGGAAATTCAAATATTGCAAACAAGATTGACTGCGTAGAAGTCAGTCAACAAGGAGAACCTCAAAATGAAACGTGAGAGCAACATCTTGAAGAGGCGGATGAGAATCCTTTTCATCGAGAATATTCTAGTGAAGAAAATGATACTCCATTAAGATATCTAAGACGAGAACCTAGAAGACCCTTACAGAATTTTGGAATACAGATTGATCTTCCTGAATTTGAAGGGCGGCTTTATCTAGATGAATTCCTCAATTGCTTATATACCATTAAACGAATGCTTGAATATAAAGAAGTCCCTCAAGAATGCATCTTAAAACTTGTAGCCATCAAGCTCAAGGGTAACGCCTTGTTGTGGTGGGAAAATCTGAAACTCTCACGATAAAGAGAAGGGAAATCCGAGATTACTACCTCGTCCCAAAAATGTCAAAAGAGTTACAAATAAAGTTATTGCCAATGCATTATCATCAAGATATGTTCCTCTGGTTACATAATCTACAACAACATGACTTATCTATAGAAGGTTACATCGCTGAATTTGAGAAATTATGGTTAAAATGTCAACTGGAAGAACCAAAAGAAAATACTATTGCTCGATTTTTAGGAGGACTAAGCCCAGCTATCTCAAATATTGTCCAATTACAGCACTATTGGACCTTAACTGATATGATTAATTTGTCCCTTAAGGTGGATAAATAACTTAAACAAGGGAAGAGAAGGCTGCCGGTTGGAGAGTAGTTGGGCAGAACAAGCAGTCAGCCCAATCCTTCACTTGGTTGAAGAACCACAACCTCCATCTCTACATATAATACTGCAAACCCATCACGTCCACATCCGACCATAGGAAGAAAACAAGCCACCTCATTTCCTGCTATAAAATGTTTCAAATGTCACATATTCAGCCACATAGTGTCTATCTATCCCACAAGATGATTGGTTACCTTAATTGAAAAATTGCCACATAAAGAAAATTTATTCGAGGAAATCCCAAGTGGAACACCTGAAACTCAATAAATTCTTCAAGCTGATGAAGGAGAACCTCTTGTAGTAAGATGCCTATTGAACACACAATATGACCCTGAACAAGAATGCTTGAGGCACAGTATTTTTGGTACTAAATGCACCCTGCAAGGCAGAGTGTGTAATCTAGTTATTGATGGTGAAGTTACGAGAATGTTATGTCATCTCTAATGGTAGAGAAGTTGAAACTAGCTACAAGTCTTCATCCTCAACCTTAACAATTAGCATGGTTGAAAAAGGGTAATGAAATATCGATCAACAAATAATGCTTAGTATATTTTTTTATTAGCAATGATTTTTAAGAATAAGTTTTATGCGACATGGTACCTATGGATGCTTGTCATATCTTATTAGGGAGATTGTGGCAATTTGATAGAAAAACAATTTACAATGGATTTCATAACGCCTACTCATTCCAACATGGAGATCGAACCTTGGTGCTTATGCCTTTTAGGAAAAATTGAATGAATGAGCTTTCCAAAGTAGTGAATAAATAGCCCTCTAAACTTAATATAGAGCAATCATCTCTTTTTTGCAAGCTCTCAAAGCTACACAATATGGATTGGTGCTAATTGTATTAGACAAAAATGATGAGCAAGTTTGACACCCAGCTGAAGTTAAAAATCTGCTACATGAATTTTATCAAGTATTTCATGAAGAACTTCCCAAAGGTTTTCCTCCTATAATAGAAGTGCAATATGATATTGACTTCATACCGATATCCTTCATTTCTAATAGGCAAACCTATCAAATGTCTCTTAAAAATTATGATGAGCTACAAAGATAGGTGGACAATCTAATAATTGCAGGCTTTGTAACACCTAGTGCTGGTCCTTCCACTATCCCCGTCCTCCTAGTGCTAAAGAAAGATTGAACATAGTGCATGTTTATAGATAGTCAAGTCGTCATTAAAATTACTATCAAATATCAATTTCCCATTCCTCATGTAGATGATTTATTTGACCAACTATGTGGTTAAGTCATTTTTTTAAAGATAGATTTAAGGAGCGGTTATTACCAGATCAAAATGAGGCCATGGGACGAATGGAAAATAGCTTTCAAGATAAGGGATGAATTATATGAGTTGATTGTTATGCCTTTTGGCCTATCCAATACACCGAGCACTTTCATGCGCCTCTTGAATAAAGTTTTTCATCCATTTTATATAAATTCTTATTTTTTTTTACTTTGATGATAATTTAATAAATAGTCAAAGCATGGACGCTCACATAAAACATCTTCGACAAGTATTCCAAGTTCTTTTAGAACAAAGATTATTTATTAATACATCTAAATGTGAATTCATGGTAAACACTATCAAATTCCTAGGATTTATAATATCCCCTGAAGTTCTTAAAATGGATTATGATAATGTAAGTGTTATTCAAGCCTACACCCTCATCCATGAATGATGTCCGAAGATTCCATGGATTGGCTTCATTTTATTGATGATTCATCAAGAATTTTAGCACAATAACTACACCATTGACGGAACTCCTCAAACAACTACAATTCTCATGGACCTCAGGAACACAAAATTGTTTTAATCAACTAAAATCACTTATGATTTCAGCTTTAGTGTTAGCCCTCCCAAAATTTTCTAAGATTTTTGAAGTTGAATGTGATGCTTCTAAATTGGCATTGGAGCAGTGTTAAGCCAAAGTGGCTATCTAGTTAAAAGCTTAATTAGTCCCGTTAAAAATACTCTACATATGACAATAAATTCTATTTCATTATCAGGGCCTTACAATATTGGAGTCATTACTTATTAGCAAAAGATTTTGTCCTCTTTTCAGATCACCAAGCTCTCAAACATCTATAATATCAAATCAAATTAAAAGGAAGGCATGCAAAGTGGGTAGAGTATCTATCTTCCTTCTACTATTCTTTAAAATACAAATGTAGGTCTACAAACCAAATGGTGGATACCCTCAGTTGACGGTTCATGTTGCAGAATACTCTAAAAATAAAAACTATGGTATTTGAAGTCCTACAAGAATTTTATGAAAATAATCCTAATTTTTATAAGATATTGCTGAAATGTAAACAACAACCTTATAAATTATTCCATATACAAGGCTATATATTATTTAGTAATAGGTTATGCATTCCTCAATGCTCCATGTGTGATATCATTTTGGGCAGGACAAAACTCTAGCCATTATTCAAGAGAACTTCTATTGGCCATCACTTACTAAGGATGTGTCAAGACATGTTAAGAGTGTTACAAATCTTGACCCAAGCCCTATAATTTTGTTCATAATAAGTTTATTGGATATTTTTACTATGATATCTCCTATAAATTATTATTATTATATATCTATTTTTTTCCTGTGCGTCAATATTTTGGTCCATCATACACTTGAAAGTTTGATCAGCTTAGGATTGGGTAGACTAGGGTTAAGCATGTCGTGAAGAGTCTATATTTTCAATTCTTGTGTATTTTTATCTTTCTTGAGTCAAATTAAATATTTGGTGGATACTAAGCTTGGAAACCTTGTATACACACTCAAGGGATAGAGTTAGTGAGGATAGTAGGGGTGAATTTTTTTTTTTAACTTAATGTATTATACGATCAATATCATTCTGTACAATCAGCTAATCCAAAAATGATTAAAATGATTTTTTTATTATTAATGTACTTTGAACTAATCATACTAGACAATCTTTATCATATATGACAATTAATAGAAAATCAAAATTTCAGTTGTCAATCAAAATTTAGGCAATATTTTAAAATTCAAATTTTATATTAATCATACGGTGTGATAAGTATTGTACTATACAATATAATTTTACATTTTTTTAATTAATCTTGTGATTAGGGGATGAATCTAGATTAATTGATCAAGTTAGATTGTACAGGATGATGGGACCCATCATACTGTATGATCTGATTCCCTATATGGTAGGATAATTTATCATCGCCAATCATCCTGGATGATAATCAAAGTCATTTGACTTAATTGTATTAGACGATGATCTATATCATCCTGGATGCCTCTCATGTTGAAAGACTCTACTTCAATGAAATTATTTTATTACATGGAATTCCAAAAACAATCACTTCAGACAAAGATGTTAAATTCATTAGTGATTTTTGGAGAACTCTATGTTCAAAATTAGGAACTAAGCTACAATTTAGTTCCATGGCTCTTTCACAGAATGATGGACAAACTGAAGCCATTAACATGAGTATGGGAAATTTTTTGAGATGTTTTGTAGAAAAAATCTTTCATCAATGGTATCAAATTTTAGGTCAAGTGGAGTTTTCTTACAATCGATTAAGAAACCAATCTATAAGTCATAGTCCTTTTGAAATTTTTATGGGCAAAATTTGACTAGACCACTTGAATTAATACCTCTTGTGTCTACAATAACTCCACATACAGATGTTGATACACACATTAAGGAGATCCATCAACTTCATGAACAAGTTCAGGAATTGATTCAAAAACAAAATGCTAAATATCAAAGGAAGGCAAAAAAACCAAAGCGACAAGGAAGGTTTAAAGAGGGAGATCTAGTCTGGATAAGATTAAGCAAGGAGAGATTTCCAAACATAGGACATATCAAGCCCAATTCTAAAATAGATGGACCATTATGTATCTTTAAGGAAATTAATGATAATGTGTTCCAAATAGAGTTACCTGGAAGTTTACAAATCTCACCTATTTTTAATATTGTAGATTTATCTTACTATTATGAAGACTGCAATCCACCCGCCAATGTAGCAGCCACCTCTCACAGCCATAAGTAGGAATTCTGAACCAACTGGTCTAATATTTCTGACCCTATTCATGTTGACAACAAACCAAACCAAATAGGCTAGCTAAGGGTATGGTTCAGTAGAGAACCTGAGTATTTCTGGTTGGATTCTATTTATCTTGTTAAGAGATATGTTGTAAGTCCTATTTAAGAAGCCTAGTGTTCTCTAAAGAGGGTAGAAGGTTTTGATAGTAATTGTAATAATTCATTCTAGTTGAATGTTATGTATCCTAGGATTGTAACAAGGTGGTGTTAATGCAATTCTTTCTTTTCTTTTTTCCAACATTTCCTCCTTCTATGTTTTCTGTTTTCTATGAGAACCTTCTTATGTCACACTTTATTAATGTCGACCTCATTATTCCCCTCCACATCAAAAGGATTTCTCTTCAAGCATCATCTCCATTATAAGGACTTGAATAAGAAATATTGAAGGAAACACTAACACCATACTCACTTAGAAAATCTAGCTTATAGGCTTTAGCTTTGATCCTTTCAAGGATTTGAAAAGGGGTGTTTCCCCTTGGTTGGAAATTTGAATTAGTAGTGGTATATATAACCCATGGTGTTGCATTGTAGATTTTGATTACTTAAAAGTAACAAATCTACCATAAACTATCTCTACATATCTCTCTTTATGTGTGGCCAGCCAAAATGTTCATGTAAATTCGCTAATGTTTTGGCAACTCCAAAGCATTAAATTAACCCCCCATTATAGGATTCTTTAAAAAATAAATATCTTGAATATGGTATACATAGCCTATTTTCTTGGAATATGAATGTTTAAACTCGACTCAATATAACTCATAGTCAGAATATGTCATACCGTGTTAGATTGTGGCAAGAAAAATACTATGGCCAAATTGGGGAGAATTATAGAATTTTCAAATAATTTACAGACTATATAACCATTAAAACTTTAATTATACATAAGAACTCATCACCAAAAGTCGTCTCAAAAGTATTTTGAACCAAAATAGTTATATACATAGAATATATGACACAAGCAACACAAAGCAAAAAGAAAAGTCATGACTACCAAAAACCATCCAACATCCCTGTACATATTCAAACCATAGATCTTGCAACCTTTCCTTTACTCCCTTATCCTAACCTAAAATTGATGCAAAAGTGAATAGAATCATAGCTTAGCTTGTCACATCCAACCTACCCAAGTCTTTAATAATGAAAATTACTTTTTAACAAAGTAAAATATTAAAGTAAATTCATACAAACAAAGATGCAACCAAATTTCTTAAAATAAATAGATATCTATAAAACAAAAAATAGAAGAATAAAAATTAGAAGTTCTAACACACCAATCATAAGTAGTAGGATAGTAGAGAAGAAGAATAGTAAAGAACATTTAATACATTACTTCTCTTCTCAGAACGTACAACTTTCCCTCAAGCCCTTACACCTCCCAAAAGATATCAAAAGACTTTCAATACTTATGAGTCTCTATGCTAGTATGTAGTATAATAGACCCTTATAATTCTCAATACATATTCATAATTTTAGGCCCTTATAACTCACTATGCACATCATCATAGAATCTTCAACAAATTTTTAGAACACCATCAATTCACATATTTTAAATATATAAACATATAAATATTGAAATAATTGTAACTTTAGATATAGAGCATCATAATGATTATAGAAATTTACACAATATCCTATAGATAATAGAAAATAGAAAGCCGGGGGAAAACCCGTACACAAAGTATCACATTTTTAAAAATTTATCAAATTATCATACATTGTCCATAGCTATATTTCGAGAATTTTATTATACTACAATACTATTTATATGTTTCAAAATATTATTCCAGATTATTAAAGTGACATATTTTCAAAATTGACAATTGAAAATTCATAAATAAATATAAAAATATGTAGAATATTACTAATTATAATATACCAAAAGTTATGCATTGATAATTTATCAAGGGATCTAGTATTCCCACTTTTGTGTACAAATTTAATTAAAATGTCAGAAAATCTTAAAAACTCCTAATTATTAAAAAGTGAAATAGGAAAAATTTAGCCGACCTCAGCTTGGATCTAGCTGGCATGCTTCACACATGGATACAAAGTTAGTTACTTCCCCTTTTAGTCTTAGTCACCAAAATAACTGTTCAAAATATTATACATTTTAATACTCAAATGGATGAATAGCATATCCAAAATAATGTACTTCATACAGAATATCTTTTCTTAGATTCACACTACTAGGAACTCATATATATTCTTGCAAAAAATCACACTAATATCATTTATTCATAGTTCAGGTTTCTTACTAAATTGGATGTGATCAATAAAGTTAGAATATTCTACATCAAATTTTTTAGCTTTTAAAATCCTTTTCTTTAACATAGATTATTCAATCATCTATGTAAGATTGCTAGAGTCTAGATCAGTTGACTTAAGTACTTCGAACTCCAACTTTTTTATACCAAAAAAAAAAATTCATTAGAAGTAGGGAGACAAACTTTCTACTAAAAGAGTCAACTAGTACATTAGCCTTAATAGGATGATATTGAATACTTAAATCATAATCCTTCATTATCTCAAGTTATCTTCTTTTCCTCAAATTTAATTCTTCTGAGTGAAAATATACTTCAAACTCTGATGATCAATAAGAATCTCACATTTAACCATGTACAAATAAAACCTCCATATTTTCAAAAAAAATAAAATAGATGTTAACTCCATATTACGGGTTTGATAATTCATTTCATGCGACATTAATTGTCTAAAAGTATAAGCTATAATATTTTCATATTTCATTAGAACACATCCCAAATATTTTAGTAAAGCATCACTGAACACCTAAAAATTCTTTTTGTATCAAATGGGATGTGAAGATAAGAGTTGATATCAAACTACTTTTCTTTTATTGATTATCCCAATCATTTCTTCCTAAGTTAAGCATAGTCAACATCTAGTTCTATTTTAGACCTTCATCATTCCAGGTGTGGTGAGTGTATTTTTTAAAATCAAATTTAAAATTTAACATGTAAATTCTTTTCCATGTCTTAGCCAACATATTTTGGTTATAATCATTTGTGACTTAATTTGTTTGGTGAGATTACATCCAAGTCAAACTTCCTTCAATCCCTTTCTTTATTTTATTGGTATGTTGTAGTTATATTTCCTCATAACTTATTGTGCTTATAGGACATGATCCAAAAAAAAATCCAAAATTTTAAAATTCCTAAATTTATACTCTTGTTATATGTGTTATAGTTTTATATTGCTTGCAACTTGATATGTATAACAATGATCTAGTAAACCTTGGATAGTTTAAATTTTTAGAATTAAATATCCTTGCTTATAGTAAATAAATCTAGTAGACTAATCTAGTGTCATAATAAATCCAAAAAATATTCTAAAAAATGCATCATCAGTTTTGCTAACAACCTAAACCTAGCCCTCAACCAATTCTACCTAGCTGATGGTAGTGTAAATGTTTAAATCTAGCTTTGAGAGTCTAGCTATAAATGTTAATGGCCCCCTGTTCATTAGTGTTCAACCCTTTGAGGTTGAAAACAAAAAAGCCTATCTTGGAATTTTTTATAAGATGTGAGTTTGTATCTATCTCTTAGCCTCTAAACCCTCAATATTCACTAGGATTGGGCTTTCTAAGCTTGTGTACCATAATAAAATGTTGAAGTATCCTATAATATATGATATTTCTATCTCTTTGATGGCTTCTAGTTCGTTTTAAATTGGGTTGTTATCCATACAACATATACTATGACTAAAACCTAGAGGATGAACAAAAATCATCATATCAAGTAAAGGATGGATAAGAAAGAGAATTAAATAATGATATGATCATTAAATAATGATATGATCATTAAATAATGATATGATCATCATTAAATAATGATATGATCATTAAATAATGATATGATCATTAAATAATGATTTGATCCTTGCTACTACAAAATAGGTAGGTGAGTCTAAAATCCCTTCTACATATCAACTTTTAGGTGGCAGTAGATTCCATGATCTCTCCACTGCTTTTGAAGAAGAGCCCCCTCTATCCTTTGAACAGCTAACTATTCTATCATTTAAGAAGGAAAAGAACAAATTTGTTAATGTGTTTAAAGGAGTAGTTTAAAAGTATGTTGATAGTTTCAGATGAAAAAAGTAGGATTTTTTGAGGTATTAAAAGAATTTGATAAACCAAGAGAATGAGGATAAAACTACTAGTGTTAGTGAGAAAGTCTTTCATGCTTAAAAAGAAAAAAAGAGAAAAGTACAAAAGCAAGCTGTTATGCCTATGCTTGTCGAAGGGATATCATTTAGAGCCAAGAGTTTTTTTTAAAAAAGACTAATAACATTATTTTAATTAGTGGTCAACACCAAGGGACATTTGTGAGTACCCAGAATGTGAAACGTTCTTCCTATCACACTTGTAGGCATTCATCACCATCTTTAAAGTTTTCCTCTGAGAAAAAATAAAAATAAAAGCTCCCCATTATTCTTTTGAGCATAACATGCATGCTTAGAATTGAAAGAAACCATTCAAAAGGTCATCAATCATCTTCTCACATTGATGTGAGGAGGAGGCTGAGTTTAGTATAACTTTACATCTAATGAAAAGAAGGTTTATTGACCTAAGTTGGTAGCAACTCCAACCACATCCATTATGGCTAAAGATCGTGTGGAGGAGGAAGTCTAGGAAAAGAAGAAGCTAAAAATAAAGTCAACAAAGTCTACACCTTGTGAAGAATACACTCCAATCGATCCACAAGAAGGTCCATAGAAGAGATTATGGATGATTAAAATGATAATTTAAAAAAAATAAAAGAATAAGAGGCTGCGTAAACTAATTAATAATATTAGCCCTTTAGTAGACAAAATTCATCTAAGCTTTAATAGGCCTATAATTCAAGCTAGTAATTTTGAATTAAAATCTATTATAATTTAAATGGTTTTAAATTCTCACTTTGGAAAAACTCCTATTGAATATCCCAATTTACACTTAGTCATTTTCTTAGAAATTTATGTAATGTTTAAGTACAATGGTGTTAGTGATAATGCTATTAAACTTAGAATATTCCCACTTTTTCTAAGAGATAAAGCTAAGATGTAGTTGAATTCTTTACCCCCAGGCTCTATAACCACTTGGAATGAGTTGGCTCATAAGTTTTTTACTAAGTATCTTTCACCTTCAAAAACTATCAAACTTAGAAATAATATCACTTCTTTTACTCACTTCGAAGGAGAACCAATTTATAAAAGTTGAGAGAGATTTAAGAAAATGCTTAGAAAAACTCCTCATCATGTTTTACCTGATGGGTTGGTTATTCAAACATTTTATAATGGATAGTGGGATCTCTTAGAGCAATAATAAATGCTATAGTTGGATGATCATTATGTCTAAGCCATTTAAGGAAGCATATAAATTAATAGAGAAAATTTTTACTAATAATTTTTAGTGGCCTCGTGATAGGGGAAATCCTAAAAGATTAACAAGAATTTATGATGATATTTTGATAATATTGACAACATAAGCTGCAATAATTTCTAAGAAGTTAAACACCATAGGAGTGAATTATGGATTAGGAACTAAATCATCTATGTAATTGGAGGATCACAATTTAATTGAAGATAGTAATGTGCAAGGGATTTAAAATACTAATTATATTGGAGGAAAAAAATATTCCCTACTCCAATGTATATAACCTATGATGGAGGAACCATCATAATTTTAATTAGTTAAATAATATTGCTAGTAATAATCTACGGAATTCTAGTTAAAATAATCAATGAGTAAATTGGAACAATTCTCAATAACCTTTTGTTAATCCTAGACCTATATATACTCAAGGATTTAATCAAACCAATCAGTTTAGAAGTAGAAAATCACCATTGAAAGAAGTAATGATGCAGTTTGGGACTCAATTACAAAATCAAGTTATTTCTATTAAAAATTTGAAAATCCAATTAAGTTAGCTTATAATTTTAGTCATTACTAGACCATCTTTGCCTAGTAATACTAAAGTTAACCCAAAGAAAAAAATAAAATATCTTAGCAAAAATTATTTAAAGAATGGTAGAAATATAAAACAACCAAATTGATAAATCTTGGCAAGTCTGGCAGAAGACTATAAACTTAGCGCTTATGGGAAGCAATCCACTTGTGTCATTAGTAATTTTGTTGGGATTGTTAAGTTTGTTCTTTAAGCACTAATTATCTTGTACCATACATTTTAGTTATATATATATAGCCCATGTTTACACTCTTCTATCATTCATATCAAAGCATGTGTTATTCATTAATGTTCATTTATGTTTTCATTTACATTTGATTAAATTCCTTTTATACTTATGTTTTAACATTGTCATCCATTAATATCTCTGTATTTTGATTACGTAACTAAGCCTAATAAAAATGATAAATAAAAATTATGTAAAATTATGATAATAATAAAACTCTAGATCATAGTTCTGATGAATATTGCTTTAGAATTCATAGATTTGAAAAACTAGTAATTAACTAATTTAGATCATTTAAATTATTTACTTAACTTAATTTTATAAGTTATATATTTATACATTGAACTTTGAATTGAAGTTGAATAGTTAAGGTTAAAAAATAGATAGATTAGATTAAAATTTAAAATCATAGCAACCTAAATTTAGAATTATTAATCTTATTAAATCCTTACATTAAACTCGTTAAGATTGTTAGAAGATTTTAAGCAAAACTAGTACATAAAATCCTTAACTATATACTCCATTAAATTAAAAGAAAAAGAAATGTGAAAAGAGTTCTAAAATGAAAATATAAGAAAAGAAGAAAAAGAAAGATAGTAAAAAATGTATAAGATAAAAGCTTAAAGTTTGACTACAATCTTATACTTAAATTCACAAATTATAAGATAGGCGTACTAGTATAAAAGATGGTGAACTAATATAATTTTAATTTTAACTACAAACACATCTAATCTTTAAGCTATATTATTCAATTTATAATTTAAAAGTTAATGATTATATTCATAATATGTAAATTCAAATTAATCAATAATAAGAGTGACTAGTTAGGATAATTGTTAGTCTTTTTTCAAACTAAAATTATAACTTTATTCATTTCGACTACTTCTAGGCTATGATATTTTATCCTATATTTTAGTAATTTTAAATTATCAATTTTTTACATTGGTTATTTAATTAATTAGAATAACAAGTTGTTTTATTTGCTTGAGGACAAGCAAGAGTTTAAGCTAGAAAAAATTTGATAAGTGTAAATTATGTTATATTCTATGTGTTTTACTTTTAGTGAAAATGTGGTGTTTTAGTTATTTTTGTGCATGATAGCAATTCTAAGGAGCTTATAGTGCCTCGATGTCTGATGAAATAATGCCTCAACATAAACTTCAACACCCTAGTAACGCCATAACATAAGCTTCAACTAGCGTCGCTATGCCAAGTTTTCTATTTTCAATTGTCGCAACGCCACAATCACTCACTCCTTGGTGCCATTCTTTCCACTCGATCATAGCAACACTTGAATGTTAGCATCACCATGGTGTTGCAGTTATAACTTCTAAAGGGCACATTCTCTCAAAGAAGAAACACATATGTTCACTAAGTAACTAGTCCATGTCAGCATGAGCTGCGACAATGAAAAAGTGTTAGCACGGAGGTGCTAGTTCAATTCAATTTCAGGAGCTGCATCGTTAGTTATCTTTTTTGTATTTTCTTATAAATAGTTATGATGTTATGTTTATATGGAGTTCCGTCACTTGTGTAAAATTCAATACTTCTTTTTAGAGTACTTATCTAGTTTCCTCTTAGAGTAAAATCTAAGGAAGACTAGGGATGTAAAAGATACAATTATTTATAGTGCCTAGCCTGTGTTTCTTGAAGCAACTCTGTAAGTTCGGGAGGATTGTTGAGGAGGTACTTTGATCCTTTCTTGTGATATCATCTTCTTGTATTTTCATTTTTCCACGAGTTTAGTTAAAATAAGTTTGGTTGCGATTTATTCTGTACGAATACCTGTTTAGTTTTCTTATTTTGGATTGATGATGTATTAAATGATATTTTTAATATTAACCCATTCTTTATTTAATGCATATAGTAGCCATATGTGTAGTTAAAATATAGTGTGATGTATAGTCTTGACGGAAAAATACAAGAATAACTTAAAAATATTAAGATAGGATGTTTGCATGCATAGGCATATTATGTGAAATACTCTAGGTTTTTAAGGATATACTATAACTGTAGAAAATCAGTAGATAATATTTTCACTCCTATATGATCGACAAAGATTTAATGATGTATATTCTCTGAATCACATCTATAATTAAGAGTTTCATTAAGAAAGATATGTAATTTACACTCATCAATCCAAAATACTTTTATTAAATATTGTATCCAATATTTTTACTATTTTATTTAGTGATAAAATCTACATAAATACTATTGCATTATTGTAAATAGTAATAGTTTTTTGAAAGTAAACATCCTCATGGTTTCGACACTCTACTCTATCACTTTATTACTTGATTTAACATATATAATTGCATTATTAAGTGGTTATTATTTTTATATCAAAATAATATCTAAGTTTTATTTATGGGTGATAAAGCCTTATATTTTTATACAATTCAAAAATTCACTCAATAGCTCCCATAATGGTCTTTGATAATTGAGGATTATATGGCTGTTATATGTCATTTTCATCAATGTCAAGTACATGATGTAGTTTTGCATCAGTCACATAATATAAGCCTTTTCCTAAAGTGACTAGGTACAATTAATGGATAGGGTGAATTGACTTATTTTTTTTTTTAAATTAGAATGTTAATAATAATTACAATAGAAATAAACTAATTGATAAACTCAAAATTTTTATTTTAAAATTTTATTTCAAAATAAATTTGAGAGCAATCAAGTTGAACAAAAATATGTTTAATAAAAAAAATATGATTTAACACAAAAAAAATAAATTTTTCCTTTTTATTATAGAAATAAAATTCACTTGTAACAATATTAGATTAAAAAAAAACTCAAATTAAACTTTTATAGTGGTTTTTTCAACTAAATCTACATCCACTCCCCAAAAATTCCAATATGCACTTGTCCTATAAGGAGGAGAAGCCTTTCCTCTTCTTAAAAATTAGTGAACAATCTTGTCCACCATTTCTCTCTCCTGAGAACTTCCTTCCTTCACCCAACATGACAAAGATGCTAACTACAAGCCTCCTGGCTAGACTAAGAGTCTTTTTTTACCAAGACTCTTCAAAAGCTCTTATACCCAAGTGCCCTCATTCTATAAATTCAAGGAAAGATGGTCATAAAATGTGAAGAATTATCTTTATGCAACGTAATATATTTGATAACTTTCTACAAGATCCCTCACAAACTCTCGAAACTACTTTACCTTCTATCTCTCACAAAGTAGAATGAGTTTCCCCAAGAACTCTCTCTCTCTCTCTCTCTCTCTCTCTCTCTCTCTCTCAACTCTCCAAATTATTGTACCAACATTGCTCAGCTCTGACAGTTGGAGACTCTTGAATGCTAGAGACATTAAAAGACTTCTTTAAAATACCTTAAAAGATATATTTATATTAAGCATTTAATCAAACCCTCCAAATCTTATTTGGTTAATTTCATGAGTAGATCGTATAGTCTTATCTATGGATCATATAGTATGATTTGAACAAAGTTGATAACATAGGGAATCAAATTGTCCTATCCAATTGAGATTCATTTGAAAAAGCTCTTTATTTGTTTGGATTGTGTAATTATGATTATACATTATGAATTTATGATCTTCACTAGGTTGGTAACTAATAACATTAGAGCAACCATTCAAAAATTTTTTGGCTCTATAAGCCCTTTGTTCATTCATACAACATGATTAGGATAGTACACTATAATATAAATTCTGATTTGGCACCTTAATTTGATATTCAAAAAATAGGTAAATATGAATACAATAAATAAGTTTTTTTATTGTATAAACATGTTCGTCCCATATGAACAAGTCTAATTTTAAACTTCGTTATGCCATTATGTTGGAGAATTCTTAGAGTAGGAAAATTGTGTTCTATTTCTACTTCTTGGAAAAAGGATTCAAACATACCATTCGCAAACTCTCCTACATAGTCACTTTAGGTAGTGAAAATGATGCATTCAAATTTCCTTTAAATCTAGGTTGAGAATATCCTAAACTCCTTAAATGAATCATTTTATTTGTGAGAAATCTAATAAATTGAATCGAGTAAAATAATTTACAATGAAAAACTCATATGATTTTCCACCTAAACTTATGGTGTTGATGGGTCCAAGTAGGTTCATATATAATATCTCACGTGGTCTACTGGTTGTAATCTCCTTGATTAAGTGAAATTGATTACTTAACTGGTATCCCTAGTTAACATGCATTATAATGGATCTCCTTAGTGAAGTCTAATTTTTGCACTCCTTTAACTAAGTCTGGGTGTGTGATCTTTTTAATTATTATCATGCTTTTTGATAATCTCCACTTCCACAACTAAGCTTCATCTATAGTGATTTTTAGATAGTACACTTTGTCATACTCATTTTTACTCTCTAATGTTTAGGGAGTTGCTACTTAGCTTTGCATGTTTTACACTCTTGCAACTTGTATATTTTTGATGATTCTAAATATTATTATTTATTATTATTATTTTCTCCTAACACATTTTGGAAGAATTGTTTTTACTCTTGTGTGCATTAACATTTCAGGGAAGTCATACTCCAGATTATTGAAGACTTCAAATCAAGATCTGCTTAGAATGTTTCATAATATTGGAGTATGTATTATTCATTTTATTTTAATGTCTGAGAGAGTGTGATTGTAATTAAGTAACTTAGTACACACACATCGGGGGAGAGCTTTAAAATTCATAATTTTTTAAACTGATTGTACAGTACGAACCATGTTTGTACGCGACGATCTGGTCAGTTATACTCCCAAATGAGCAATTGAACGAACAAAGAGGGCAAAATTTTTTCTAAGTATAGATCATCCAGATGATATTTATCGTTCATCTTAGAACGATGCTCTCTGGATGAGTTCATCCATATGATATTTATCGTTCATCCCAGGACGATGCTCTCTGGTTGTGTTTGTTTAAATGATATTTATCTTTCTTCCCAGGATGATGCTCTCTGGATGCATTCATCTATATGATATTTATCGTTCATCCCAAGACGATGGGCTCTGGATTTGCCAAAATGAACTATTCATCCAGATGATATTTATGGTTCATCCCAGGACAATCTTCTCTGTTCCAGAAACTTAAAATTCATCCTGCTTTTTCATACCAATAAAATTTAAGAAAAATTATTCGTACCGGACGAACCAAGTTTGTACGGGATGATGATCGGGTATGAAGGCAGTTCGTACCAGTTCACATTTAGTTCATACACAACAGATTTTACATTATTTGTACGTATAAAATTGGATCATACAGGATGATCGTGGATAGTTAGAAATTAAAAAATACAGTTTTTGGATGGTTTTTCATGTCTTTTTTATAAAAGGTCCAAGTTAGTCTATCTTAAGATCTTTTTGTCATTTGGTCTTTGTGCATACTAAAGGGAATTTGAAGCAGAGAGTGAGAGAGTGTTTAAAGGAGATTTCTTACTATTTGAGTGTGAAGGGTTCACTTAAGTTACTCAAAGGTACGGATCTCAATTTCAAATTTGTGATTACTTCACTCTTTCTCTTGTCCTACTAGATTTCTCATGAGAAGATCTTTTAAGAAGATTAGGTTCTTTGCCTACACTTCAAGAGTGTGAACAACAGAAGGTTCTTTGCCTACACTTGAAGAGTGTGAACAGAGAAAGGTTCTCTGCCTACACTTGGAGAGTGTGAACAGCGGAAGGTTCTCTTCTTACACTTGGAGGGTATAAAAGGATGTCGGTTCTCTACCGCACCAGGTAGTGGTGGAGGAGAGTTTTTGTAAAGGCTTCTTCGCTTTGCTGTGGGGGCAAAAGGAGAGTCACTAGTGGTAATAGTGCAATACCTGATGTGGGAGACTTTAGGGAGTGGATGTAGGTTGTATTTGACCGAACCACTATAAATCTTGTGTATTTTATTTTCCACTATTTTTTATTTTTTGTGTTGTTATTATCTGTGGTTAAAAAATTGCTTTTATAATTTCAAAAATAATTTCATCATTTTCAAAATTAAAATAAGATAAAATTTTTAAAATTACCAATTCACCCCCTCTCTTGGTTAGCCATTGGGACAAAAACTTAGATCTAACAACCTAACTCATATTTAACAAGTTTCAACAAGTGGTATCAGAGCTTAGTTTTAAAATCATAAGTTTAGACAACTTTTTGATTAACTACCATGTCTATATTTAGAAACCGATATACACCTGAATGTTACTCTATAACTATACCTCCCTTATTTGATAATATTCCTTTTGATTTTTGGAAAACATGCATGTCAACATTTTTATAGTCACTAGATTACTGTGTGTGGATCTTAGTTCAGGAAGGGTATACAAAACCAACTAGATTAGTTGACGGTGTTAGAGTTAAAATTCCCTTTATAGACTAGACTGTAGAATAACGTGAACTAGCATAACTTAATGTTAAATGTTTGAATAGTTTTTTTTGTGCTCTTAAATTTGGAGATTACATGCAAGTTTCCACTTGTAAAAGTGGAAAGGATATATGGGATCGACTTTGTATAACATATGAAGAGACTTATGAAGTTAAACAATATAGACTTAATCTCTTATTGCATGACTTTGAATTATTTCACTTGAAACCCAATGAATCCATTTTTGACATGTACACAAGATTCACACAAATAGTCACCTCTTTACTTGCATTGGGTAGGGAACTAACGAATACTGAAATGGTTCATAAGATACTTTATTGTTTGCCTACTACTTATTATGCTAAAATAACTGCGATTATAGAGTCTAAAGACTTAAATATTTACTCTATTAACAATTTTCTTAAATCACTAATTTCTTACGAGAAAGGAGTGAGTCAACAAAAGATTGATGCAGGAGAGCCATGAAAGGAGAAGAATATTGCACTAAAGGTCGAGAAGTCAGAGAGTGATCTATCTGTACTTGAGGATGAGGATGACATCACTTTGATGACTAGACAGTTTAGAAGCTTTCTGAAGGGAAGCAAAAGAGATGCCAGCAATGAAATCGAAATAAGTTTAATAGGAATGTTTATGTTTCAAATGATCTTATTTGCTATAAGTGCTGGAAATCTTGATAAATTAAGTCAGATTTCCCAAAACTCAAAGCCATTCCTAGCAAGGAGAAGGTAGAAAAGAAATCAATTGTGAACAAGGGTAAGAAGAAATTCCAAAGATCTTTCTGGGCGGACTCAGCTTCAGACTCATTAGAGACTTAAAAGGAAGAGGAAGTCACCAATCTGTGCTTGATGGCCGATAATCTTGATAAGTCAGATCAAGAAGAGGTATGTGACTTGACTTACAATAAACTTAAAAGTCTCTAAATGCATACATGATGCATATAGGAAGTTAAAGAAAATGCATGCTAGTTTGAAGTTAGAGTTACAATAACTACAAAGAGAACAAGAGATCCTTAGGAAAGATCATGCATTAATTGATAACAACCACATAAAATTTCTTGATGAGTTCGACGATTTGAATAAGAACCATGAAAATTTAAAATCATCCTATACAGAACTGGAAAAAGAATTTAAAATTTTTAAGGATGAATCAAAAAATAGATAGCACTACTTGAATTATGGCATAAGAATCTATAAGGACATGAACTATTTGAGATTGAAAGTAGAAGCTCTCGAGAAAAATAGGAAACCCCCAACACTTGAATATTTTACAAATCCTATTTTATATCCAAAATCTTTTAAACTTAGTAGGAAACAGAACAATTATAAAAAATTGAAAAATCTATTTCCTGGAGTTAAATGTTTTAATTGTCGCATATTTTGATACATAGCACACTCCTATACTTTGGATAGAAAAACTCATTTGGTGTGGAAGCCTAAGATGCATAAAAATAGATATATCATACATGCATCTATTTATATGTTGCTAAAAGGTGAACCCAAACTTATTTGGATTCCCAAGTCTAATGTTTGATGATTTTGCAAGATCGCTATCACACAAGGCCTCGTGAGAGCATATAGTACCTTGACAGTGATTGCTCAAAATATATAACTGTAGATACTTAATTCATATCGCTGGAAGCTAATAGTGGAGGCATAGTTACACTTAAAGATAACACCATAGGAAAGGTGGTAGGATCATGTATGATAGAAAACTTAAAAAAAAAATTATGGAAAATGTTTTGTCAATAGAAGGCTTAAAGCATAATCTTCTGAGTATTAGTTAGCTATATGATAAAGGATATTATGTTAAATTTTTCCCTACTACCTGCATATTAAGCCTAAATGGTAATAATATTTTGTATGGTATACGGGTAAATAATATTTATATGCTAGATTTGAATTGTATCAAAACTCCTACTACTTTTTGTTTAAAAACTATTTCTAATAAGTCTTGGCTATGGCATAGGAGACTTTGTCACTCTAGCATGAAAAATCTTAGGAGGATTGCCCAAAAGAACTTAGTGATAGGTATACCAAAATTATACTTTACTAAGTATCACCTTTGTGATGTGTGTCAATTAGAAAAATAGGTGAAATCCTCTTTTCAATCTAATAAGGATCTTAGAACTAGTAAACTATTGGAGATTTTCTATATGGATCTTTTTGGACCAGTAGGAACTGTAAGTCTAGGAGGGAAGGTATACGAATTTATGATTGTGGATGATTTTTCTAGATTCACATGGGTTAGATTTCTATATCATAAGAGTGAATCATTTAAGAAGTTTAGAGATTTTTTGACTTGGATTCAGAGGAAACTAGGATGTGAGATTTTGATAATTCAAAGTGATCATAGAGGAGAATTTGAAAATGAAAAATTTGAGAATTTTATAAGGAAAAATGGATTGATCATAATTTTTTTTTGCACCTAGAACCCCTCAATAGAATGGGATAATTGAAAGAAAAAACAGAACATTTATAAAAGCCGCTTGAGCCATATTCGCAGAATATTCACTTCCTAAATATTTTTGGGCTGAAGCAATTAACATTGCATGTTATATTCTGAATAGGATAAACATCAGATCAAGTTTGAATAAAACATCCTATGAGTTACTGAAGGGGAGAACACCTAATTTATCACATTTATATGTCTTTGGAGGTAAGGTATTCATACATAACAATAGAAAATCTGCCTAAGAAAAATTTGGTCCAAAATCAGATGAAGGAATTTTTCTTGGATACTCTAATGTTGGAAAATCTTATAGAGTATTCAATAAAAGAGCTTTAATAATTGAAGAGACCACACAAATTGTATTTAATAAATCTAATATTTTGAAAGAGCCAATTGTTGAAGAGGATGAGATAGAAATTGACTCACAAAAGATTGAGAAAATAAATTTGGATGAAAATTTGGAGATAGAAAACTTGCTGCTTAGAGATTTGAGATTTTCTAAAAACTACCCAAAGGAATTGATTATAGGTGAACCTAGTGAGAGTGTTAGGACTAGGCATGGACTGAGCAAAGAATTCAATCATTCAGCTTTTATTTTTAGCATAGAACCTATAAATATTGATAAAGCACCTGGATGAATTTTGAATTTTGGCAATGCAAGAAGAATTAAATCAATTTGTAAGAAATGAAGTATGGGAATTAATTATAAGGCAAAAGGATCAAAGTATAGTTGGGGCTAAGTGGTTATTCAAAATTAAAATGAATTACTCAGGAGTAGCCATTAGAAATATGGCTAGATTGGTGGCTAAGGGCTATAATCAGATTGAAGGGATTGATTTTGAGGAGACTGTTTCCCCTGTAGCTAGATTTGAAGCAATTAGGGTTTTATTAACCTTTGCTTATTTTAGAAGATTTAATTTGAATCAAATGGATGTTAAAAGTGCCTTTTTAAATAGGTTAATCCAAGAAGATGTATTTGTAGAACAACCTCCAGTCATTAAAAATTCAAAATACCCAAATCATATATTTAAGTTGAAAAAGGCATTATACGGATTAAAACAAGCACCTAGGGCTTAGTATGAGAAGTTGAGCACCTTCCTACTTGAGAGATCTTTTGAAAAAGGAAGTGTGGACACAACTTTATTTTTAAAGAAATTGGGAGATACCATGCTCATTGTACAAATTTATGTTGATGATATCATCTTTGGATCTACTAATAAAAATCTTTATGATGATTTTTCTAAAATAATGAGTAGTGAATTTGAGATGAGCTTAATGGGAGATTTGAATTACTTTTTAGGTTTTAATTAAGCAACTTGAGGAAGGAATATTTCTTAGTCAGTCAAAGTAAATTAAGGACATCCTCAAAAAGTATGAAATGGATAATGCTAATCCTGTTAGTACACCCATGAGTTCCTTAGTTCTGTTAGATAAGGACCCTAAGGAAAAATCTATTGATCAAAAGAAATTTAGAAGAATTATTGGATCTTTGCTTTACTTGACAGCTAGAAGACCTGATATTATGTTTAGTATTTATTTGTGTGCTAGATTTCAATTAGATCTAAAAAAATCATTTTTGACAGCAGTGAAAAGGATTTTAAGATATCTCTTGGGAACTCAGAACTTAGAAATTTGGTATCCTAAGTTTAGCTCTTCATTTGAAATAATTGGATATTCAGATTCGGACTTTGCAGATTGTAGGGTTAATAGAAAGAGTACTTCTGGAACATATCAATTCATTAGAAATTCTTTAGTCTCTTAGTCCAGTAGAAAATAGAATTCAGTAGCCCTATCTATTACTGAAGCTGAATACATAGCATTAGGAAGCTGTGTGGCATAAGTATTTTGGTTGAAACAACAGTTGATTGATTTAGGATTAACAATAGACATAATTCTCATTTATTGTGATAACACTTGTGCCATTTATATTTCTAAAAATCCTATTCGACATTCAAGGACCAAACATATAAATATCAGGCATCATTTCATAAGGGATCATATATCTAAAGGAGAAATTGAACTCAATCATGTTTTAACTGAAAATTAACTTACAGACATTTTTACTAAAACATTAGCCTTTGATACTTTCAGTAATTTAAGAACAAGGCTTGGTGTGATTGATTTGAATGCTTAATTAAATGTTTCTGCAACATTGATATGTGTTTTTGTGAGTGTGTTTTTTGTTTTGTAATTTTAATTGTGTGATTTGTTTGCTTTTATGCATAAATGTTTTATCTTTTATATCTTTGTCTAATTTTATTTTTTTTGTTTTTCAAAACATTTACACATTCAAAATCATGATTTTCATGCAATCATACTAATTTCCTAGTGTGAATTTCATCTGTACGAAATTAATTTCATATTGGATGAATCTTGTAGCGTATTGATTGATTGGGTAGAATAGAATATGTACAATTTTTAGTTTTTAATATAGTTCGTCTGTATGATCATCACAATCGTCAGGATGATGTATATTCAATCGTATGTACGCATCTAGATGGTTATACGGACAAAATTAGTTATTATTCTCGATCTATAGTTCGTACATACGAACCATGTGTCATTCTGAATAGGGGATGATTCAAACCGTCATAAAAATGATTTTAAATAACTGATCATCCTGGACGAACACCTATTCATCTGTACGATCGTTTGGTTAAAAATTCTATATGAAAGGATGCCTCGTAACTCGTATGATTACAAAAAGTCATTTCATTTTAACCATATTTGTTCGTATATATGAAATGTTGCTTCGTACATACGAACCCATGCATCTTACAGGACTAACCCAATTTTGTCTGTACGAAATATCATTTTTTCTGTAAATTGAATGGGTTTAAAACTCAAGCTTCATTCACTTCAAAAGCCTTTTCAATCTTCTATTCCCTTCGATCTTTTCTATGGCGAGTTCAAGTAAGAGGGTTAGGCACGCTAAGGAACTGACTAGGGGACCTTCCTCTAGGAATACCCATGAGAACTTCTTGTCCAAAGTAAACGAGGAATCCTTTCCTAGGTTTGTATCAATGAAAATGACTCCTTCCATAGTTTTGATTCAGGATAATATAATCTATCAGATACTATCACTATTTGCTTCTCCTCAATTTGAGTTTATCGTTACTCTGATTTACTCCATCAACATATCTACATTTCATTATTTCCTAGCAAACATGGCCTTTAACTCTGACCAAGATAGGATTAAATCCTATGTTTTAGGGAAAAATGTAGAAATAACCAAGGAGGATATGGGTGTTTTCTTAAACTTAAGGATTGAACGAATAAGAGCCCACACTTTAACTTCTTCTACAACTATAGATTGGACTAAGATTAACTCGGTACCTAGAGGGATTAGACAAGAATGCTATTAGCCCAAGGTAAACACTCTATACCAAGATGCTAGAATCATCCAGCATGTGCTTAGAATTTCCATCATTCTAAAAGCTGGTGATATAATTAATCTCACTCATCTTCTTTCCACTATCACTTATCTGATCATTATTGGTCAACTTATTGATGAAGCCCAACTCATTCTTGACTACCTTTATGTGCTTTCTGAAATTGGCCATGCATCCCATAAGAGAAATAAGAACATTACTCTAGGACATTTTGTGGCTTATATTCTTAAGAAGAAGTATGAATTAGTTTACCCTGATGTTTCTCATCTTAAAGAGCCTTTGTAATATAATGATGGTTCATTTCAAGCTATCTTTGCAAAACATGATGAAGGTGCTGACA
This sequence comes from Dendrobium nobile, assembly GCA_022539455.1. Taxonomy (NCBI): domain Eukaryota; kingdom Viridiplantae; phylum Streptophyta; class Magnoliopsida; order Asparagales; family Orchidaceae; genus Dendrobium; species Dendrobium nobile. The sequence continues at coordinate 60,001,626 of CM039723.1, read as the reverse complement.
CTAAGGGAGAGGAGAGAGGACTTGCACCTGTGTCTGCTGGTGGACCAAATCTTCAGGAGTTGGTTCATCCCTTTGATCATCTCGAGAGTCACTTTGATCATTGCCTTGATCAAATTGAGACTCATCTACAGTAGCAGGACGCATAGTACCAGTAGGACATGGGCTAGATTAGAGGTCAATTCGACTTTGTCAGCTCAAATATGGTTATGATGAGTAACTATTTTAATTTCTTCAACCAAGCACTCCTCTAGATCAAGGACCCTCTGAATGATGACTATACTTCTTTTATGATTTTCTCTACCAGTGGTGATGTGATGTGATGTGATGTGTTGTTAGTTTTTATGTCTTTATGTTGTCTTTATGTTTTATATTTTTATGTTTTATGTCTTTTTGAAATCTTTGTGTATTGATATCTATCGTGCTCAATGTATTATCATTCACCATGATATCTATAAAAAATTATCATGTCATGTTTTTAGAAATGTTTGTTAGCCAATGTGATTATCTTGACTAATTGATCTAATAAGTGGTATACTTTGAAATGTAATAATTTTTTTTAATTCATTATAAAATCTAATTTTTTAAAAATTTAAGTTGTGTTATAACTCAATCAAGTTAAGGATATCAACTAGTGTTTTAGTTAGACTAACATAATTTAATTTTATTATTGTAAGTTTGATGTTTTCTAATTTTTTATTTATCTTTTCAATATAAATATCTTTGTACTTAGATAAATTTGAGATTTTAGATTATCAATTTTGGAAAGATCAATTAAAAACTTGAAAATTATATAAATATACAAAAATCAAAAGAACGCGCAATGGTTCGCAAATTGGTAAAGAGGCACAAAATTAGCCCACGAATATGAAAAGATGCACTAAGTGTGCCACAGATATTGAAAAGATGTGCAAAGTGCCACAAGTTTATATTCTTTCCTCTAGCTTCTAATCTTTAAATTCAAATGACTCTTATGTTCAATTTTTTATTGAAATTTAAAATACATAAATTTTTATTTCATCTACTTCGTAATAATTTTTCTTATCTCATAGTCTACATAGATTCATGACCTTGATAATTTTTTTCCTTGTCTATGTTATATCTATACTTAAATCATATGAATTCTTCTTTTTCTCTAATAACATTTATCTTTTTTATTATAAATATAACTTAATCTCTTTCAAGATCAATTATCAAAGGCTTCTCATATGACTTATTTCATTTCCGTGTTTAATCGCTTCTTCTTCTCTTTTTGCTGTTGTCAAAAAGAAGGAGAAATATTATTTGACATTTACTTATTTTGTTCGTGTCTTTTTGGTATTTATTTTGTTCGTGTCTTTTTGGAATTTATTTTGACATTTCAGTGTATGGTATTTGTTTTGACATTTCAGTATCATTGATTTTTCTGTTGTGTGTGATTATTTTTGTGTGTTGAAAAACTTTAGAATTAAAAATTTTAATTGTTCAAATTAAAATCCCCTTAATTTCACATGCTTATTCATTCAGGGGGAGTTTAGGAGAATCTTAGGACTTTCAAATTTATACAAACAATAATTATTTTGCCATCATCAAAAAGGGAGAGATTGTTGAGGGAGTTACTACTTAGCTTTGCATGTTTTACACTCTTGCAACTTGTCTGTTTTTTATGATTCTAAATATTATTATTTTTTTTTTATTATTTTCTTCTAACACATTTTGGAAGGTTATTTTTGCTCTTGTGTGTACTAACATTTCAAGGAAATCATACTCCAGATTATTGAAGACTTCAAATCAAGATCTGCTTAGAATGTTTTGTAATATTGGAGTATGTATTTTTCATTTTATTTAAAGTATAAGAGAGTGTGATTGTAATTGAGTAAATTAGCACACACATACTGGGGGAAAGCTTTAAAATTCATAATTTTTTAAATTGATCGTATACTATGAACCATGTTCGTACGGGACGATCTGGTCAGTTATACTCCCAAATAAGCAATGGCACAAAAAGTGAGGGCAAAAATTTTTCGAAGTATAGATCATCCAGACAATATTTATCATTCGTCCTAGAATAATGCTCTCTGGATGAGTTCATTCAGATGATATTTATCGTTCGTCCCAGGATGATGCTCTCTGGATGTGTTCGTTCAAATGTTATTTATCTTTCATTCCAGGATGATGCTCTCTAGATGTGTTTGTCCAGATGATATTTATTGTTCGTCCCAAGACGATGGGCTCTGAATTTGCCAAAATGAACTATTCGTCCAGATGATATTTATGGTTCGTCCTATGACGATCTTCTCTATTATAGAAACTTAAAATTTATCATGCTTTTTTGTACCAACGAACTTTGAGAATAACTGTTCGTACCGAATGAACCAAGTTCGTACGGGATGATGATCAAGTACGAAGGTAATTCATACCAGTTCACATTTAGTTCGTACACAATAGTTTTTACACTGCTCGTATGTACAAAAATTGGATCATACAGGACGATCGTGGACGGTAAGAAATTGAAAAATATAGTTTTTGGACGATTTTTCGTGTCTTTTCTATAAAAGGTCCAAGTTAGACTGTCTTAAGATCTTTTTTGTCATTTGGTCTTCGTGCATACTAAAGGGAATTTGAAGGAGAGAGTGAGAGAGAGTGTTTGAAGGAGATTTTTTACTACTGTAGTGTAAATGATTCACTTAAGTTACTCAAAGGTAAGGATCTCAGTTTATAATTTGTGATTACTAGATTTCTTGTGAGAAGATCTTTCAAGAAGATCAGGTTCTCTACCTACACTTGGAGAGTGTGAATAGCGGAAGATTCTCTACCTACACTTGGAGAGTGTGAACAGCGGAAGGTTCTCTGCCTACACTTAGAGAGTGTGAACAACAGAAGGTTCTCTACCTACACTTGTAGAGTGTGAACAACAGAAGGTTCTCTACCTACACTTGGAGGGTGTAAAAGAACGTCGGTTCTCTACCGAACCGAGTAGTGGTGGAAGAGAGTTTTTGTGAAGACTTCTTTGCCTTGCTGTGGGGACAAAGGGAGAGATACTAGTGGTAATAATGCAATACATGAAGTGGGAGACTTCAGGGAGTGGATGTAGGTCGTGTTTGACCGAACTACTATAAATCTTGTATCTTTTATTTTCATCTACTTTTTTTTATTATTATCTGTGGTTGAAAAATTACTTTTATAATTTCAAAAATAAAATTTTCAAAATTAAAATAAAAGGAAAATTTTAAAATTACCAATTCACCCCCTCTTCGTTAGCCGTTGGGACAAAAACTTAGGTCTAATAACCTAACTCATATTTAACAAGTTTTAACATCTAAGTCATTCATTTAAATATTATTCACTCTAAAACCATACAAAATAGTCTTACCATCAAGTAAATTAAAGTTTTTATCAAAAAATAATTTAACATCAAATCCCTTATCACATAACTGGATAATGATAAGTAAATTATACTTTAAACCTTCTTCTAATAATATATATTCAATAGTAAAGCCATTTAATTTACATATAGTTATTGTTCAATTCACTCTTCTCATAATATTGTCTCCTAGGGTCACTTGTCCTCTACTCCTGGACTCTTGTGTGATAAATTTCTTTATTCTCATATTAATGAAATGAACATCAAATATCCATGTATCACATGCCTTCATTGGACCCCACATTTGAAAAGTTTGTATTGGTTGTTAAACCTATACAATTGTCCCAAGGCAAACCAAGAGGGATGTGAATTAATTATTTTAAAAATCTCTTGAAATTTTGATATAAAACCATTTTAGATTTTATGCAAAGAAAATTTTTCAACACAAAAATTAAAATGCTAAAAAAAAAATATGTGAAAATAAAAAGAACATACAGATTTATAATGGTTCGATCCAACAAGACTTACTTCCACTGCCTGAAGACTCCCTCTTCAGGTATTATACTATTACCAAAGTGACTCTCCCATAGTAAGATGGAGAAGCCTTTAGAATTTTCCTCTCTTTCACCAATCTCCAGTGCGGTAGAGTACCATTGTCCTTTCACACCCTCTAATTGTCGACAGAGTACTATTGTCCTTTCACACCCTCTAAGTATAGACAGAGTACCGTCCAAGTGTTAGCAGAGTATCATTATCCTTTTATACCCTCCAAGTGTCAGCAGAGTATAGGATCTTCTTCAAAGATCTTCTTCTCGAGCAACTAGAAATAAGAAAGGAAGAAAGTGACACAAACACAAAAGAGATTCTTACCTTTGAGTAATCTTGTGAACTCTTCACACTCCACTTACATGAACTCTCTCTCAAACACTTTCCCAAATCACACTTTCACTTGCTCTCAAAGAAATCATAAAGACTTTATTCATCCAAGCCAGTTTCTAAGGACCTTTGATTGCAAATCTATTTTCATGGATTATGATTTTGATGATAACAAATACTTTTATTTTTCTACAACTGCCTTGCCTATTAACATTTTAGGTTCACAAGATCAGACGACAATTGGAACTAGCTCAAGATTGGGCAGACTAAGTCCGAGTCACTTTGTACACTTTTTCCTTTTCTTGAGTCTATAGTAAAAGATGTGGCTCATAATGCTAAATAACCCTGCACACATACACACACACACACACACACACCTCAGAAGAATTTCTGACTATTTCTTAGAATTTATTATTTTTGGTAAAATTGGCCGGGCCAATATTTATATTGACCTGGATAATCGGTTCAAAACTAGAAACCCTATTCAAGGCATCATGGTTAAGGAAGCCGTTATTAATCAGATTGGCCTGAACGATATTGTATCAGCCAGAATGATTGGCTCAAATCAGAAAGAATCAACTTCCATGATCTATTTAGGTATTCTTTATTTTAAGACATCATCTAGGATGATATCCTATCAGCCTAGATGATGCAGCATAATTATGCCTAAATTAATCTAGTAATTAAGAAAAGCAATTATGGCTGATTGAATGATCACATTGGCCGGGATGATGGATGATTGACATCGGCCTACTTCTATTCAGGGCAATATTTAGGATAATTTTCCTCATATTTGAACTAATCATTCAGGATGATAAACTATCGGCCTGGATGATGTGACCAAAATTACTCTAATCGTCTCGAACTGACCGGGTTGATTGAGCAAAATTTATGCTGAACGTCCAGGCCGATACTCCTATCGGCTTAGATAATAAAGTTAGTTTGTATAAAATAAGAGCTTTTTCTAAGCTCTTTTATTTAGGATCTCTTGTTCAACCTTAATGCAGATCTTTTGCTACTCTCTTGACTTGAGAAAGCCTAGAGGAGAGAGAGAGAGAGAGAGAGAGAGAGAGAGAGAGAGAGAGAGAGAGAGAGAGAGAGAGAGAGAGAGAGGATTTTGTGAGGGGGAGCTTGTGAGCGAGTTTCACAAGGATTGCTCCAAGTATTATTCCACTTCTTCTTCTTCAACTAGAGTGTCTTGTCCTTGGAGGGTTGAGAGAGGTCTTCTTTAGCAATCGATCAAGGTTCTCTTCCTGCTTCAGGAGAAAGCAAAAGGAGTTAGGTTCTCTGCTTGCTTCAGGAGAAAGCAAAAGAAGTTGAGTTCTCTATCTCGCTGGGGTCGGTGGAAAGGAGTTTTTATGAGGGCTTCTCCACCTTGCTGTGGGAGCAAAAGGAGAGTCACTGTGTTTAGTGCAATACTTGGAGGGCGCCTCCAGGGAATGGACGTAGGTCAAGTTGACCGAACCACTATAAATTTTTGTGTCTTTTTATTACTACTTTCTGCATTTATTCTTCCGCACTTTGATTTTCATTGTGGTGATTTTGGTTTGAGTTTTGTGATTGTGTTTTGATCTAATCAATTTTTAAAATATCAATTCACCTCCCCTCTTGGTTAGCCTTGGGCTAGTTCATAAGGGCTTAACATCCCTAACAAACTTTCAAGTGGTATCAGAGCGGGATTCATAAAAATAAAGTTTAAAAACTTTATTGAATTTTGATCCATGGCTAACTCTGGTAATCGTAATACTGCGAAAGGGTATTCCATTACCCGACCACCTTTGTTTGATAATATTTCGTTTGATTTTTGGAAAACTCGCATATCTACCTTTTTACAATCGATTGACTATCACATGTAAATGCTTGTTAAGGATGGTTATACACCTCCAACTGGTAAAATTAATGGCATTACTGTTCCACTTTCTTTTACTGAATGGACTCATGACAATAGGGATTTAGCACAACTTAATGCAAAATGTTTGAACTATTTTTTTTATGCTTTAAAATTCGAAGATTACATGCATGTTTCAACATGCTGATGTATTAAATAAAAAGCAATCTGATGCATATGATTCCTTAAAATCATCTCATGATGAGTTAGAAAAGGAGTTTAAAAAGTTAAAAAATCTAAAAACTTTTGAAAATAAAAAACCATCATTGCATGCATCACATAAAAAGAAGCATCACCACATTAGTAGATAAGCGCATCATTGTCCTGGAAATAGATATTTTTTATGTGGCATGCTAGGACACATAGCACACACTTGCACCATTCACCATAGTTCACATTGGGTATGGAGACCCAAGTTACACGATACATAGCATGTATTGTATTTTACTTTCCATAAGAAGGAACCTAAACATGTTTGGGTTCCTAAATATAACAATTTTGTAGGCAGCTCTCACAAAAGGCCTCATGAGAGCATGTGGTACATGGATAGCGGATGCTCTCGACATATGACTGGTGATGCCAATCAATTTATTTTGCTGGAGATCAAGATAGGTGGCAAGGTTACTCTTGGAGACAACACAACCAGGAAAGTGGTAGGCTCAGGTATAATTGGAAATTCCAAGAACCTTCTGATTGAAAATATTTTTCTTGTAGATGGACTGAAACATAACTTGCTCAGCATCAATCAGCTTTGAGATAAGGGCTTCATCATAAAATTTTTGGCAAATTCATGTATTATCAGCTTAAAAAATAACACTATTTTGTAGAGAAAATGGATCAACAATGTTTACATGCTTGATTTAAATAATATTGAATATGCTGCTTTTTTTTCTTAAAAACTGCTGTTGATGATTCATGGTTATGGCACAAGAAATTATGTCATGCAGTATGAAAACCCTTAGGAAAGTGACCCCGAAAGACCTAGTTAGAGGTGTCCCCAAATTTAAGTTTTCAAAAGACCACTTTTATGATGCCTGTTAATTAGGAAAGCAAGTCCACACCACTTTTCACTCCATTAAGGACATTAGCACCTCTAGACCTTTAGAAGTCCTTCAGATGGATTTGTTTGGACCCATTAGCACTGCCAGCTTAGGAGGGAAAGTCTATAATTTTGTGATTGTTGATGATTACTCATGGTTCACTTGGACTAGATTTTTGTCACACAAGAATGAGTCTTTTAATGAGTTTAGAACCTTCTTCACTTGGATCCAAAAAAAGCTAGGTTGTGAGATTTTGATCATCCATAGTGACCATATGGGAGAGTTTGAAAATGAGAGATTTGAAGACTTTTGTGAGGATAAGGGGATTAGCCACAACTTCTCAGCTCCTAGGACCCCTCAACAAAATGGGATAGCTGAAAGGAAGAACCAGACCTCAGTGGAAGTCGCTAGAGCCATGCTTGCTGAGTATTCACTTTCAAAATACTTTTGGGCTGAAGCGGTTAACACATCTTGTTATGTGTTGAATAAGGTGAATGTTAGAGCCAAATTAGATAAGACACCCTATGAGATCCTTAAGGGTAGAACACAAATCTTTCCCACCTTCATATCTTTAGTTGTAAGATTTTCATTCACAATAATGGGAAGTCTCACTTAGGAAAATTTGACCTAAAATCTGATGAAGGAGTGTTCTTAGGATATTCTAGTGTTGGGAAGTCTTTTAGGATGTTTAATAAGAGGACTTTGGTGGTGGAGGAGACTACTCATGTAATATTTGATGAATATGATCCTAGGAAGCCTAGAGTTGAGAATGATGATGTTGGAGAGATTACCACTAGAGTAAAAAATTTCTAGAAGAGGGTAGACCCCCAAAACATTGAAGGAGTAGGAGAGATTACCCAAGGAGTAGAAAATGAAGATATGGAGGAAAGTGTTGAACCTACACACACTTTGCCTAGAGATTGCAGACACTCTTTGAGTTACCCCAAAGAACTGATCTTAGGAGACCCTTCTAAAGGAGTTAGGATTAGGCATGGACTTAAGAAGGAAGTGAACTACTCTGTATTTATCTCAATGACTGAACCCACCAACATTAATCAAGCCCTTTCTAATGAGTTTTAGATCTTAATCATGCAAGAGGAGTTGAACCAATTTGTTAGAAATGATGTTTGTGAGCTTGTAGAAAGACCAAAGGGACAAAGTATAGTTAGAACCAAATGGGTCTTTAAGAATAAGATGAATGATTCTAATGTGATGGTTAGGAATAAGGCAAGATTAGTGGCTAAGAGGTACAACCAAATAAAAGGGATAGACTTTGAGGGGACCTTTGCCCTAGTAGCTAGATTGGAAGCCATTAGAGTGTATTAGCCTTTGCCTTTTATAAGAGATTTAAGCTTTTTCAAATGGATATTAAGAATGTATTTTTAAATGGGGTAATAAAAGAGGATGTGTTTGTAGAACAACCCCCAGGTTTTAAGAGTTCCTAATTTCCAAGTCATGTTTTCAAATTAATAAAGGCCTTATATGGTTAAAAGCAAGCACCTAAAGCTTGGTATGAGAGGCTTAACACATTTTTACTAGAGAGGTAGTTTGTTAAGGGGAGTGTAGACACCACCCTTTTCCTGAGAAAAGTAGGAGATGATTTACACATTATTCATATCTATGTTGATGATATACTTTTTGGATCTTCTGATAAAAGGCTATATGATGATTTTTCTAAAATAATGAGTAAGGAGTTTGAGATGAGTATGATGGAAGAGTTGTCCTACTTTTTGGGGTTTAGCATAAGACAATTAGATGATGGAACCTTTCTGAATCAATCAAAATACATAAATGACATCTTGAAAAAATATGAAATGGACAAAACCATGCCAATTAATACTCCCATAACCTCACATGTTCAGTTGGACAAGGACCATAATGGAAAATCAGTTGATCAAAAGAAGTACAGAGGGATGATTGGATCTTTACTTTTCCTGACTGCTAGCAGACCTGATATCATATTTAGCGTTCATTTTTGTGATAGATTTCAAGATGATCCTAAAGAATCTCACCTGACTGCAGTTAAGAGAATTCTTAGAAACCTTTTAGGGACCCAAAACTTAAAAATTTGGTACCCTAGACACATCACTTTTCTTGAGATTATTAGATATTATGATTCTAATCTTATAGGATGTAAGGTGGATAAAAAAAGCACTTCAAGGACATGCCAATTCATAGGACAATCTTTAGTCTCCTAGTCTAGTAGAAAGCAAAACTCTGGTGCACTTTCCACTATTGAAGCTGAATACATTGCTTTAGGAAGTTGTGTTGCCCAAGTCCTTTGGTTGAAATAACAAGTTCTGGATTTAGGATTACCTATAAGCACAATTCCAATTCTTTGTGACAACACTAGTGCCATCTGCATTTCTAAGAATCCTATCCAACATTCAATGACCAAGCATATAGACATAAGACATCACTTCATTAGACACCATGTGACCAAGGGAGACATTGAGTTACACCATGTGGCAACTGAAATTCAACTGGCTGACATCTTTACTAAACCATTGGCCTTCGACACTTTCAGTACTTTAAGGATCAGATTGGGTGTGATTAACTTAAATGCATGAACTTGATTCCTACTTATTTCTGATCTATTTTCTGTTGTTTATTTTTTTGTTTTAACTTTTTTTTTACTTCTTTTATCTTATTTTTTAATTTAGAAATCATCATTAAAATTGATATTTTATGCCTGATTTTTTATTTTGAAATTTTGTGAGTCAATGTTTTTACATCTCTTATCTGTTAAAGGGTGAAAACACTGTTGATTGTGTCTCTTTATCTAACCTCTTTTAGTGGTGTAATCTTCTTCTCTAAATAAAAATCTATTTCAAATTAACAAATGATTTTTAAAACTGAGATCTTTTTAATTTTGTTACAGTAATCTATTTTATAAATATAATGTTCAAAGTCTTTTTTTACTTTCAGATTTTTATAATATTGTCATTGAAATTATCATATGATTTTTTATTTTGCTTTGTGATTCATTCTTTCCTATATTAAAGAGTGAGTTTTTCTTCTCTAATATCTAGAAGATATAATCACAACTAAATATATTTAAAAAATTTTGAAAGGGATTTAGCTTGCTTCAATGTTAATAAAAAAAAGTGGCCAATCATGCCAAAAATAAAAGATGCGTAATGATGCCAAATTGAAAATACACACACACACACACACAAAGTGTATCAAAAATCAAAAGATGCGCAAAGCACCAATCAAATTGACAAGAGGCATAAAATGAGCGCACCAAAAGCAAGCTTCTTCTCCTTTTAAAATTTTTTAAATCTTAGAAGACTTCATGTGTCACTTGATATTTTTCAAAGACTTGATTTCGAATTTCTAATTGTAACTAATTACTTTGATATATTATTCTATAAAATATTTTTCTGGAAAAGGTTTTTGAACGAATCTTCTTTTTTTTTTTAACAAATTGGCTTTTTTGATTTAAATTTTTTTGTTTTCAAAAGACGGTTTAGCCTAAAGAAGACTGAGTTAGGGTTAACAAGATCGGTTATTCTAACTATTTTTTGGATTTTGGCGATGTTAACTCAGTGATCCTTACAAAATTTTAAAATTAATCACATGGAGACTATGTCATATTTATGCCTTGAAAAAAATTATTGTTTTGCTTGTGTTGGTCTTTTTTGTATCATTTTTCTATTTTTATTGAATTTTAATGTTTTTGGGCCTTCTCTGATCATCTCCATCCTCTGATTCTCAGTTTTGTTTTCATATCATCCCGGCTGATACCCCTATCAGCCAGGATGATCCGATCAATTTGCTCTTAAAACTCCCCTTTACTGACTAATTTGATTTTCTGCTTCTGATCATCCTGGACGATCTGATATTGGCCTAGACGATCTGATTTTCTTTTGCTTCAATTATTTCTTATTGGCCTGGCTGATCTGTTTTCAGCCCGTACGATGTTCTATTCTTTATTGAAAATCATCTTGACCGATCCACGTATTCGTCCTAAACGATACACGTGGATATACGTTTAAAATCTTTAAAATTGACTAGGATGATCCATTTTGGAAAATCGGTTTGGACGATCCACCTGTTCAGCCTGGCTGATACACATGGCACATTATTTAAAAATTTAAATTTGGCTGGTATGATCCATTATTGGACATTGTCCTGGACAATCCATCGAATTGGCCTGGATGATATGCTTTTTCAACAGTCATCCGGCTTGACTCTTCGGGATGATTGCCTGTGTCTAATCGTCCCGACTGATATCTGATCGGCCCGGATGATCGGACCGCCTTTTTGACCAATCGGCCTTTATACAATTATTGAATCATATTGACCTGGACGATCCTGAGATCATCCTAGTCGATCCGGCCAATTCTTTATAAACCGAGCCCTTCTAGCCATTTTCTTCACACCAATTTCTCCTTACTTCTTGATTTTTATTTTCTTTCTATGGATGGAGGAAAACGCACTTGTCACCCATCTAAAAGTTCCTCAAGGGTCACTCTGGACCCTCATTTCCTAGATGCGGATGATCAAGCCGCCTACCAGCGCTACAAAGAGGCTGGAATCACAGTCTCGTGGACGGTCAATCCAAATTTTCTCTCTTAGCCAGTACTATACTTATTTGCCCATACATCCTTGTGCTTTCTTCTGACTCTTGCTGTCCCATTCAATTCTAAATTGCTCTATGAGTTCTTTGCAAGTCTTCGCATTAATTTTGCTTTTACCTCTATTGCCTCACATGTGAATCGATGCCCTGTCGAGATCACATATCAGGATTGTGCAGAGATTTTGCAGCTTTCACCACAGGGGATAAACTTCACACCATGTATTCTGATCCTAATTTTGACTGGGCTACGGCCAATCATTTTCTTCACAATTCTAATGATAATTTTCACATGGGCAAGACTAGCACCTTACTCAAGGATGTTAGGACTGTCCAGCACATCCTTCGCACTTCAATAATTCCTAAGGCTGGTGATCGTATTCACATCACTCCCCTTCTTTCTCTCACCACCTTTTATATTTTAGCAAATCGTGAATTAAATGCTACCAACCTAATCTTCCATTACATTGACCAACTTACAAGTAATTGGGATCCAGGTTAAAGGTGGAAACCTAATCCAGCCCTAGGATATATCATTTCTTATGTCTTAGAATCCAAATATAACCTCCAATATCCTACTCCAACAAACCTTCAACCAGCTTTCTACTATAACATTTCCTTTCAAACTCTTCATAGTACTCGTCTCCACCTAGGGGATGGGGAAGCTCAGGCAGGGGAAGAGGCTCATGCACCTATTTCTGCACCTGTTCCGCTCCTCCAGCACTCTCAGCTGGACCAATTGGTGGAGCGCTTTGACCAGTGGGAGGCCTGAATCGTTACTTACATTGCTGCACAGGAGTAGCAACATGCTGTGGATATAACCTACTACGAGCAGCGCCGCACGGAGGACTTAGCCCATTTTGATGCCTACTATTAACTTCACTTTTGTATGAGGTCACTAACATCCTTCCAGACTCCAAATCAATCCAGACCCTAGGATATACTCTAGACCTTAGGATTCTTCCAGATCAACCTAAACTCTAAGATTCTACTAGATCTAGACCTTAGGATCTATTCTAGGTCCTAGGATCCTTCTAGACTCCAGATCTTAGGATCTATTCTAGGTCCTAGGATCCTTCTAGATTCTAAACTTTAAGATTTATCTAGATCCTAGAACCCTTCTAGATTCTAGATCTTAGAATCCCTCCAGACTTTAGGAAAATCTAGATTCAAATCAATCCAGATCTCTGATCAATTCAAATTATAAACCAATCTAGACTTCAATCAATTCAATTTTCAAATCAAATCTAGACTTCAAATCTATCAAGACTTTAAACCCATCCTTATCCCAAATCCAGTTCAAACCTTGATTGTGCTTCTATCAAACTTTAATCATATCCTATCATTCATAATCCTTTTAAATGGTTATAGATGATATGGATAATTCAAATCCACTCGTTCAAACTCAAAACCCAATTCAAACCCAGAATCCAAGGTTCAAAGGCTTTGTCCTGAAAGCCTTTTCCAAGGATTTTTCAAACACTTTAAAACCCAATCAAACAAACTTTGATTCAGAGTCTATCAATTTCATATTGATATTACATGTATCTAGAGGCAACCCTCCAAATTTGAGCCCATTCTGACATCTTTAACCTCAAAAACTTAATCAAAATCCAAAGGCTGTAAAACCTTCAAATATTTACAGCCTATGCCTTTAGACATGCTAACTAGTGAATTTTGACCTTGGAGATTTCTACAAAGCCTCCAATCACTTCCAAACCTTTGATCCTAACCTATTGAGCAGTAAATGCATTTTGGTGGACCTATTTTGACCCATAGTTGATTAGGGGTCAAAATGACCAAAATGCCCCTTTAAGGGAATTTTGGAGTTTTTCATAGACTTCAACATCCACTTTTCAAATAAAACCTGAAAACATCCTCCAATGCATCCTAATCATCCTTAGGAGTGCAATGGACTCAAGCCCTGACCCTGTTTAAACCTGGTTGACCAAATCGACCTTTTTGACCAAAATACCCCTATGGGATTCAAATACCCATTTCAAACCAAACGACCCCCAAATTGCATGGAACCACTTCCAGCAAATTTCAAATATCAAACCAAACCTATTGGACCCAAACTCAAACCCTGGGTCAACCTGGTTGACCAAGATAACTTAGGTTGACCAAACAGGCCCTTAAGGTTCAAAACAGGCATTTTGACTAATTTGACCTCCCCAGACCTTGGAACCACCTCCAATGGTCTCCAAATGTCATTTCAAATTGATTGAACTCATCTCCAGACCTTGGACTCACCTGGTTGAATCAATCAACCTAGATTGACCCACACTCCCTTAAGGTCCTTAATGGGTCATTTTGACCCATTTAGCCTACCCAACCCATATCAAGGCCTTGAATGCTTTCTAATCCATGGTGTTAAAGTTTCTTAAACCACCATTGGTCAAAACTAAGTCAAGTTGACCAAGTCAACTTATTGAATTTGGTCAAATCTTCCTATTTTCACTCAATTTAAAATCCATAAGCCTTAAGTTCTTTCCAACCTATCTAATCAGCTCTTAGACATTTCCTTAAGTCCACAGCATCAACCCCATTGAATAGTTGACTGGTCAACCTAGTCAACAAAGTATCCAAAGAGTAACCCCTTCTAAACCTCAAGTATATTCTTTTCAAGCTTGGGGATTTTCTTAGTCAGCAAATGAGCAGCCCTCCCATGCCACCTCAGCCTCCCTTGACCCGTTAACTGGTCAACACGTTCAAACCAAGGCCTCAAACCCTTCCAAAAGATTATAATAAACCCCAAAGCCACTTTCCCTTGATTTAGGCTACTTTAGGTCGACCCACTTATATCATAAAGCTCACTTAGAGCTCTTTTAAGCAGGCTCAGGGTCTGGTTTAGCTTGAAATGGCAATGGTCCCCCCCCCCCCCACTCATCCCAAGTCCACCCAATGGGAGCAAGGAATGTCTAGCCTTTGGGGTAGCTTTCCAACTGTTTGGGACACTTGTCCTTCATCAAGATAGGGCTCCTGATGCATCAGAGCCATCCAATCTGATCAAGAACGTTTGAATAGGGCAAGATGTTGAAATGAGCTATCATTCGAATCTTAACACTCTCTCACCCCTCTAGAGCTCCTCCAGTCAAACTTTCTGTTCCTTTGAGTTCTCTTGAGTCCCCCACTTACTACCCCACTCAAACTCAGACAGTCAAAGCCATTTTCAGTGATCTTCATGCGAGACCAATTCCCAACCTGTCCGAGGCTTGTACTAGGAGATTCGTGGCGTGCTGGAGCGTGGATTCAACTGGGAACTTAATCGTGGACAGTCTACAAGCTCAGAGAATCCAAAAGCAGTGTAAACCATCCATTGCATAGCAATAAAATCCTAAACCTAGCTTAGGGCACGTAGGTTAATTTATGTTTTAATTCATTGCATTATTCACCTTAAAATAAGTTCCCCACAATTTCTGTTCATCTAGTTAGTCTACATTTAAAATTTCGTTAAGTTTCATCAACTGTATCGAACAAACGAGCGAAAAAATAGATTTAGGGTGTCATTCATAGTCTGCTATGAATGTACGTTTTTTGGACCATTGATCATGCGATCAACGGTCCAGATCTAGCCGTTCTACGGTTTGATCCAACCATGTATTTGATCTCTCATTCGATTGGCCATCCGATGGCATCTGGGCCATTAGCTCATTACTGCGGGATTAATTCTTCGCCGTCCGATTCCTCTCGACTGAGATCGAACGACGGGATCTAATCTCCACCGTCGGATTGGATCAGGGTGAATCTAACGATCCCATGATGCCACTTACGTGGTTAAATGGAAACCGTGTGGGTCCCAAGCACGGGCCAATCATTGGCCATCGCCACCCGCGGCTTGGCAGGCCAATCCCGCAACACCATGTGGCATCCCGCCACTAAACCTGTTTTAAAATGATTTAAAAATTGTTTTTAATTATTTTTTAAATCTAGAAATTTCTAAAAATTATTAAAAACTATTTAAAAATTATAAAAAAAATATTTATTTTATACAAATACTATCAAAAAATTAAAATATTAATTTAAATTTAATTTTGACATAAAACATTAATATAATTTGAAATATTTTAAATATGAATTATTTTAAGTTAACATTTAATTAACATAATATTAAATATCTAATAAAATTTAAAATTTTACTTTAAAATATATTTTAATATTTAATATATATATATTTATATTTAAAATATTTTCAAGTATATATATATATATACAATTCAACATAAAATTTAATTTAATATAGGATATATTATATATTTTAAATAACTTTCAAATATTTAAATATTTAGGTATTTAATTATTATTTAATTAAAATTAAATTCAAAAATTATTCTAGAAATATTTAAGATTCAATTTAATTTAATTTAAGAAGTATTTTTTAATAGTAATTAATTTAAAATTATTTCAAATTATATATTTAACCTAAAACTTTAAAAATTCAAAACAAATTCATTTTAAATCTTAAAAATTCAAATAATTTATCAAAATTTTTAGAAATTAAAAATTTTAACTTAAACCTATTTTCAAAATCTAAAACATGATTAATTTTGATTAATTGGAATTATTTCGATATCGTAATATTTAATTAATATTTAATTTAATATTATATCAATTATTTTAAAATTTTAGAATTTATTTTTAAATCACTTTAAAAACCAAAGGAACTCTCATTGATATTTTAAAATAATTTTGATAATATTTTTAATTATCTTATTTTGAAATACATATATAGATCTATTTTAAAACCTATTTCAAAACTATATGAATTTAAATCCTTACCTTTGAGAGATTCATTGAGATTTTAAACCTAGATTAAGCATACTTGAATAGAATTTATGGGGAATAATGATTAATTAATGAATAGTTACTTTGCTAATTATTCATTGATTAATCCTTCAATTAACTATGCTTTAATTTGATTCACATGTTTAGGGAGTAGACACCACATAGCCTAGGGATCTTCTAGTTTAAGAACTTGATTGTATCTTTGTGTGTGTGCTTATTTCATGCTTGTCCAAGGGTTAGTAGACATTGATTTTCAACCTTCAAACCTAGGGACATTAAGGACAATAATTAAGGACTCATTTAGAGAAGTTAGAAAATTTTTAATAATTAGGATACACTTCCTTTAGACTCAAAACTTTGAACACTTAAACTTAGTGACACATACAGCCTTAAGAAAATTTCTCACTGATTTTTGAAACCATTAAGCCTCCTTGATTGAATTTCTTAAGATCTGGCCCTTAATTAAGCATAAAATCTTCCAAAAATTATAATAAATCAAATTTAAATCCAAAAAATACAAACAATAACTCTAAATGACCAGAATTAAATCCTTAATTAAATAAAATTAAAACTAACTTAGTTTGATAGCAAACCTAGACTGAATTTAATTTTAATTGAAATTTAATATTTAATTAATTTAATTAATTAATAATAATTAAAAATTCCAAAAAATTCTCAAACACTTGGAAATCTCTCCTTTGGTCATTCCTGACCTTTGGAGTTAATTTCAAGGAGTTTGGAATTCATTTGGAGCAAAATCAAGAAAACCTCTCTAATTAAACAGTTTCAAAAATTCAATAAGTACTTAAAACTTTGAAAATTCATAACTAATTCAAAAAAAATCCAAATTAGTCAAACTCAATTGCATTCAACTCATAATAAATGTCTAATATTTATTAAAAATATTAAAGTTTTACAAAATCATTAAATTCAAAAAGTCAACAAATCGGTCAAACTTAAGTCAAAATCAAGCTAAAATTTCAAACCTTCACAATAAAATCCAGAAAAATCTAATTTTAGCATACTTATAGTCTAATTGATCGTATTAAGGTCTAGTATTTTAATAAAATATGAATTTTGTAGAAAACACTCTTGATTAAAAAGTCATTTTGACCTCGTTATTAAATGATTAAAATAATCCAAAAATTCTAAAATTCAATTTTTAATTCCAAACTCTAGAAAATATTAAGTTAATATTTAAAACACTCAACGTACCTTTTAAAACACAACAAGCATCCTAAAGATAAAGTTTATTTGCTGGACTACTCCGGGCTATATGTCATATGGAGGCTTGTTCCTCGAGCTTGGTGGCACAATGCCACGAATAGATTCTAAGGGGAGTTAAACCTTAAAATAGATTAATCATTAATTACTTAACCATTTAAAATCTCTAATTCAACCACATTAATCTGGTTTATCAGCTGAACTACTCCGAGCTGCGGGGCTATGTGTCCTAAGGAGGCTTTATTCCTCATGCCTGGTGGCACAACGCCACGAATTGATTAATGACAAACTTAAATTAATCAAACATTAAAAATCAGCAATCAACCAATTTTGATTAAAATTCATAAGCTTTTAAACATTAATCAACTTAAGCTACTTAATCAACCCCAATTACTACTAGGTAACCCAGGCCTACAAGGCGATTAGCTTAACCCCAAGGAAGGTGAAATAAAACTTCACGGCCTCGGTGCGAAACAAAGGTAGTAATCAATTAACCTCTAAAATATATTTAAATAAAAATCTTAATATTTTAATATTTAAATTCTAATATAAATTTCTCTTATGCCTCAACAAACTCAAATTTTTAAATAACTCTAACTAATCACCCAACCTAGGATCTACCCTAGCCACACGACCTTTTACACACATTTTAGATGGTTTACTAGGACAACCAACTCTATATCTAGGTTAGTCTTGTGTTTACTTTATTACTGTGTGCCAGAGTTTTGGTGATTTTACTGCATGTTTTGGATGAAATTGCCTTGCTGTGTCTGCTTACTTTTTACTGCACTCTGTGGATGATTAATGTATTTGGCGACTAGATTACCCTTAGGATAAGAGCGATATGGATGTTCATATAATTTTTTATAGATGGCCACGCTCATGCATGGTGATAAAATGGGGGCTAAATAAAAAATATTTTAATTATAATAATGCTTGCACAGGTGCTTCAGCTGCTAAAGCCCCCAAATAATAAAAAGAGCGTGGCCAGTGTGTTTATTTACTTTTCTGCACATATATAACTGCTTATAAATATTTCTTAGGATAACCTTGTAGGAAAGTTTAGAATTTTATTTCATATTAAATATAATTTATGCAAATGTAAAGTGTTGTGAAAGTGGAGTTTTGAATTGGGATATATAGGCCCAAAGCTTGGACTCCAAAGAGAAAAGGACAACCCTTAGGGGAGTAGCCCTTTTCTATTTGGAGATCCAAATTTGGATCATTTCTTTCCTACCCAAAGAGGAAAGAGTGGACTTCCCCTCAAAGGAAGTGCCCTCTTATCCATTTGAGTAACCTACTACAAAAAATCCAATGAGCTTGAAGAAAAGGAGCCTGAAGGAGAACAAGATTGAAGAATTGAAGACAAAAGTATCCCATTCAAAACCACTTTCATCTCTACTAGGTTTAGAATTCGGGTTGTTATCAGTGATACCCGGCCACTTTATTTTCTATAAATTCTAGTTTGTAATAAGCAAGACAACTTTGCTTATGGATATTTATTAATTAATTCATTTATATTTGATTTATTGAAATGATTGCGTATAGAACTACCTATTTTTCTTAGTTTTTTTATATTTGTGTGCCGTTTTTGTTTTTACCTGGACTCGTGAGACACATGAGGGTGTGAAAGTTTTATACTCATAATTATAAATTTTAAAATTTTAGTAAGTCTAAATAATATATAAAGATAATAAATTTAGGGAATTAGCCGTGGATTGACCCTGGGATCGCATGTATATTTCTGATCTGCTTCTTTCCTTGCTTTAGACCCTTCCCCGCCTGCAGGTAGAGTCTAGATAGTCTGACCTATGAGGATGAGGTGCCGGACTTGGGGAAGTCCAGTCTTCTAAAAAAATTATTTTCTAAGCCTATTTTTAACTTTCAAGCATACTTGATTTGAGGCTGTTAACTAACATGCATTGCATTAGAAACAAATTAAAAGGGTCAAAATTTTAATTGTATTAGTCCTTAGTATTTTGCACCCAATATAAGTCAAAGGGGCCAATTAGAGAAATCTCTAGATGTCGGCCCTAGCTCTCCAAAACTATTAAATGAAACGACCCTCTCACTCTTTCATAAAAGAACTGATTCATATATTTTAAATCGATTAGGTGGTTAACTGGCTCCCCAATTCAGGCTGGGGTAATTTCAGGTTCTGTACTGCATTAGTTAGGTTTATATGATTGTGGTCCATCATCTAAATTAGATTTAGGATCCGGACAGATCTTTGATTATAAGACCCTAACCTCCTGGAATATAATTTCAAATTTCTAATAAAATGATCAACTGAAATTAAATCTTCTTCTAATCCTAAAATATAAAGCCCAACACTTAAATTAAGTTCGGACACTTCCGAATGATTCTGAAATCTCAAAGTGTCCCCTACTCCTCTTCCCTCGATTATATTAATAACTGCTCAATTTTGATCCATTCCCTTTTGAGTTTTTACAATTCACCTCTTTTTGATATCACTATTAGAAAATCTAACAAAATTTTGTCACTATTTTAATCAAGAGTTTTTCGTAGGGGATTTTGTCTCCCTATGATGTAATTAACTAGGCTTGCACTCGTAGGAGATTTAGAACCACATGCACTGTATTTTCAAAATTGATTTTTCAAAATTTTATTTAATTTCATTGGGAAAATTTAAAATATTAACGATCGTTATCATCATATTCAAATAATTAATATCAAATGATATTTCCCCCTTTAGGGAGATAATATTGTTTGTTGATGAAATTTTGGAAATGAACTCAATGATCATCTCGCTAGATTATCGTAGCTAGATATTAGTTCCAACTTCATTTTAACCCTTTAGGGTCATAAGAAGTTCTTCTTCAAATCTAGTTATTATATCAAGGTAGAGTTTATGATTCTAAATCTGAATCCCATTTTGAAAGTTTATTTTCACCTCTCGAGGTGATATACCTTTTCGGATGGGTTGTTCGATTTTAGAATTAAAATTTAACTTCAATTTTAAAATTCCCAAAGAAAGTTAAATTTTTTAAAACTTGTTTCCAAAATTCTACCAACACCTATGTTACTCACCAGCAGCAGCAGCAGCATGACCAGGACATAGCCTGGTTTGGTGCCCAGTTTGCTACACTATCGAGCTACTTTCAGCAGGCACCTCCACCACCACCTCCTCCTTCAGATGATCAGGGGCCATCATTTTTCTAGTTTTTCTTTTAGTTTATTTTTATTTTTTTGCTGATTAGTTTCTCTTTTTTCTTCTGCTATTTAGTTTCTGCATTATTTTTATTTGTCTTCTGCTTGTTGAAATGTCAAAAGGGAGAGTAATATGTTTGTACTTGTACTGTTCTATTCTGATATTTGATGTTCTCTATGTTCTGTTCTGACATTTGATGATCTCTATGTTTGCACTGCTTCCAGTACATTGTTTTCTTAACTACTTATAATTATTCATTATATGTTTGCCATCATAAAAAAGGGGGAGATTGTTGCAAATCTATTTTCATAGATTATGATTTTGAGGATAATAAACACCCTTATTTTTCTACGACTACCTTGACTCTTAATACTTCAGGTCCACAAGATTAGATGGCAATTGGAACCAGTTCAAGATTGGATAGACTACGTTTGTGTCACTTTATACACTTTTTTCCTTTCTTGAGTCTATTATTAAAAGATGTGGCTCCTAATGCTAAGCAACCCTGCACACACACACCTTGGGAAAATTTCTGACTGTTTCTTAGAGTTTACTGATTTTGTTAAAATCGATCGGGCCGATATTTATATCGATCTGGATGATCGGTTCAAAAATAGAAACCCTAATCAGGGCATCATGGTTAAGGCAGCCATCATTAAGCAGATTGGCCTGAACAATATTGTATCGGCCATGATGATAGGCTCAAATCAGAAAGAATCAATTGCCATGATCTATTTGGGTATTCTTTATTTTAGGACATCATATAGGACGATATCCTATCAGCTTGGATGATGCAGCATAATCATGCCTAAATTAATCTGGCAATTAAGAAAAGTAATTATGGCTGATTGAACGATCACATCGGCCGGGATAATAGCGTGGATGATTGACATCAGTCTACTTCTATTCAGGGCAATGTTCAGGATGATTTCCCATGGATTTAAACTAATCATCCAGGATGATAAAATATCGGCTTGGATGATATGACCAAAATTACTCTAATCGTCCTGAACTGACCGGGTTGATTGAGAAAAATTTACACTGATCGGCCAGGCCGATACCCCTATCAGCTTGGACGATAAAGTTGGTTTATATAAAATAAGAGCTATTCTAAAGCTCTTCTATCTAAGATCTCTTGTTCAACCTTAAAGTTGATCTTTTGCTGCTGTCATGACCTGAGAAAGCCTAGAGGAAAGGGAGAGAGAGGGGGAGAGAGAGAGAGAGAGAGAGAGAGAGAGGATTTTGTGAGGGGGAGCTTATGAGGGAGTTTCGTAAAGGTTGCTCTAAGCATTGTTCCACTTCTTCTTCTTTCACTAGAGTCTCTTATCCTTGGAGGGTTAAGAGAGGTCTTCTTCAGCAATCGATCAAGGTTCGCTACCTGCTTTAGGAGGAAGGAAAAGGAGTTAGGTTCTCTGCCTACTTTAGGAGGAAGCAAAAGGAGTTAGGTTCTCTGCCTCGCTTGGGTCGGCAGAAAGGAGTTTTTGTGAGGGATTCTACACCTTGTTGTGGGAGCAAAAGAAGAGTTACTGTGTTTAGTGCAATACCTGGAGAGTGCCTCCAAGGAGTGGATGTAGGTCAAGTTGACCAAACCACTATAAATTTCTATCTTTTTACTACTGCTTTTCGCATTTATTCTTCCGCACTTTGATTTTCATTGTGGTGACTTTGGTTTGAGTTTTGTGATTGTGTTTTGATCTAAATAATTTTTAAAATATCAATTCACCCCCCTCTTGGTAGCCTTGGGCTTGTTCATAAGGGCTTAACATCCCTAATGAACTTTCATACTCCACTTATAAGAACTCTCTCTCAAACACTCTCCCAAATCACACTTTCACTTGCTCTCAAAGAAATCTTGAAGAATTTATTCGTCCAAGTCAGTTTCTAATGACCTTTTATATGAAAGACACAAAAAACCATCCAGAAAACTAAAAATTTTAATTTTGAGCGTACATGATCATACAGTATGATTGACACTCATGCACACGAATTATTTAAAATTTGCTCGTATGAACCTGTATGAACCATTTTAGTACACGATGATTTACAGTATGAACCTATATCATACTATACAAACTGTTCAGAAAATTTTCTAATTCGTCGGGTTGAAAAGATTCCCCACAATTTTGTACTCTAGATGTCATTTGTATGAACATGAGATTGTATAGTACGATCAGTTCAGGAAAATTTTGATTTTTGTTGGGGCAAAAAGGGACCCATCCTTTTTATACTCTAGACATCATCTATATGAAGGAAACTTTGTACAATATGATTAGTTTAGAAAAATTTTGATAGTTGTTAGGATGAACTTGTGTGTATTTATTTCATACTCTGGAAGTCATCTATATGAAGATCTCTTCATACAGTGCAAACATTACTTAGAAAAATTTCTTTCACTAGCTCGTATAACTGTTTGTTAGAGGAAATAACTGAACAAATTATCCCGTACGAATATAAATCATATAGTATGATTAGTTTTAAAAAAAATTACAAATTTTTAACACTCCCCTAGTGTGTGTGTGTCAATTATAATCACACTATCTCAGACTCAATAAAAATAAAAAATATAGACTCTATTTATAATGAATCCTATTCTAATTTGATTTGAAGTCTTCAATGATATCGAGTATGATTTTTCTAAAATGTTAGTACATACAAACAATAAAAGCAATATATCCAATATATGTTAGAAGAAATATTAATCAAGATAATAATATTTAAAATCATAAAAACACACATGACATGAAAAATATAGTTATGAAAACTAAGTTGTAACAATCTACCCCTTTTTGATATTGACAAAATAATTATTGTTTGTGTTAATATTCAAAACAAAATTTTTTTCTTTGCTCCCCCTAAATGAATGATCAATTGAAATCTAAGGAATCTCATGAAAATCAAAATACCTAAACCAAAAAAAAATCAAACAAAATACGAAAAATAAAAACACGATGAAAATAAAAACAAAAACACAACAAAAAATATGCATTGCATTCAATCAAACATACACACATCACATCACACACTCAATCAAATAATATTATTACTCCCCCTTTTGACAATAACAAAAAGGGAAGTAGAACTTCAAAATATTAGTTTTAATAAATAAACCAAAAGAATTGAAAATAAATGGTTTTAAAAAAATTACAATTACAATATTAATTCCATAATACTTAAAAAGAAAATTTTTAAATTAAAGTATAACTTAGAAAAGAGAAGTTAATCAAAATCAAGATTCATGTTAGACAAATTAAATAAAGATGATTATTACAAAAATGACAAAATAAAGATTAGTTAACTTCAAATTCAATATAAAATATAATTGTTAATTAAATATATTTGAATTAAAGACAGAATGATAGAGGAAAGAACATAATAATAAATATCAATTTGGCAACATTACGCATCTTTTCTTTTTGTGGCACACTTTGTGCGTCTTTTCTATTTGGGCTAATTTTGTGCCTATTTTCACTTTGCAAACCATTGCACATCTTTTTTATTTTTACATACATTATGCAAAAAAAAAAATTAAAGACTTTTCAAAAGCACTATTCTAAAAACAAATTTCACTAATAACATAAATAATCATATTAAAACAGAAATAAAAAATAACAAGGCATCAATATTGCAATAATGATATTCTAGTTATATTTGCCTAAAAGAATATGAAAATGATCTTCTTATCTAAATCTAGTTATAATATCATTTAAATTTTTTGAAAAATTAGATTTTGTAATAAAATTAATTTGTAAGGTAAAATAATTTATAGCACATTTTTTATCAATTTCAAAAGGTTTTTCATATAGAAATACTAACATTTCAAAAAGTAAGAAACAAACACAAGTTTCCAAAACATGAACTTTTTTATTGATATCAAAAGGATCATATACATTCAATAACATCATCACATAAACATCACAACACCAAATAACCACTACAAACAAGAGATAGAAAACATCATCACATCACTTGCAAAAGACTGGTAGAAGCAACAAGAAAGCAATACATCTAAAACTTAGAAGGGCCCTAGTATGGAGGAGGAGGATGGGTGAATACTGAAAAATAGATATTCACCATAGCTACATTTATATTTACTGTGTCAAACTGACCACAGATCCACCCCATGTCCTCTTAGTATCTTACATCCTACTGATTTAAATTAGTCTCAATTTGATCAAAATGTTGATCAAAGTGAGTCTCTAATCGATCAAAATGCTGGACCATCTCTTAAAAGTAGTGCTAATGCAGGAGCTCCCCCTTCTTCTTCAGAGTAACTACTCATGTTCTGGTCTCTCCCAAATAAAGATCAAAATGAAGCATCAATGAAAAAGATAGGAAGTTCTATGGGAGGATCAGGATGAAGTATGTGGTACTTCTTATCTAAGATGTATGCCACTAAGTGTCGTAGAGCAAAATTCTTTTTCCTATTATGATGAGGAAGCCCAATTTCAAAAATATTATAAATATAATCAATGATGAGTTGGGCATCATCAATGAGTTTTTTGGTCATAATCAGGTATGTGATAGTGGACATGAGAGGAGTCAATTTATACGATCACCAGCTTTATGAATAATTGAGGTTCTTAAGACATGCTGGATGATCCAAGCATTTTGGTTCAAAGTGTAGACTCTTGCTAAATAACATACTTGAGAGACACCTCTAAGAGTTTTATTAATTTCAATCTAGTCATAATCATATTTGGAAGTCAAAGTGTGAGCTATAGTCCCATGAGTTCTCAAATGAAGAAAAGTTCCTAAGTCTTTTTTTTGTGATTTCGACTCATTATTTTTGAACAAAAGAAGTTATCCTAGTTTGGTCCTCACTAAACCTCATATTTACTAAGAAATAATGAAAGGTCTCTTTGTGGTAGGCATAGATCAAAGTGAGAATGAAAAAAGAATTGGGTTGATGCAAAGAGAGGCATAACATAAAAGTGAATATCATCCTGAATAAGGAGTCTAGAGGGAGTGAACTTGGTGGAAATATACCTAAAAAATGCATCCTCATTATCCTTGGAAAAAAGTTGTCATCTCCACCACTCCTAGGTGAGGATCCATTAGAAACACGGGAATGCTTGCTTGAGCTAGCCAATCCTAAGATGAGAGCTCAAGAAGGTTTAGAAGTGAAAATGAAAGGGAATGAAAACCATTTCCAAAACCCTTCTATATATATAGAAAAACTCTCTATCGTATAGTATGAAAATTTCTTTGACGTACGATCGTGAAATTATATAAGATGAAACTTAAAAATAAGAAATATTTATAAAACTTAAAAATAAATAAATAAATAAATAAAAAGTCTCTAATTTTAAAAATAATTTAATAAAATTATTTTTATAAATTTATAAAATAATCAAAATTTTAAATTAATTAATTATTAATTAATTAGTTTAAGTAATTAATAATTAAGGAAAATATTTAAAAATAGGAAAATAATTATTAATAAACAAAATGAAAAAAAATAATAAAAGAATCTCTAATTTGTTAGCATAATTAGGAAAAAATTATTTTTTTTACAAATTTAGAAAATAATTATATTTTAAATTAATTATTTATTAATAAGTTAATTTAAGCAATTAACTATTTGAAATAATTCAAAATAGGAAAGTATTTATTAATTTAAAATTAAATACTTAAAAAATAAACTAAAATAAATTTATCTGACATTTTAAAAGAATTTAAGGAAAAATAATTTTTTTTTATAAATTTAGGAAGTATTTAAATTAATTATTAATTAATAATTTAAATATTTAATTGCTTACCTAATTAATAATTACTTAAAAAAGTAATAATAATAAAAATAATACTAATAATACTAAAAAAATTTTCTGATTTAAAAAAAATAACATTAATAAGTATTTATTATTATTATTATTTTAAAAGTAATTAATAAATATTAATATTAAATGAATATTTAAAGGTTAAATAATAGAAATTATTTAAATACATATAATCTACAATAAATAAAATTAATTTTAAATAAATATTTTTAAATAATTATTTAAAACATATTAATGAAAAATATTTTATTTTTATAAAAATATTTAATATAGTATTAATTTAAATATTAATTAAATACTTAAACTAGGTTTATTTAAATAATTTAAAATATATATGACATTTAAAACTATTTTTAATTTTAAAATAAAGAGGATAAAATTATGAAGAAAATGATATATTATATTTATTTATTTTAAAATAATTTTTAATTCATTTTTAATCTTTTTTTTAAATGAAAAAAAAAATTTCGTTTTGTCGAACGACTCAATAAAACACATTGAAATTTCAAACACGAGAAATACGAATGAAGAGCATTCGTAGGGGAGCAATTTCACGTTCTAAAATGAGGTATATGAAAAATTATTTAGATCTATGTATTGTGACCTAGATCTAGCATTTTTTTTGAAAAATTCTTACCATTAGATCCTTGAGATCTTCAAACGGTTGAGCTTATAGATTGTCCTCCATAGATTTTTCTCTTGAATCATCAGTCTTATGAGCTATGGATCGCCTGTAGCAACCCTTGGACGGATCTAGGCTTGCTCTCATTGGAAGATCACCGCAGATGAGGTCTCAAGGTTGGCTTTAACTTGGGAAAGATGGAAGGAGTTGGGGAGAACTCTCACACTAAAGGATTTTGGCTTAGAGAGGCTAGGAAGAGAGAAATTGCAAGAGGCCCCCTCATGAAGCCTTAAAATAGTATTTAAATGATCAAGGCCTTAGATCCACAGTTAGGATTCATCCTATGGCTAATTAGGAGGAAATTGAGGTGATTTAGCCGTCGGTTTGATTGTTTGATTTATGAATAAATTTAGGCTCATGAGAAAAAAAAAAGAAAAGAATTAAATTAAGCACATTGAATTAAAATCAATCAAATCCAATTCGGGTCAAATTGGGATTCAATTATATTTGCTCAAATTAACCCAATTAAATTTAAATAAAATGATGCCTCAAATCATAATAAACTCAGCGCAGCTAAGGCAAACTAATTGGGCTTAATTGAACCAGATCGAGCCTAATTCGACTCAATTCAAGCAAATTTGAGCTTGAATTAGACCCGATAGGGCTTAATTAAATCAATCAAAGGCCCTCGAGGGTAATCGAATAAAAAAATCGAGGTCAACAAATGGACCCCAAATAGGTGCGGCAAATAAACTAGTGAACCGCGCGTGTTGGCGTTGACCGAATGTTATAAGCAAAGGAAGTAGAGTGAAGAACACAAGTAATAGAGTACCACAAAGGTGGGAGAAAGTAGGGAGCTCTTCTCCTGGCCTTACCTTATAGCAAGGGCAGAGCCTAAGAGAGAGAAAAGAGTAGTAGTACATATCACTAAAAGGTGAAAAATAAAGTGAAGGGATTCTTTCTTGGCCTCACCCTATAGAAAGGGCAAAGCTGAGGGAAGAACCAAGGTAAGGGTAGTAAAGAATCACCCAAAAGTGAAAAAGTATAGTGGGATTCACTCCTGACCTTTCCCTAAAGTAAGGGTAAAGCAGAGGGAAGAACCCTAGTAAAGTAAAGCTCACCAAAGGGTAAAAAAGTAGTGGGACCCTCTTCTGGCTTACTCTATAGTAAAGGCAAAGCCGAGGAAAGACTGCCAGTAAAGTAACAAGGTAAAATGTCACCCGATGGTGAACGAGTAGTGGGGTACTTTCCTATCCATACCCTATAGCAAGGGCATAGCCAAGGAATGAATCAAAGTAAAGTAGTAACATAGTCCAACAATTTACCTTATTTTCTCAAAACAGCAGGATATAAGGTAAAAAGAAGTGGTGAGGAATACTTTCTAGGGGCTCTATCGGGCTCTATCAAGCTCTCTCAACCAAGTAATTCTCTACATCTGCCTTGCCATTTCAGCTTAGCAAACATAGATGGGCTCAATACTCACTTGGTCATTTCAACCAGGCAAATAAATAGTCAAGGTGGTGGGGTGTGCCTCCCAGGGGCTCTGTCGGGCACCCCTAATTAGGTAATTTTCTACACCTGCCTTACCATTTCAGTTCAGTAGATATAGATGGGCTCAATGTCCACTTGATCATTTCAATCAAGTCAATAACGAGTCAGGGTTTGATGCCTGCTTGATCACTACAAGACATCAGAGAAGTAAAAGGTGGTAAGGAATGCCTCCCACGGACTTTGTCGGGCTCCCTCAATCGGGTAATTCTCTATGCATGCCTTGCTATTTCATCTTGACAAATACTTGGTCATTTCAACCAGGAGAATAAAGAGTGAAGGTGGTGGGGATTGCCTCCCATGGGCTCTGTCGGGCACCCCTGACCAGGTAATTCTCTACACCTGCCTTACCATTTTAGTTTAGTAGATATAGATGGGCTCGATGTCCACTTTATCATTTTAATCAAGTGAGTAACGAGTTAGGGTTAGACACCTGCTTGATCACTACAAGACATAAGAGAAGTAAAAGGTGGTGAGGAATGCCTCCTAGGGACTCTGTCGGGCTCTCTCAACCGAGTAATTTTTTATACTTACTTTGCCATTTCCGCTTGGCAAACATAGATAAAATTAATACTCACTTGATCATTTCAACCAAGTGAATATCAAGTCAAGGTGGTGGGGTGTGCCTCTTAATGGCTCTATCGGTCACCCCTAACTAGGTAATTCTTTACATATGCCTTGCAATTTAAACTTAAGAAACATAGATAGGCTCGATGTTCGCTTGATCATTTCAATCAAGTGAATAAAGAGTCAGGGTCTGATGTCTGCTTGATCACAAAAGGGCATTAGAGAAAAAAAAAGTGGTGAGGAATGCCTCCTAGGGACTCTGTCGAGCTCTCTCAATCGGGTAATTCTCCACATCTGCCTTGCCATTTCTGCTTGGCAAATATAGATGGGCTCAATACTCACCTGGTCATTTCAACCAAGCGAATATTGAGTCAAGGTGGTGGGGTGTGCCTCGCAGGGGATCTATTAGGTACCCATAACCAGGTAATTCTCTACATATGCCTTTCCATTTCAGCTTAGTAAACATAGATGAGCTTGATCTCCACTTGATCATTTCAATCAAGTGAGTAAAGAGTCGGGGTGTGATGCCTGGCTGACACAACAGGGCATCAGAGAAGAAAAAGTGGCAAGGAATGCCTCTCAGGGACTCTGTCGGGCTCTCACAATCAGATAATTCTCTACATCATCCTTGCCATTTTAGCTTGGTAAACATAGATGGGCTCAATACTCACTTGGTCATTTCAACCAAGCGAATATCAAGTTAAGGTGGTGGGGTGTGCCTCCCAGGGGCTCTATTGGGCAACCCTAACCGGGTAATTCTCTATACATGCCTTACCATTTCAGTTTAGCAAATATAGATGGGCTCGATGTCCACTTGATCATTTTAATAAAGTGAATAACTCAGGGTCTGATGCCTGCCTGATCATAATAGGACATCAGAGGAGAAAAAGATGGTGAGGAATGCCTCCCAGGGACTCTGTCAGGCTCTTTTAACTGGGTAATTCTCTATATCTGCCTTGTCATTTCAGCTTAGCAAATATAGATGGGCTCAATCTCCACTTGGTCATTTCAACCAAGTGAAAAAAGAGTCAAGGTGGCGGGGTGTGCCTCCTAGGGGCTCAACCAGGCATCCCCAAACAGGTAATTGAGTGAATAAGAAAGTGACCAACTACCTTCATGACCTTTTTAAGTAGCAGGATGGAAGGTGAAAGTCACCTCGACATCAGCCTGACACAGATTTGCGTAGG
The DNA here is from genome assembly GCA_022539455.1 of Dendrobium nobile. Lineage (NCBI taxonomy): Eukaryota > Viridiplantae > Streptophyta > Magnoliopsida > Asparagales > Orchidaceae > Dendrobium > Dendrobium nobile. Next base: position 59,971,018 of record CM039723.1, on the reverse strand, counting down.
GATGTGAGGGAGAAAGTAAAAGTAATTGTAATAATTTTTAGTGAAAAGTTATTTAAGAGGCCTCAAACCAACTTCTAGTTACCTCATGGTGGAAGATAAGATGTCATGGCCACGGGTTTCCAAATGCCAGTGGAATTCTTTTAGCAACTTTATCAAACAATTCAAAGTAAAAGAAAGCAGAGGGAATTTGAGTTCTCTAGGAGTAAATCCGAGTTCCACCTGTGATAAGGGCAACCAATTTTGCACCGCTTAGAGTTCCCTCTCTTCTTTATTATTACATTAATGATAGTAGAGGAGAATAAAAAGGGGAAATTGGGCTCTTAGAGAGTAAAGCCAGGTTCCACCAATGACAAGGGCAACCAGTTTTACTCAACTGAGAGCTCCCTCTTTTTTTAATTGTATATATTTTTTGTAAGTTTGTAGTCAACGACTATAACACAAAGAGAAGAAGTAGGATTGGCTTTGATAACCCAGGCTATGTTCACTACATAAACAAAATAGGGAGAGAGAAGTTAGATATAACTTTATAAAAATTTGAAATTTTGGCTTTAATAACCCAGGCCACATCCGTCGTCACATGAATGAAACTAGGGAGCTTAGTTATAAAGAAAAATTGTTATGAGGTAGAATTTAATATGAAGGTAGTGGATCGACATCACCTCACCTGACTAACACAGGTGGGCATGGACCCAGTATCATTTATAGAAAAAGGATTTGAATTAGGGACATTAGATCAACATCACCACACCTGATTAACCTAGGTAGATATGGACCTAGTATCACCTCTTATGAATGGGTTCAAATCATAGGTTTTATGCATTGGCACCAATGTGATTGGTGTGCATAAATAAAAGCATAAATATCCCTGCAGTGTATCAGTGTATCACCTTTAAGATAGCCTTATACTCTTCGTAATGAACATCGTGTGGTAAAGGAAAAATCGTCATGGCCATACAGATTATTGAAAAGTAAGAAGGATCCTTTCAGGGAGTACAAATACAGAGAGAGATATTTATAGGAGATACAGAGCACTAGTCTGCAGAAAACTACTAGCACTAGTGGAAAGAGTGTTAGAAGATTTTTGACAGGAATCCTCGGCTCTCACTCTACACACCTAATGGGGAATAGGTCACTTGCTAGTACTCTGACGTCAAAAGTCTCCTTCCCCGTCTAAGCTACTATGAATAACTAATCCATCCTTAGGTATCAAGTGCCTATGAAAGGTAGGAAGGTGTCAGGGTCTGCTCGGTCTTCTCAGGGTGAGAGAATCAAACGAACACAAACCCAATGGAAAAAAGAGAATTGATAAGGTACGGAATGGCCTAAAAGACTGGAAAGAAAGAGACCATAGCTAGGGGGAAGCCATAGCTAAGCAGGGAACCTAACTAAGAAAGGGATCCTAAATAAGAGTAGGACGATCCTAATCTAAGGAGTACCAATCATATATTACACACAAGAAAGAATAATATAGGATCCAAAGATGTTGAGAGAAATGAGTCACACCGTTGTCGCCAGAGCCTACGGACCTCCAAAAGGATACTGCTTTGACTGCAGGATTGTAGAGGGGTATATAACCGTATTTACCCCGAGGGATAGAGACAATCGCATGCCTCTACGCTCCTCGTAAACGGCCTAATAGAAGGGCAGATTAGATCGCACATATGACTAGCCATAGAGGATAACAGTTCTCACCAACGCACCCCGATATGTAGTAATATACATGACTAGATCAAAAAAATGGGTTTCCACCACCCGATATATCAGCTCGAGTGGGGTATATTTATTGTGGAATTTTGTTTCCCACGAGCGCAAGCCCCTGTGGTTAATTACATCTCGAGCCTAGGGCTAGAAAAACTCTTGATTAAGGATCCAATATTATTCTTCCCAACAAGGGAGATTGACACACAAAAAAGGAGAATACGAAATCTTACTCAAAGGGAAAGAAAGGGCTCAAATAGCTTAGTCAACATGCATGGTTCATCTCAGCATCTGGAGGGACAAAGGCACTGAGAAAGTGGAGAAAAGAAATCATGCACTCAAAACATATAGAGGGGAAAGATAGAAGTGGTGTTATCCATGTGACGTAGATAAGTAAGACTTATAATCCCTGAAGAGAAGGGACTTACCCACTATTTAGGCATACTATAAGATGCCCAATGTAGTAGCCTCGAATCCTAGATATAAGGTGGGGTTAGTGTTATATCCAATACTAAAACTCGTGTCCTAGCTAATGCACCTGGGCATATACCCTGCCTGAAAAGGGATGTCAGCTAACCACCTAAGCACTTCAAAACTATGTTATATAGTCCTTATATAATATGGGTAAGTAGTTTAGTTCTTGGAAGTAGCTCAGACATCTAGAGAGTTTCCTAATTAGCCCTGGACTTATGTTGGCTGAATGCTCTTGGAGCTAGTGCAATTAAATTTTAATTAGTGAGTTTTTAATGCAATACATGCTAATTAAAAAAGCTAAATCATGTATGCATAAGACTTTTAAACATAGACTTATAGAAATAATTTTTAGAAGGAGACTAGACTTCCCCAGGTCTGGCACTTTATCCTCATAGGCCAGATTATCCATACTCTACTTGCAAGCTGGGTAAGTGTCTCATAATAAGAAAAAAAGAAGGATGAAATAATATGCATGTGACTCCGGATGGTTCCGGTAGTTCCCTAGGTCATTAGGTTTCTATGTTATTTAATTCCTAAAATTTTAGAATTTTATTACGAGTAGAAAAATAATTTTTTTATCCTAAAGAGTCTAGCAAAAATAAGCCAAGCACATATAAGAAAAGAAACCTAGAAAAAGTAGGAAATTTCTACTGCGTAATTAATATAAATACATCAATATAAATAATCCATAAAAAGTAAAGTCCAAAGTCCGTGGAAAGTGCCACATAAATATAACCCAGGGTCTGCAGAAAAGTAGTGGTGGCTAGGCTCCACGAACAACAACCTGGATTCTAATCCTAAGGAATGATACAAGTCTTAAAAGCTGGGCATTTCATCTTCAAGTCTCCATCTTCAAGTGGACCATCCTTTTCCAGATCATATCCCTTCGGATCGTCTCCTTCGGGCTCCGCCTAGTTCATCCTCTAGAAGTATACCCAAATGACTAAATATTTTCTCGAGGAGGGTCCTTTCTTATTCTCTTTGGGTACCTTATTTTTAAAATGTCATACTTTTAGAGACTTTTACAGCTCAATATAAAAAAAAATTATATTTAAAAATAGAAAATCTAAACCCAAACTCCTGCATGGTTATCCTAATAAAAATCATCTCAAGCTATTTATATCACATCACAAGCGGTTAATAGATGTAGAAATATAAAAATGATTGGCCACGCTCTTTTGATTTTAAAGGGGCTAAGCAGTTTCTGGAGCATCTGTAGAAAATAATTTTAGTATTAAAAGCTTTAAATCATTACTGCCCCTTTTTTATTAGCGCCGCATGAGTGTGGCTACATGTATAAGAATTAATTAGCATAAGAACGGCCCTAGCCCATGGGCAATCTTTCGCACAAATTACATCATAGAAAGAAAAATACAGTAGGAAAACAAAACATCACAACAATCATCAAATCAAACCAAAATAAGTCAAACAATCACACGTGCCACACACAATCACATCACAGCATAGGAAGTAGAAAAGAAAAGAAGGAAAAGTAAAGTAAAGCACGACCCTATTCCTAAAGCTAGAAGTGATGTCTTAGCAAATAATTCTATATGTGTGCAAGACTTGTGTGGCTTTAGATAGGTCCTATATAGGGTAATTAGTTCAAGTTGCATAAAGTTAGAAATTGTTGGAGGTCGAAAAGCAAATTTTAATTGATTAATGAATTGCGATCAATTTTAGTAACTTAGTTTGTTGATTCATTTTAGTGCTTAGAGTAGATATATTTGAAGTTCAAATTACAATAGCCAATTTTGGAAAGTTCCGGGTCCTCCTATGTGCTAGGCTAAAGGGGTCTAAAAGGTTACTATGGGAAATAAGCTAGGTTTGAGGGTTCTAACATTTTTTTTAAATATTAGGTCTTACAATGAGTAGTTAGGCTTTGAGTTTGCTGGATTTGGAGTTTTTTAGGCAAAGATATGAATTTTAGAAATTTTGGGCAATTAATGAATTATTAAAATTGCTTAATTCGAGGTGAATTTATGGTTTTCATCCAAAGCAGCTCCAAACAGATTAGAATCACCCCTAAAGGTCAAAATGACATAATAATGTGTTCCCAAATGTTTGGAGAAAATTTAGAATTTTAAATAATTTTAATTATCTAAAAAGGGCAAAGTAATAATTTTTAATTAGAGTTAAATAAGGACTAGATTGAGCTCAAACTAAGGGGCCCTATTTATCTAAGATAAAGCATTGAATTCTAAACAATTCAAGCTATTATGGGTAATTTTTGGAGTTCAAGTGGATTTATTAGAATTTTCTAAAGTTATTGGGCCCTAATTAATGGGTTAAATTAGGGTTGGTTAATTAAGAGGTCTAAAGGCTTCTAAAAAATCCTAGAAAATTCTGAGAGATTTAAGATGTCACTAAATTTAAATGTTGAGGTTTTTATATCAATAAGGGATCTATTCTAGCTCCTAAAATATTTTTAAGTTTGCCAGACGAGTACTTAATTATTGTCCTTAGGATGTCACTATGTTGAATAGGTTTTAAATAAGTGTTCAAGACTAACTCTTATGGAAACATGAAAGGGATGTATAAAAAAATAGTAAACATGTCATGACCTTAGATCTAGGAGGGCCTAAGCAAAGTGCTCGTGCATCCTATAATATTTATGATAATTAAGAGAAACATATTTTAAAATCAAAAAATATTTATTTAATTTAAAATTAAATGAAAAAAATAATCCTCTTATTTTTAGAATGATTTAAAAAAAATAATTTTTATAGATTTTAAAAATAATTAAATTTTAAATCAATTAATCATCTATTAGATAATTTAGTTAATTATTAATTTAAAGAAAGTATTTTAAAATAAGAAACATTTAAAACTAATAAATAATAATAATAATAATAATAATAATAATAATTATTATTATTATTATAATGATAATGATACTCTGATATTTATGATAATTAAGAGAAATAATTTTCATATGTTTGAAAAGTAATTAAATTTTAAAGTAATTGATCATTGATTAAGTAATTTAAGTAATTAATAATTAAGGAAAGTATTAAAAATATGAAATATTTATTAAACTTAAAAAAATAAATAAATATTTAAAAATATCTCTGATTTTGAAAATAATTTAATAAAATTATTTTTTATAAATTTAGAGAATATTAAAAATTTAAATTAATTAATTATTAATTATCTAGTTTTACTAATTAATAATTAAGGAAAGTATTTAAGAATAGGAAAATAATTATTCATAAAAGAAATGAAAATAAATAATAAAAAAATCTCTGATTTGTTAACATAATTAGGAAAAAATAAATTTGTTTACAAATTTAGAAAATAATTATATTTTAAATTAATTAATTATTAATAAGTTAATTTAAGCAATTAACTATTTGAAATAATTCAAAATAGGAAGGTATTTATTAATTTAATATTAAATTTTTTTAAATAATAAACTAAAATAAATTTATTTGACATTTTAAAATAATTAAAAAAAAAATTTTTATATAAATTTAGGAAGTATTTAAATTAATTATTAATTAATAATTTAAACATTTTATTGCTTCCCTAATTAAGAATTACTTAAAATAGTAATAATATTAAACATAATTAATAAAAAGATAATACTAAAAAGTTTTTCTGATTTAAAAAAAAAAAACATAACTTAGATATGTATTTATTATTATTACTATTATTTTAAAAGTAATTAATAAATATTAATATTAGATGAATATTTAAAGGTTAAATAATAGAAATTATTTAAATTATATAATATATATTTAAATAAATTTAATTTTAAATTAATATTTTCAAATAATTATTTAAAACATATTAATGAAAAATATTTTATTTTTAAAAAAATATTTAATATAATATTAATTTAAATATTAATTAAATGCTTAAACTAGGTTTAATTAAATAATTTAAAATATATTTGACATTTAAAACTAATTTTAATTTTATAATAAAGAGGATAAAATTATGAAGAAAATGATATATTATATTTATTTTTTTAATTTTAAAATAATTTTTATTTCATTTTTAATATTTTTTTAAAAATGAAAAAAAATTGTTCTCTCGAACTACTTAACAAAACACTATAAAATTTCAAACACGAGCAATATGAATGAAGGGTATTGATAGGAGAGCAATTTCACATTCTAAAATGAGGTATATGAAAAATTATTTAGATCTATGTGTTGTGACCTAGATCTAAAGTTTTTTTTTAGAAATTCTTACTATTAGATCTTCGAGGTCTTCAAACTGTTGAGCTTGTAGATTGTCCTCGATAGATTTTCCTCTTAAATCCTTGATCTTATGAGCTATGAATCACCTATAGCAAGCCTTAGATGAATCTAGGCTTGCTCTCGTCGGAAGATCGCCGCCGACGAGGTCTCAAGGGTGGCTTTAACTTGGGAAAGATGGAAGGAGGTGAGGAGAACTCTGACACTAAAGGATTTCGGCTTAGAGAGACTAGAAAGAGAGAAATAGCAAGAGGCCCCCTCATGAAGCCCTAAAAGAGTTTTTAAATGATCAAGACCTTAAATTCATAGCTAAGATTAATTCTATGGCTAATTAGGAGGGAATTAAGGTGATTTAGCCATATGTTTGATTATTTGATTTATGAACAAATTTAGGCTCATGAGAAAAAAAAGAAAATAATTAAATTAAGCACATTGAATTAAAATCAAGCTCAAAATCAAATCCGATTCGGGTCAATTTGGGATTCAATTTGATTTACTCAAATTAACCCAATTAAATTTAAATAAAATGACGACTCAAATCATAATAAACTCGGTGCAGCTAAGGCGGACTAATTGGGCTTAATCGAACCTGATCGAGACTAATTTGACTCAATTTGAGCTGATTCGATCTTGAATTGGACTCGACGGGGCTTGATTAAATCAATCAAAAGCCCTCGAGGGTAATCGAATAAAAAAATCAAGGTCAACAATTTTGACTGACTAAAAAAAGTTCCATTCTCATTTTTCTTAATGCTAAAACCTAGAAAATAACTTAGATCTCCCATTAAACTCATTTCAAATTCACTACTCTTTATTTTTTGAAAATCATCACAAAGATTTTATTTGTAGAACCAAAAATGATGTCATCAATATATTTATATAAAAAGTATATCATCATCTATTTTCTTCAAAAAGAAAGTGGTATCCAAACTTCCTTTTACAAAAGATCTTTCTAATAGGATAGTGCTTAACCTCTCATACAAAGTCCTAGGTGCCTATTTTAATCTATATAATATATTTTTTAATTTAAAAATATGATTAAAGAATTTATAATTTTTAAAACTAAGAGGTTGCTCAATATAAACATCCTCTTGTATCATCCCATTCAAAAAAGTACTCTTAACATCTATTTGAAATAATTTAAATCTTTTAAAATAGGTAAAAACTAAAAAAACCCTAATTACATCAAGTCTTTCTATAGTGGTGAAAGTTTCTTCAAAATCAATGCCTTCAATTTAATTATACCCCTAACCACCAATTTAGCCTTATTTCTAATCACAACACCTGAACCATTCATTTTGTTTTATAACACCCCTTAGTTCTAACTACACTTTGATCCTTTGACATTTCAATCAATTTTCAAATTTCATTCCTTACAAATTGATTTAACTTCACTTGTATGGCCAAAATTGAAAATTCATCTAAAGCGCTTGATTAATATTTGTGGGCTCAATAATTAAAATAAAGATAGAATGATTAACCTCTTTGCTAAATCCATACCTAGTCTAAACACCCTCACTAGGTTAACCTAAAATCAATTCCTTAGGGTGATTCTTAGAAAATTTCCATTCTCTAGACAAAGGGTTTTCTTTTTATATATTTTCTTCCAAATTTAACTTTTTTAATTCCTTGGGAGTTATTTTCTATATGATACTCTTCTAAAATGTAAGATTCATCAAATACAATATGTGTGATCTTCTCAACTGCTAAAGTTTTTTTATTAAACACTCTATATGATTTTCCAACAGTATAATATCCAAGAAAAATTCCTTCATCAAATTTTGGATCAAATTTTCCTAAATGAGATTTTCCATTATTATGTAAAAACACCTTACATCCAAAAACATACAAATGTGATAAATTAGGTGTTCTTCCCTTAAGAAGCTTATATGATATTTTATTCAATTTTAATCTAATGTTCACCCTATTCAGAACATAATAAGCTATACTTACCTCTTCATCCCAAAAATATTTAAGATGTGAATATTCTATCAATATGGTTCTAGTGGCTTTAATTAATGTTCTATTCTTTCTTTCGACTACCCCTTATGCTGAGGGGTCTTAGGTGCAAAAATATTGTGACTAATTTCTTTTTCCTTATAAAATTCCTCAAATTTTTTATTTTCAAATTCTCTTCAATGATATATTTGAATTAAAATAATTTCACAACATAGTTTTCTCTTAATTCAAGTCAAAAAGTTTTTAAATTTCTCAAATGATTCATTCTTATAAAATAAAATTTTAATCCAAATGAATCTTGAAAAATTATCCACAATCACAAATTCAAATCTAGACTTACATTACTAACATGTCCAAAAAGATCCATATGAATAATCTCCAATGTAATTCTAAGATCCTTAATATAATAAAAGGAGAACTTCACTTATTTTCTTAGTTGACATGCAACACACAGATGATCCTTAGTAAAGTCTAGTTTAGGTATACCTCTAACAAGTTTTTTTTGGGTAATTTTTCTAAGGTTTTTTATGCTAGCATGACAAAGCCTCCTATATCATAACCATGATTCATTAAATTTTTTTTTAAAAATATTAGGATATTTAATATAATTTAAATCTAGCATATACACATTATTTTCCATAGTTCCATGCAGTATATCATTTCCATTTTGGCCTAATATGTAGCTAGTTGAAAAAAATGTAATACTATAGCCCTTATCATATAGTTGAATAATACTCATAAGATTATGCTTTAAGCCTTCTACAAGTAAAACATTTTCAATGAAAAAATTGTTTATGTTTTTGATAATGCATGTGCCTACCACTTTCCTAGTGGTATATATACTAGTGTAACCTTGCCTTATTTTTTGGCTTCCAGCGATATGAATTATGTAGTATATTTCAAACATCTGTAGTATATGTACCAAATGCTCTCACAAAGTCTTGTATGAGAGCATTTCTATAAAATGATCAAACGTTATTCTTGGGAACCCAAACAAGTTTGGGTTCTCCTCTTAGAAAAATTAAACTAGATGCATGTATGATATGATTAGTTTTATGTATCTTTTTTCTCTACACTAGATATAATTTTCTATAAATAGTGCAAGTGTGGGATATGTGCCTAATCATGTCACAAGAAAAATATTTAACTCAAGGAAAAGAATTTTTTAATCTATTTGTGAAAAATTATCTTTTCCTAGGTTTTGAATTTTTCATCTTTTTTATAAGATTAAAAATTTCTTCATGTGTAGGTGGAATCTTATTTTCTGAAGTGCATTCAATTGTGCTTTAAAAATGAGTTGGCACTTTCTAACACGGCATTGTCAACTTTCAAATAGTGTTCTCTATTATCAGATTTATCCATAAAAGTTTGAAAATCTTTTCTAGTTTAGTGTGGGTTGATTTTAATCATTCATATTATTTGTTCAATTCATTAAACTCATCCAAAAGTGTTATGTGATTGTTATCAACTTGTGCATGATCTTTTCTAAGGATTTAATGATCTTTTTATCACTCTAGGAAATCTAAATTCAACCTAGCATGCATCTTCTTAAGGTTTCTATATGACGCATGAATCTTTTCAGAAACATCAAATAACTCATCATAAGTTAAGTCACATACCTCTTTTTGATCTAACAGATCAAGATTATTGGCCATTAAGAACAGATTGATGACTTCTTCTTTCTTTTCTATTTCTGATAAATCTGAATCAGAGTCCACCCAAAAAGCTCTCTGAAGTCTCTTCTTGCCCTTCCTCATATTTGTTTTCTCCTCCACCTTCTCCTTATTAGGAGTGGCTTTAAGATTTGGGCAATCTGATTTGAAATGTCCAGGTTTCCTACATTCATAGCAAATAACATCATTATAAACTTAAACATTTTTATGAAACTTAGTTTTGTTCCACTGCTGGTGTCTTCTTGGCTTTCTCTTTAGAAAACTTCTGAATTGCCTTGTCATCAAAGCAATATGATCCTCATACTCAGGTTGTGAATGATCACTTTCTGAGTCATCCAATTTCAAAGCTATGTTCTTCTCCTTTTGCTTCTCTCTTACATCAATCTGTCTTTAAGTCACTCCTTACATGTAAGTAATTAGTGATCCAAGAAGATTGTCAATAGAATACTTATTTAAATCCTTAGACTTTATAATAACAGTTATTTTAGCATCATAAGCTGTTGGCAAAAAATAAAGTATTTTATTAACCTTTTTAACATTCATTAGTTCCCTACCTAATGCATGCAAAGAAGTGACTATTTGAGTGAAACATGTGTACATATTAGATATTGATTTATTTGGTTTCATATGAAATAGTTCACAATCATGTAATAAAATATTTAATCTTGATTATTTCACTTTGTTAGTTCCTTCATATATTATACAAAGTCTATCCTAATTTTTTTTCACTTTTATAAGTAGAAAAATGCATGTATTTTTCAAATTTAAGAGCACAATAGAAACTATTCAAACATTTTGCATTTAATTATGCTAAGTCTCATTCATCTATTATACAGTCAGCAAAGGGTGTTTCAGTTCTAATGTCATCTACAAGTCTAGTTGTCCTAATATACCCATCCTGAACAAAAATCCACATATGATAGTGAAGCGATAGAAGAAAAGTAGACATTCATATTTTCCAAAATTTGAAAGAGATATTGTTAAATAATGGGGGTCTAATGATCGAATACACTTAAGGTGTGTTACAATTTCTAAAATTAGCCTTAATCATTTTTAAAAGTAATCTATACTTTAATTTTTGAAACAAAGCTCTGATACCACTTAAAAAGTATGTATTGGTTGTTAAACCTATGCAATTATCCAAAGACTAACAAAGAGGGGGGGGGGGGGTGGGTGGGGGTGAATTGGTTATTTTAAAAATCTCTTAGAATTTTGATAGAAAACTGTTTTAGATTTTATGCAAAGAAAAATTTTCAACCACAAAAATTAAAAATGCTTATATATATATATATATATATATATATATAATTATATATATATATATATATATATATATATAAAGAACACAAAGATTTATACTGGTTCGGTCCAACAAGACCTACGTCCACTCCCTGAAGACTTCCTCTTTACATATTGCACTATTACCAAAGTGACTCTCCTTTTGCCCCCATAGTAAGGTGGAGAAGCCTTTATAATTTTCCTCTCTTTCACCAATCCCCGGTGTGGCAGAGTACCATCATCCTTTTACACTCTCCAAGTATCAGCAGAATATCGTCATCCTTTTACATACTCTAAGTGTCGGTAGAGTACCATCTTCCTTTCATACTTTCTAAGTGTCGGTCGAGTACCATCATCCTTTCACACACCCTCTAAGTGTCGGTAGGGTACCATCATCATTTCACACCCTCTAAGTGTCGTAAGAGTATCGAATCTTCTTCAAAGATCTTCTTCTCGAGCAACATGAAAGAAGAAAGGAAGAAAGTGACGCAAACACAAAAGAGATTCTTACCTTTGAGTAACCTTGTGAACCCTTCACACTCCACTTATAAGAACTCTCTCAAACACTCTCCAAAATCACACTTTCCATTGCTCTTAAAGAAATCATGAAGACTATATTCATCCAAGTCAGTTTCTAAGAACCTTTTATATAAAAGACACAAAAAAATGATCCCAAAAATTGAAAATTTCAATTTTGAGCGTACATGATCGCATAGTATGATCGACAATCGTACGTACAAACATTTTAAAATTTTTTTAGTACAAACCTATATGAACCATTTTGTACATGTTGATTGTACTACACAAACTATAAAAAAAAAAATTCTGATTCACCGGAATGAAAAGATACCCCATAATTTTGTACTCTAGACATCATCTGTACAAATATGAGATCGTACAGTACGAACAATTCATGAAAAAGTTGATGTTCATCGGGATGAAAAGGAACCCATCTTTTTCGTACTCTAGATATCATCTGTACGAAGGGAACTTCATATAATACGATTTGTTCGAAAAAATTTTTATATTCGTCTGGATAAACTTGTGCATATCTATTTTATACTCTAGATGTCCTCTATATGAAGGTATCTTCTTACAGTACGAACAATACTTAAAAAATTTTCTTTCACTGGTTTGTATAACTACTTATCGGAGGAAATAACTGAACAAATTATCTCGTACAAATATAAATCATACAGTACGATTAGTTTTAAAAAAAATACAAATTTTTAACACTCCCCTAGTGTGTGTGTGTGCACGATTACTTAATTACAATCACACTCTCAGATTCAATAAAAATGAAAAATACAGACTCCATTTACAATGAACCTTTTGTAATTTGATTTAAAGTCTTCAACAATTTGGAGTATGATTTCCCTTAAATGTTAGTACACATAAATAATAAAAGTAATATATCCAATATATGTTAGGAGAAACATTAATTAAGATAATACTATTTGGAATCATAAAAAACACACATGACATGAAAAATATAGTTATGAAAACTAAGTTGCAAGCAATATCATTAAGACACATATACAAATAAATTATGTTATAAGTTTGGGAACCCAAGTGAGTTTGGGTCCCTTCATGCTATGAGATGAATTTATGCTATGTTGTACATATGACCCCTTAGGCATCCAAACGTACTACACCCTAAGATGAAATTTATGAGGATATGCTTGTGCAATATATCTTACCATGTCACAAGAGATACATTCTAACCTTAGAAATGAATGATCATACTTAAATTGAGGGAGACTCTTCTTACTAAGAGGGGGTGATGCGTGAGATTTTCTTAGAGTAATTGATGATTGAGATGCCAATTTTCTAAGCTTTATGACCTCCATTCTAAGTGAACTGAGCATTCGACGTACTTCTTAAGGCTTCGCTCTATAAGAGATCATTCGTGATCTTTTAATTAGTTAATCAAATAAGATTGACCATTTTTGTAAATATTCAATGCATTAATAAACAAGCTTGAACAAATATATGTTCAAATCATTTATGTTTGTGAATAAGATCATTTAAAGCTCATGAATATGCTCGATATGAAGCTTGATAGGAAGCTCGATAAGAAGCTCAATAACACACTCAATATAAGGCTCACGAGAAAGCTCATTAAAAAAACTCGATTAATATTTAAAAGTTTGTTAAACCTCATAGAACTGGACCAAGGCTAACTAGGAGCGGGGGGTAAATTTGTAATTAAAATTTTCTTTAACAAAAAGAAAATCTTTTTATAACTTGATGTGGAAGCAATTTAATTTCATAATAAAAGGATTAGAATTTTCACCCATGTATTTAATTACAAAAAAAATGCAAATAATAATAAGAACAAACACACTAAAATTTATATTGGTTTCGTCCAACCTAACCTATATTCACTCCCTGGAAACCTCTATTCAAGGTATTATATTAAACCTTTAGTAACTCTCTTTTAGACCCCATAACTAGGCAGAGAAGTCATTAGAAAATCATTTCCATCAAATAGGTGCAACACAGGACCGTAATCCATTTCACCCTCTTAGTGAGGCAGAGAACCTTGAATCTTTATCACCCTCTAGGTGAGGTAGAGAACCTAGAATCACTTTCACCTTATTTGGTATGACGGAGTAACTGGGTCCTTTGACACTAAAGAGATCTTCTTCTTCCCAAAATCTCCCTCAAGATAAACCTTGACTACAATGGTACTTAAGCATAAGTTTGCCAGAGAAACCATGTGAAACTCCCACACACACTCTCTTAAAATCCCTAAAGATCTTCCCCCTCTCTCAAACTTCACACTTTCCTCTCTCAAGCTAAAGGCTCTCTCTTCAAGTTTTCTCCACAAGAAAAATGACTTAATGAGTGCAAAAGACTCTTACTGAGTCTTTTGATAAAGCTTAAATAGAGGGCTTTAAAAAATCCTAAAAACTCAATTTTGTCAGCATTGACTGTTAAGTATGATATTAGGATCATCCTATACGATTAGTTCAAAATAGCCCTTTTAGCCAATACGAACAGCATTGCACTATATAATCAATTCAAGGGAATATATTAATTATCTTGTATGATTGAGAGCATCATCTAATATGATTAGTACAAATACATAGCTAATTATCCTATATAATAGGTGGAGATTAACTATTATACCATGCAGGGATCATATCATCTAGTATGATCATCTCCAATTGTCTTATACGATCTGATTGAATAATGTTTTCATAATTAAGCTCCTAATCATGAAATCAATTTAGGTATAATTATCATCAATCATGTAGTATGATAAAGAATGTACTGTATGATACAAACAAAATTTAAATTATTAAAAATACCTAAATTATGATTAATGGCTATTTTGATAATTTTTACAGATTATCATATACGATGTGAATCAAACAGTACGATCAGTTCAAATTGCATTAATATAAAAATTAGTCATTTTGATGAGCTAGACGTATAGTACAATATTAATCATATAATATGATTAATTCAAAATTTTGAACTACTAATTTTGACCCAATCTTACTCCCTGGAGTATGTGTGTGCACGTGGTTACCAAGCTAGCGAACATCTTTACAAGACTTAGCTTAAGAAATAAAAAATACATTAATGAATATTATAAATTCTTTATAGCAAAATCTATTCTATCTAATCTTAAGCTCTAAATCATCGTTGGATGATGTATGGTGTTCTTGAAATGTTAGTACACACATAAACAAATATAGAATGCAAATACTATGAGCCACAAAGATGTGAGCCATAATATTTATTATCAATAAAAACTTAAACTCGTGAGCTCGAGTTGTAACAATCTCTGCTTTTTTTCATGATAATAAACATTACTGGTTGGATTTGTAAACTAAAAATATTTTCTCCTATTCTCTCCCTCATTAATATAATTATGTTAAAAATAGGAGAAATCAATTTTATTTTATTTCATTTAAAAAAAAATTAAATATAAAACTTTTATAAACTAAATAAAAAATAAACTAAAACATAAATACAATAAGCCAAATACGTTCTTCCTCTTTGATATTATTAAAAAAAAGAAACACAAAAACAGAACAAGAATGAAATAATTATAAGAAATTAACTATCATATAGACCCTGATCAGATAGAGGTGGTGTTGATGTTTAAGAAGAATTAATTAAATTCAACAAATTTTTTAGGAATGATAAAGTTACCTCTTAATTTTATTCAAAAGTTTTGTTAGAAATGAAGTGACCTCACCTTTTTTAATCCAGCTCAAGCTCCCTGTAAGCTAAACTCTTTTTTAAATAAAAATCTAATTTAAGGAAAACATTTGAGAAGGAAATTTATTTTTTCAATCTCCTTGCATGAAAAACATCTAATAGAATAATAATGCAAGCATCATGAATTAGAAATCATGATTTTCATACTCAAGTACCGAACGTATCAATAAAGACGTGTTTTTTAAGTTTTAAAGATATACAAGAAAGATAAGTGAATTCATTTTGGGCTCATTTTATTCCTCTTTATTATTTTTGGCATATTTCGCTTATATTTTGATTTTTGTTACACTTTGTGCATCTTTTCATTTTGGCCTACATTGCACATCTTTTCATTTTGAGCTTATTTTGTGCCTCTTTTCATTTTTATAATTTACTATCTTTCTTAATCTTTAAAGGCTCAATTGTAAGATGATCTTCCAGATATACAAGAAAAAAAAAACTTACTCTCTTATATAATGATGAATAAACTACAAAGTAAACCCGATCTTATGATAAAAATAAATAGCTTACAACAACAACAACAACATCAAGCCTTTATCCCACTATGTGGGGTCGGCTACATGAATCCTTTTTCTCCATTGTGTCCTATTAAAAGTCAAATTCTCGTTTAAATCTAATAAAGAAAGGTCATTCTTAATATTTTCTAACCAAGTCTTTTTAGGTCTACCCCTACCTTTCTTAACATAAGTCAAATCTAATACCTCTACTCTCCTAACCGGGTCATCGGAAGGCCGCCGTTTTATGTGACCAAACCATCTAAGGCGACTCTCTCTAATCTTATCTTCTACTGGAGCTACTCCAACCTTTTCACGTATATGCTCATTTTGTATTCTATCTCTAAGGGTAAAGCCACTCATCCACCTGAGCATCCTCATCTCTGCCACACTTAACTTAGTATTATGCTTCTCTTTTAATGGCCAACATTCGGCACCATAAAGCATTGCAGGCCTCACTACCATCTTATAGAACTTTCCCTTAAGTTTGAGGGGTACATTTCTATCACATAACAAGCCTGATGCATTCCTCCACTTCAACCATCCAACTTGAATTCTGCTGATAATATCCCTATCTATTTCACCATCACTCTGAATAATAGATCTAAGATATCTAAAATGTGTACTCTTATTAATGACTTGATCGCCCAAAGTCACAATCCCCTCACTAGGTCTATTACTACCAAAATTACACTCCATATATTCCGTTTTAGATCTACTCAAGCGAAAACCTTTAGACTCTAAGGTTGACCTCCATAATTCAAGTTTACCTTCAACTCCCTTTCTAGTCTTATCAACAAGAAGAATATCATCAGCAAAAAGCATACACCAAGGTACATCCTCTTGCAAATGTCTAGTGAGAACATCCATGACTAAAGCAAAAAGATATGGGCTTAAGCCTGATCCTTGATGTAACCCAACCGAAATAGGGAAATACTTGGTCAAACCACCTTGTGTTTGAACACAAGTAATAGCTCCTGCATACATATCTTTAATGATTTGAATATAAGCATTATTGACTCCTTTCTTTTCAAGAACTCTCCATAGCACTTCTCTTGGAACTTTATCATATGCTTTTTCTAAATCAATAAATATCATATGTAGATCCTCCTTATTTTCTCTATATTTCTCCATCAAACCTCTTAATAAATGAATGGCTTCCATAGTCGACCTACCCGGCATGAATCCAAATTGATTATGAGAAACATTAGTATCACGCCGCAACCTATGCTCCATAACTCGCTCCCAAAGTTTTAAAGTATGACACATTAACTTAATACCTCTATAATTCGCACAATCTTGTGCATCACCTTTATTCTTAAAAATAGGAATTAACACACTCATTCTCCACTCATCTGGCATCTTTTTAGTCTTCAAAATAGTATTAAAAAGTTTAGTAAGCCATGAAGTTCCTTCATCTCCTAAGCATTTCCACACTTCTATTGGAATATCATTAGGTCCAACAGCTTTTCCACCCTTCATTTTCTTTAAAGCCTCTCTAATTTCAGTTTTACTAATACGCCGATAAAAACAGAAATCTTTATTTTCATTTAGGGTGCTAAGGTCATTATAGTCAATCTTATATTCACAATCTTCATTAAAAAGTTTAGCAAAATATCTCATCCATCTTTGTTGAATATCATCTTCTAAGAAAAGTATTTTTTGATCTTCATCTTTAATACACTTCACTTGAACTAAATCCTTACTATTCCCTATCTCTTTGTTTGGCTAACTTATACATATATCTTTCTCCCTCTTTAGTATCTAATCTATTATATAAATCACTAAAAGCTAATGTCTTTGCATCGCATATTGCTTTCTTAGCATCCTTACGAGCCACTTTATAAATTTCCCAATTATCAGAATTTTTAAAATTAAACCAATTTTTATAACAAAGCTTCTTATTTTTAATCTTTTCTTGCACATTTGGATTCCACCACCAACTACTTTTACTATTAGGAGCTTTTTCCTTTGATACTCCAAGGATATTTTTTGCAATATTCTTAATATCACTAGCCACTTTTTCCTACATAATATTAGCATCCTCATGCACAGACAAAATCTTAAGATCTAAGATCTTATTTCCAAAAATATTTTTGTTAATATTCTTTAAATGCCCCCATCTAATCCTAGAAAATCGTTTTACTAATAATCGATGTTGGGTACATAAATTTTCACTCGGAATAACTTTACAATCTTTGCAATCTAAACGATTTAGTTTTCTAATAAGAAAATAGTCAATCTGTGTTGTACTATATCCATTTTTATAAGTGATGAGATGCTCATTTCTTTTATTAAATAAGTTATTAACAATTGAAAAATCATAAGCTAAACAAAAATCCAATATGGTCTTGCCACCTTCATTCGTCGTTCCAAATCCATGGCCACCATGAATTCTTTTAAAATCATCTACCTCTCTACCAACATGTCCATTTAAATCTCCTCCAATCAAAACTCTTTCTTCAAGAGGTATCTTTTGTATTAATTCTTCTAAGTCATTCCAAAAATTTAATTTAGAACTCATATCCAAACCTACTTGAGGAGCATAAGCACTTATAATATTAACAATCTTATCATCAACAACAATCTTTAAAGCTATAATTCTATCTCCAATCCTGTTAATTTTTATAACATTATTCTTTAAACTCTTATCTATAATAACACCTACACCATTTCTAGTACGACTCCTACCCGAATACCAAAGTTTAAATCCTAAACTATCAATTTCCTTAGCCTTCTCACCAACCCATTAAGTTTCCTGAATGCACAAAATATTTAACTTCCTATGAATCATAATATCTATTAATTCCATTAATTTTCCTGTAAGGGAACCTATATTCCAAGTTTCTATCCTAATTTTAGTTTCATGGACTAGCTTCTTTGCCCACATCCGTCCTTGATGTGGGAACCCTTGCCTATTTAACACTGCACCCGGGCGCCGGTGCAGCGGCCCTTGCACACTTGTCACTGTATTCAGGCCATACAGCTCGTCGCTTCCAGGGGACGCCCTAGCATTAACACAATTTCTTAAAGGATTCATGTCATTTTTGTTCGACAAGTTTTACGCTGGCTGTCGACTACCTAACGCAACCCTCCACTTTTCTCATCCAGGACTTGGGACCTGGCAATGGCAGTGTTATAAAAATAAATAGCTTGATTAAGATAATTTTGAAGTGGACTCATCAACTTAAAAAAGATCCCTATAAGATAGAAAAAAATGTAGGAAGATGGAAAAGGTTTAATTTCTAAATCTAATTTTTAATTTGATAGATATTTTGATTCAAAAGAGAAATAGAATCATTAAAGAAGAGAGATGGAGATACATAAAAATGAATTTCCTTCCTTTAACTTTTTAGAGAAGTCAACCATCAATTACTTAAAACTTTAAGTAAAAAGGAGATATATTTTCTTTTTAAGAAAAATATGATTAGAGAGAAGTGATTTGATTCTCTTATATATAAAAATAAGTGTGATTTGTGTGTGTTGATGAGAGAAACTACACAAAACATACACAAAAAAAAGAGTAAAATATCACAAATATAAATATCTTTCTATAAAATGAAACATAGAAAAATATAAAAAATAAACACATTTACAACAAACCAAAAAGATACACGCAAGCATTAACTATAAAAAAGTAAACACACAAACAAAACTTTAAACCTCATCATCTTGCTCTTGGTTTGATGATTCAGAAGCTTTGGTCTGTCGAAGAGATTTTTTTACTTTTTATCATTTGTCCTTATCACAATTAGCATATTTTTACCCTTTTCCTTTGCAAGAAGAGTTTTTAAATTATACCACTTATCTTTCATATGTCCATGTTTCCTACATCTAAAGCAAATAATATCATAGGTAATCTTAACATTCTTATAATTTTTATCTTTATTTTACTTTTGTTTATGTTGATGCTTGTGTGTTAGATTTTCAAATTTACTAGTTATTGATGCTATCTCCTTACTCTCATCATCTATTAAGTCACTTTTATCAGTGTCTTTAATTTTTAACACTATAGTTTCACATGCATCCAAAAGTCCTTGACTTAAACTTTGCTCGTGGGCGATGTGTGAGTCAATCAGATTGCCAATAGAATAATTATTCAAATATTTTAATTCACATATAGTAGTAACTTTAGCATTAAATTTATCAGGTAGACAAAGTAGCATTTTATTGACTTTTTCAAATCTTGAAAGTTATTTACCAAAAGTATATGATGATGTCAATATTTGAGTAAACCTAGTATACATGTTTTGGATAGTCTCATAAGGTTTCATGCAAAATAGTTAATAATTTTGTATTAAAAAATTTAATATAGATTACCTGACTTCACTATTACCTTCGTATATAGTGCACAATCTATCCCAAATTTCTTTGCTAGTAGTGCATGTTGAGATTCTCATATAATCTTAAGAATTAAAAGCATAGAAAAAATAAAATAAATATTTAGCATTTAATTATGTATAAGTTTGTTTTATTATACTCCACTCAATAAATGAAATATTAGTTTTGACTCCATTTACAATACGTGATGATGCAGAATAGCCAGTTTGAATCATATGTCACATTCAATAATTTATTGATTGCAAGAAAGTAGACATATGAA
The DNA here is from genome assembly GCA_022539455.1 of Dendrobium nobile. Classification (NCBI taxonomy): domain Eukaryota; kingdom Viridiplantae; phylum Streptophyta; class Magnoliopsida; order Asparagales; family Orchidaceae; genus Dendrobium; species Dendrobium nobile. Next base: position 59,950,395 of record CM039723.1, on the reverse strand, counting down.
TTTTCTAAAAATTAAAAGAAATAATATCAAATAATGGTGGTCGTGAATTGAGTATCCTTCCAAAGTATTACAATTTCAAAAGTTAGCAATTTATCATTTTTTAAAGTTATTAAAAACTTAATTTTTGAATATCGCTCTGATACCACTTAAAAGTTTGTTAAGCTTGTAACACCTCAAAGAATTGGCCCAAGGCTAACTAAGAGAGGGGTGAATTTGTAATTTAAATTTTTTTTAACAAAAAAAATCATTTTATAACTTGATGTAGAAGCGAATTAATTTTATAATAAAAGGAATATAGTTTTTACCCACCCAATTAATTATAGAAAAATAAAATACAAAAAATAATAAGAATAAACACACTAAAATTTAAAGTGGTTCAGTCCAACTTGATCTACATCCACTCTCTAGAAACCACAATTTTAGGTATTGTACTAAACCTGTAGTGACTCTCCTTTAACCCCCATAGCTAGGCAAAAAAGCCCTTACAAAATCTCTCCTACCGACCTAGTGCGGTAGAGGACTGTAATCCTTTTCATCCTCCTAGTGAGGCAGGGAACCTGGAATCCCTTTTACTCTCTAGGTGAGGTAGAGAATATGGAATCACTTTCACCTTCCCCGGTATGATGGAGTAACCAAGTCCTTTGATACTAAAGAGATCTTATTCTTCCTAAAACCTCCCTCAATACAAACCTTGACTATGATGGTACTTAGGTACAAGTTCATTGGATAATCCATATGAAACTCCATTTCACACTCACTTAAAACCCATAATGGTATTCTCCCTCTCTCAAACTCCACTCTTTCCTCTCTTAAGCATAAGGCACTCTCTTCAAGTTTTCTCCAAAAGAAAAATGACTCAATGAGTACCAAAGACTCTTATCGAGTCTTTTGAGAAAGCTTAAATATATGGCTTTGAAAACTCTAGAATCTCAATTTTGGTAGCACTGATCATCCTGAATTATCTTAGAATCATCCTGCACGACTAGTTCAAAAAAGCCCTTTTAGTCAATACAAATAGTATGTCCTTGTATTATCAATTCAAGTGTTCATATTGATCATCTGGTATGATTGAGAACATCGTCCAGTACAATAAATACAAACACATAGCCAATTATCCTGTATAATAGGCAGCGATTAAATACTGTATCATACAGGAATCAGATTGTCTAGTATGATTATCTCTAATCAATTTGTACAATTTGATTGAATAATTTTAACATAATTAAGCTCCTAATCATAGGATTAATTTAGGAATGATTATCATCGATCATACATATGATAAAGATCATACATTATGATTAAAATAAATTTGAATTATAAAAATTACTTAAATTATGATTGGCGGCTATTTTGATGATTTATATGGATCATCCTATACGATGTGAATCGTATAATACAATCAGTTCAAATTGTCTTCATATCAAAAGTAGTCATTTTGATGAGCTGATCATACAGTATGATATAAATTATATAGTATAATTAGTTTAAAAAATTGAATAACTATATTTAACCAAATCATACTCCCTTGAGTGTGTGTGTGCATGAGCACCAAGCTAGCAAACACCTTTATATTACTTGAGTCAAGAAATCAAAAATACATTAATGAATATCAAAAAAAATTTTATAGCATAATTTATTCTATCCAATCTTGATCTGTAAATCATCGTTGGATGGTGCATGATATTCCTGAAATATTTGTACACACACAAACAAATATAGAATGCAAATACTATGAGACACAAAGATATGAGCCACAATATTTGCTAACATAAAAAATATAAACTAGTAAGCTCAAGTTGCAACAATATTTGATATCAAGATCGATTAATTCTCATTAATATTAAAGAATATATTTAATTAAAAAATTATTATAATATATTAATTGATAATATGTTCATACATATAATTTAATTACTAATAATAGCTATTTAATTTCTATTTAATAATAATCTTTATTTTTCTATTTTTTTATTCAAGCAATAGGATGAACAGCATCATATAGCCTCCACCATGTGGCCACAAATTTATGTAAACAAAAATAATATCTGGCTTCTCGCACTCTCAGTTTCCCTAACCTTATTTGCTCTTATATTGCTCCACTCGTGTCTCAAACCCTCTTTCTTCTCATGCACAAAATCCATCTCTTTCCCTACGTCATTCTTACCTGAACTCACTTGTGCTTGATCTCAACAGATGTACATATTCATCTTCATCTTTTTCTCTCATACCTCCCTTAAATTCTCTAAAACAATTGTTTGTCATCTCGCAGGTTAATTCTATCTTTTCTTTTTTTTATTCCTTTTTTTTGTGGTTCCTATCTTCGAATGCAACTCATGGATCAATGGATCATGTTATTTCCAATCTTTCTTCCTGTGCTTGAAATCTTGGATCACATCTCATAGTTTTTTTCAATTTTTTATGATTTGTTTCAATATTTTTTTATCTGGTTCCTCTTGTTGGATTGTATTGAAATTGGATGATGGATACCATCATGGTAGATTGGTTGTTTGCATCTTTCGATCAAAGCTTTCATTTTCCAATCAATTTATCCTTTTGAATTTTGAGTTTGGGAAAATGAAAGGTGCATTTCATAATTAAAGCTTTGAGATGAAAGGTGCATTTCATAATTAAAGCTTTGAGAGAAAAACTATGTTATTAAATAGTAATATTCTTCTTTGAATATGCTATATCAGTGCTTGAGTTTCTTGTTATACCACTACTTTCTATTTGAAAACTTCTGGTTATGTTTTTGCATTGAAGATAAATTGATGCATTGAATATAGAGTTTTTGTTCCACTACATTCTATGTTGTAACTTCACAGGAAAGTGGAAATTGGAAATATTTAGTCTGAATACAATTTATAATGTACTGGAAATTGAGATGTTATGTTATAATTATTATATTCATTGCAATTTGTAAATGTTTTGTTATAAATTGGTATGATATACTGAACATCAACTGGGCTTTGTTTAATGCAATTTGTAAATGTTATGTTATATTGATAATTGGGAGACTTTTTTTATGATTGCAATGCACATTATTTTGTTTAAATTTTGTTGAGTTTGGGCTCTATTTATGTTAAGTTTTATAAATCAAAGTAACCTTTTTTTTTTAATCTTTTTTTTTACAGTTGATTAAGAAGCTCATTCATTATAAGTATCATTTATGAGCTTGATAAGGCTCCTTATTTAAAATATTGATATGGTTCATCTATTAGGAGCTTGATAAAGCTTGTTCGTTAAGAGCTCAATAAGTTTCATTCATCAAGTTCACGATAAGGCTCATTCGTTAAGAGTTGGAAAAGGCCTCATTTAGTTTTTCATAAATGAGCTACTCGTTTAGAGCTCGATAAGGGCTAAATGAACCAAACATGAAGGAACACGAAGCCAACTTGAACATGTATGATTTTAAATAAACCAAACTTGAACACAAAAAAAGCTTGAATTGAACTTGAAAAGCTCTTATCAAACAAGCTCAAACATGAACACATAGATACTTGACTTGGCTTGGCTCATTTACAGCCCTACTTATTTTTAGGGGTGTCAATTGGGGTCAACGAGTTGGATTTAGGTCGAACTCGACTTGACCTAGCCTTAAATAGGTCAAGACTAACCCAACCCTGTTTTGCAAATCGGTCCTGATTGTCAATCCGAACCTGACCCATGTAGGTTACCAGGTTGACCTGACTCGACCCTCGAGGGAGGGACAATGATAGTCTTCAGCTCTAAGGCAGGCTGATAGCAACATCTCAAGAGGGATGGTGGCAGCGATAGGGGCAACGATTGCTCATGGATAGGATGACAGCTCACAGGTGGGATGGTAGTAATAGCTCATATTAAGGATGACAGTGGTGGTCTTTGACTCTTTGAACTATCATTGGCTTCAACAGCAGCACTCGACAGTATTACAGGCAGGATGTCATCGGGCTTACAGTGGTAGCTCAGGTAGGAGGTCAACAAGCTAACAACGGTGACATGAACCTGAGTGATGAGATATAGTAATAATTGATGCAACCCTAAGAAACATAATCGAGTGATGAGATATGTCATACAAGATTAGAAATGGGTCAATTTGGGTCAATCCATGGGTTTTCGGGTAAAGCTGAACCTAACCCATTTTTCAAATGGGTCAAAAATCCAAACTCAGACCTAACCCATTTCACAAATGGGATGACCCAAGCCCAAATTTTTTGGGTCGCGTCCGGGTTGCATTTTGGGTCATGGCAATTTTTGACACCACTACTTATTTGCACGAGTCAGTATGCCTAACTTGACATATGCAAAATGTTAGATTTCTACAAATGCAATGCTTTATCCTCAAATATTTTGCTTGAACTCTCTAGTTCAACATGCATGTGCTTTTGGTCCTTTAATTCATTCTTAAGTGTTTCATTTTCACTAGTCACACTTGTATGCTTCCCTATTAATGTCATATGATCATCCATAAAATGTGTAAATTTATTAATTAAATAAGAATTCTCTTCTACAAGTGAAGTATGCACCCTTTAATGCAAAAACCTTTTTATTCAGAAAATGAAAGTAATTATTCATAGGTGAAAGCACATACTAGATTGTTGTTTGCATCATATGAACTATCTTTAGCCATTAAGCAAAAGTTGTTAATTTCTTCCTCTGCTTCTATTTTAGATGACTTAGAATCTAAATAAACCTAGAATAGTATTAGAAGTTTTCTTTTATTTTTCTTTTTTATCATTCTTGATCTCAATCTTTTACTGTGATGACTGAACATTAAATTGGGATAGCCCGACCTTATGTGACTTGGCTTTTTGCACTCAAAAGAAAATGAGTTTAGGGAAAATTTTATTCAACTTTTTACCTTTCCTCCACTTCTTGCATGCCTTCTTTGCATCTTTCTAAAAAAAATCTTGAATTGTTAAGTCATGATGGTTATGTTGTCCTCTCTACCTTCTTCAAAGTTGCTACTTTCATAATCATCAACCTTCAGAGAAATTATTTTCTCCTTTTGCTTTTCTTTTGTATCTACATTTCTTTAACAAATTTTTACTCATATGCAATTAATGAGCAAGTAGATTATCAATAAAAAAATAGTTAAATCATTTGATATTTAGATTGTTATCACCTTGGCATCTCAAGATTCAAGCAGACATCTAAGAATCTTAATAACAATCTTTGTACACTAATTTATTTTACCAAAGTATACAAAGAAGTAATGTTTTTTGTAAAATATATATACATATCAGTTACAGATTCTCCAGGTTGCATATCAAAAAGTTTGTAATCATAAAGTAAAATATTGAATCATGATTGTTTGACTTCATTAGTCCTTTCATACTTAAGCACATTAAAGAAGCAATTTAAACATTTAGCATTTAATTATACAAGTTCTCTATCCTCTATGCTCTATTTAGTAAAGGGAATTTCAATCTTAGTGTCACACTATTATATAAGGTGATGAATACCCAATCTGAATCAAATGTCACATGCAAAAATCTATAAATTGAATAAATATTAACAAGCAAATTTATTAAAAAATCAAAGGGAATGTTGTCAAAAAATGGTGAATGGGTAATAGAATACCCTTTTGATATGTTCTAATTCCAAAACTATGCTATATTATAATATACTCAAGTAGTGAAAATAAATGAATGAGAATCCCACTCTAACACCAAATGTAAGTTTCTAGGCACAACCAAGAGGTGGTGAATTGACTTATTTTTTTAAAAAAATTCTTTTTTAGAGAGAGAATATAAATTGCAGTGAAAATAAAAATAACTTAGCAAACTCAAAATATTGCTTTTAAATTTTGATAATTATAATCATCAAAACCCTGTAGGCGTTAGAAGAATATTACTAATATGGATATACACGAGCACATGCACATGTCACACATCAGTTTCACACCACACAACATCATAAATGACCATCACTATAATTGGAACATCAAAAATTTGAAACTTAGGAGCTCACTACTGTAGTTCGTATGAAGGAGAGAGGTTTCTTCACCTTGATGGAAACAAAAGGAAATAATTAGTTGAAATTTTTTGGACAGGACTAGGGGAGTGGACATTGGTCAAGATTGATCAAACCATTATTAATCAATTTGTAATTTTTTTTATACACTTACTTTATTGCAATTTTATTTCCTGGTTGTGATAGTTTAATGAGCTGTAAAAAGGATAATGTTACAAGCTAGCATTTTTAATATTAATTACCTCTTGATAAAATAAAACAAAAAATTTCAAAATAGTTTATTCTTCCAATAGAATTTTTTAGCAAATTTCAAGAAGATATTTTAATAGAAGTTTTTGTAATTCTTATGCTAGTTTGTTTTAAATTAAAAATATTTTATTATTTTATTTGTTTAATGCTTTCATACAAAGTTTTAAAACTTTCATTACACACCAATCCCCCCCCCCCCCCCCCCCCCCCATCTCCTATGTTTGTTGTATAGTTTAGATTAGCATCAAATCACTTTAAGAATGTGTAGATTGTGTAGCTTGCAGGAAAGCTGTTCACTTAAAAGCCCCTTTAACCACCCACCTAGGTGTGTTATATAGTTTAGATTAACATGCAATCACTTTAAGAATGTGTAGTTTCTGTAGTTCACAGGAAAGTTTTCCGCTTAAATGTCCCTTCACCAATTGTAACCCATTTGAATATGAATACTACTCATTTTGATCCTAAAGTTACTACACATGCTAATGTAGGCCCTGGGATGGAATTTAGTGGATGGAAGTAGAGATTCATTAGCATTAACCAATTTTATGAATCCAATGTGTTTGTTGAGTGTGTTTTTCAATTGTTTTTGATCAAGTAGCAGTGCATACTAATATTCAAAAATTAGAGTTGGCAATGGTGGGAAAGTTTCTATGAAGAAAAGTTCTATCTTATTCATAAAATGAATTAAGGAAAAAATGGTCACATGCACTTAAACAATTTCCACCTAGTGATAATTTCACTATATTATTTTATTTGCATATATGAGTGTTGAAATTCATGATGCAGCCCTTATAGGGGGAATGGTTCATTATAGGCTACATAATTGGATTAGACAAATGAACACCTTCATTTACACTAAATTCACTAACACGTATCACAACAATTATGACAAATATTGGAAAGACACTTTGGATTGATACATAAACTAATAATTGAAGCCATTGCAATCATGTTAAGAGTTTATGTTAAAATGAACATATTGAAGAAACTAACAACTATAGTTTGTCCAGCAGCTACAAAAGCATTTCTTCCACCATGTGGAATATGAGGGAATCTCATTTGATGTTCTCACTAGACATTTGCAAGAGGTTATACCTTAGTGTATGTTTTTTGTTGATGATATTCTTCTTGTTGATAAGACTAGAGCGGGAGTTGAAGATATACTTGAATTATGGAGGTCAACCTTAGAGTATAATGTCTTTCATTTGAGTTAATCTAAAATTGAGTATATGGAGTTTAAGTTTAAAAATAATAATTCTAATTAATAAGAGTGCACGTTTTCGATACCTTGGGTCTATTGTTCAAAGTGATGGTGAAGTGGAGGAATGCATTAGAATTGTTGTGTGATAGAAAAGTCCCCCTCAAGCTTAAGGAAAAATTCTATAAGATGGTGGTTAGACCTATAATGATTTATGGTGTTGAATGTTGGTCATTAAAAGAGAAGCATGATACTAAGTTAAGTGTTGTAGAAATTAAGATGCTCAGGTAGATGAGTGGCTTTAATCTTAGAGATATGATACAAAATGAGCATATTCGTGAAAAGGTTGGAGTCACTCCATTGGAAGATAAGATTAGAGTGAGTCATCTTAGGTGGTTTGGTCACATAAAACGACAGCCTTTTGATGACCTACTTTGTAAAGTGGATGTATTAGATTTGACTTATATTAAGAAAAGGTAGAGGTAGTCCTAAAAAGACTTGGTTAGAAAATATTAGAAATGACCTTTCTTTATTAGATTTAAATGAGAATTTAACTCTTAGAAAGTTACAATGGATAAAAAGGATTCTTGTAGCCGACCCCAAATAGTGAGATAAAGGCTTCTTGTTGTTGTTGTTGTTGTTGTTGTTGTTGTTGTTGTTGTTTTTGTTGTTGTTGTTGTTTGATTGGGAATAAGATGGAGCACTACCCTACCAGGAAGTTGCAGCCACCAAAAGGTTCATCAAGAGACGCAACTACTCTAGCTACTTCTTTAAGGCCCGAGCACATTATATTAGCTTTCGGCCTATACAGCAATGACCAGATTGCTACACCTCCACAGACACAATTTGAAGCCTCTACATATCAGTCTGCTCCCTCCCATATTGCAGATGGCCATTCACCCAACAAGGATGCAATTGACAATGCTCAGAATGAGAAGCCAGTTGCCCATAACTCCTATGAGTTAGCATTTACTACACAACCAATTGAGCAAGCTTTAGGTTTGAAATTATAGTTGAAAGCAGTTTAAAAATCTAACTAAAGTAATCTATGATCAAGAAGCTGAAGGTGTAGGGGATGATGTTTATGGACCTTGGATATTAGTTTCTAGAAGAAAAGGCCAGCCATGCCTTGGAAATCCAAAGAATAACAAGAATGGCTTTAAGAAACCAAATAGTTCCAAGGCTCATACTCCCGCTAATTTTAGCATTCAGCCTTGCCAAACCAATAAAGCAAAATCAATAACTTCTAGTGATTTAAGCTTTTACCTTCAATGCCCCCAATCTATGTTGTTCTTGGCTAGCACTATCCATGCTCATGATTCTTTCATTGCAATTTCAAAAAAATTGAGCAGGGGTATGGATCATGTTTCCAAAGCCCAACTTTGACAAGGAGCTAATGCAACTAGGCCCTTTTGAATAGTTACTCAGAAAGTGGAAGAAGCATCTATATCTATCCACGATCGATAGGGACACATTCCCCTTAGTGGATAATGATGTGGTTCACTATTGGGGCTTGTAGGGGTCGCTGCAAGATGGATAATTTATTGTTGCAGTATTGAGACACTAATCAACCTTTGTGCTATTTCAACTTTTTTGTACATTTTTTGCTCTTTTAATTCAATAATGTAAATGCTACTTTCAAGGGAAGGAGCCTACAATATCGGCCTTGGCACATACTCGCAACAAACATATGCTGGCAAAGAAATATCAATGGCTTATACAAGAGATGGCTTGAAAATTTATTATCAATGAAAATATTTTTTTAGTTTAAACTCTTATCCATGTTTCATTAGAAAATAAATGAAAATTTAATTTATAAATTTTAAAAAAAATTCTTTGTCATTTAATATTCCAAGAACAAGTCAAATAACCTTGTACTTGGGAATTTGTCGAATAGACTAGCATGCAGGAACTGGTTGAAGAGATGAGTGCTAAAGAAACTTTTTTCACTAATGAAATTAATAAAAATAGAAAATTTTCTTCTTGTAATGAGTAATAAATTCAAGTCAAGAAATTAAAAAAACAAAAAGAACAAAATTGGAAAAAAGTTTTCCTAAAAATTTACTCAAAAAAAAAAAAAAACAATTAAACTATTAGAATGAAATGCTAAGTAGCTACATTTCAATTTTAAGCTTAATGTTGCTAGATTACTCTTTGCAGGATAGCCAAAAATCCCGCAAAAAAAAAAAAAATCAGAACTTAGCTAAGTTTCCCAACTATATTTCTTTTGTGATATTATTAAAGAAAAATAATATTTGATGTTTATGAATCTAAATTCCTGTATAATAAAAGAGAAAATTTTTATAAATATATTATCTTCAAAATAAATTTCTTAAAGATTTATTTATACATTGAAAATTTATTTTTTGCGAAATTATTATCAAGCTCAGTGAATCATTGAACTTATAAGCATACTCAAAAAGTTCTTGTCATACTTTTATTCATCATAAGATTGAAATTGATACACTGGTGCATCTGATATTATACTGAATTCGGCTCATCAAATATGCCGATAACTTTCAAATATTAAATTTTAATATATTTCCTTTAAACACAAGTCATGCTCTAAAATTCGACTCCCCTTTTGCAACAAGATTCATATTGAGTAGTATGCTACTCCATTATAGAATATAAGTCTAAATGGATACCCTAGCCAAGTAGAAAGCTTTGGCAAATGATGAGGCCAATTAAGATGACGACTTGCCCTTGAGCTACATTAAAGAAAAATATTATATTGTGTTAAAATTAAAAATTTCTAAAATTTATAAAGATACCTCTATATGCTTCCCAACAAATATGTTGGACATTGGGCATTTGATATTTATCCTTTCAAAGAAAGAAAAATAAATCAAGTATTCATCAAATTAATTCATTATTGAAGGTATTTAGAATTCTATATTTGTCTCTTCAATAATGGTATTCGGTATTCATTATTCATCATTGTTAAGAGATTATTCAAATTTGATATTCATCTCTTCAATGATTATATTTGGTATTCAATATTCATCTCTTTAATGAAAATATTCAATATTCAGTACTCATCAACATCAAGAAGATATATTTGATATTAAAAATTTTTTATTGAACTTATATTTATATTCATTCTTTTGAGTAAAAGAAATTCATAATTAGCATTTCATACTCTTCATTCAAAATTTAATACTTTTCTAGAGAAAATTTTTATTCCAAGAGACAAGAATTCATACAAGAAAAATTTACACAAATGAAAGTTTTATTACTTCAAAATTTTATATAAGCAAGTCAATATAAAAAAAAAAAAACAAGCTCAATTACTAGTGGAATTCTATTCTTCATTATCTTCTTCACTGGATCTCAACTATACTCTCAAAGCTTTGAAAGTTTATTTATCTTATTATATAATTACTACTACCTTTTCTACCAGCTTATATGGACAGAAATTTACGACTCTAGTAAAATTGGAGGAAAGTACCTTTTGGTTATTGACCGTTTGTGTAAGAGTATTGAAGAACTCGGCAGATGACTTCTTTCTCTTTATTGTACCATCTTGACTTGATCTTTGAGATTGACAATTCGCTGATATGTGACTTCTAAATCTTATCTTCTTATCTTGGCCAAGGAATTCTCCACTGCCAAAGTGGTTTATTTCACAAATATCTCCTCCATTAGTTTCTCAACTTTTGCCTCAGCCACTTCCTTTATTGCTTTTCCTTCTCCAAGTGATAACTTTTTTTTTTTTTTTGAAAGATGCATATAGCATTGAAAATAAAAAGCTATAACAAAGTAGTACCTAGGCAATCCTCACAAAGAACAAGGAAGCCTTTTATTAGAAGAAATTTAAGCATAAGAAAAAAAATTCAGAAAAAAGAGACTATCATAATGAAAATAAGATCCTCTACTTATCATTTTAAACCAATTGGGGTGGAGGGGATACCAAAGTTTAAACAACAACCTAAAAGGTTGATTAGTATCCCAGAATTCCCGATTAGGTAAAAAATAAAAAATAGAGATATGCTTATGTTCCACTAATCTAGCTTCCCTTTTCAAATTCCAACTTATGATTAAATTAAAACTAGAAAACATAAAAGAACTAAACAAATAACATAAAAAAGAGCATAATCAGCCGCTGAGCAATCCACTTTCATCTTCTCACCTTTACTAATTCTGTTATTCTCCATCTTCATCTTCTTTTCCCAATCCACAAGCCAACCATTGATTCCTTCAAATGTAATTATACCCATATCAAGAAGCTAATGAAGAAATGGATTTAACAATGCCCACCTTCCTTCCTCTTAGGCTACCTTTGATCAGACCAAATACATTCACATCTTTATTGAACTTTTTCTTTTGATTTCCTGATTTGGAAGGAATAAAAAGTTTTCCATCCTCATTCACAGTTTCATTACTTTTCACCTTGTATTCCTTAGCCAAAGGAGTGATAGAGCTTTGAAATCCATCCGATAGTTTCAAGTCTTTCTCCTGTTCTTTGCACTTCACATGATCAATCAGATTACTTTCTTCGTTAACAGAATTTGAGTATTTGTTTCCAGCACTCTCGGTACAATACCCTATATTTTTTCTGCCTCCACTTGTTCCAGCATGTTTGAAAATCCATGCAATTCTTCTGCCATTCCAGCAAACTCAGCACCTTGATCTATTTCACCCTCTTCAAGTCGGTTCAACACTCACCAAACTAGAAACTGTAATTTTATCTTCTATTACTGATATATGAACATCTGGGTCTAACCTGTTATCTTAGGCTTGCAGTTCATGATCTTCAACATCCATCCTGACCAATTCTTCAGTAAAAACTTGGGAAAGTAATTTAAATTTGTTTCCTGATTGCTCATTCACCGGTGCCAAGTTAACTTCATTATTTTTCTTCTCAGCTGCAACCTGAGATTTCTATTTTTGAAATCTCCTATTCCTCTTTAACTTCACATGATTCCAAGGACCATAAGAGTTTTGTGGATTTACATTATCCAATTTGCCCTTCAATTTCATATCTCCAAGTGTTTTTGAATTCACCACATTGATTCCCTTATCTTCATCTAAACCTTCATTGCTCACTTCTTTATCAATTTCCATACATGTCTCCTTTTTCTGACCTATTTTATCACAATTGAAACAAAAGGAGGAAATCTTTTCATATTCAATTTTCTGAAAAAATTTTCCATACAACCCTTCAATCCAAACTCCATGAGGTAACTTAAAGTCTAGATTAATTCGTACACAAGCTCTAGCAAATTCACACCTTCCCCATTTGAACATTTTCCCATCCAACAACAAGGGAAATCCTATTTTTGAGACAATTTTGGTAACATTAGTCTCATCCCAACAATGAACAGGCAAATAAGGTAAATGAATCCAAATCGGAGATGATAGCCCTTTCAAAAACGTAGGGGAAAATTGAGGTGTCCATTTATCCATTCCTATAATGTGCCCTCCCACATACCATGGAACTCCATTCAATACCTCTTCCATTATCTGATGAGAATGAAATGAAGACAAAATCCATTCAACTCCCAACGAAGTAATATGAAACTTCCAAAATTTATTCCATTGGCGCCTTAATTCAATGCTACAAAGAGAAAATGGGATTCCTTTCCCAAACACCTTCATCACAAGAGATTTTTCCAGAAATCTAAATTTTCAGCAACCTTATCCAAGTCAAGTTTTACTACATCCGAGACAGCATTGTCTTCCATCTCCGGCTGAATTGGATTAGCTACTATATGCTAACTTTTGGACCAAACATTTACTGAATTTAAATTTTCACTATTCAGTAAGATATCATGATCTACAACTAATTGATTTCCAACACCAGAAATCAATCTTTCAGCTTCTTTATTTTTTATCAAATTCAAATTCAAAAGCTCCTGATTTTTCACCTCAACACAAGGTAAATTTGAAAATCGATTTATCTTCACTTTACAACCAACGGAGGATGAAGCCTCCGAGTCATTAGCCGCTCCATCAGTCCAATTCTTCAATGGGGAGAAAGGAATTGCCGTAGTCTTTTACTCAAACTTTCAAAAAGTTCTTTGACTTTGCCCAGTATCGGAATCACATTTTTATTGGGAAGAGACCGACCTTTATTGATAACCAGAGGTCTATGATTCATCACCAATTCTTGGTTCCACGCGTTACTACCTTTGGTACCGCAATGAATAGAATCAAAGGGAGACCTGATAGAATAGAATTTTGAGGTATTTCGGTCATCAGGATATGATGACCGGCGACCTTCTGCCATCCTTCAATCGAAACCAGAGGATCAGGATCTAAAAATTTGAAATCTACTCACTAGAATTCGGGAGCTTCTTTCTCTAGAATTCGGGAGCTTCTCTCTCTAGTGATAACTTAATTAACAGTGAATTTTTTTGTGACATTTTTATTTGCCCTTTTCTTCTTTATCATCTAGGAAAGCACCTTCTTAAAGTTAGTTTCCATGATATATTTATATTGCCAGCTAGCTGCATTCACCTTCATTACTATATATTGAAACAGGTCACCTGGAATATCAGCCATTTTTTTCTATAGCAACTTAGAGAAGACGACTGAGCCATTATCATAAGTTACAGAGGATTACTCGTCCTCTTATCGTATTTGGTCAAAAGAAACATCTATTAAACCAAAGAACAAATCTTCAACCAGCATTAGAGGTCTCTTCATCGCTGGAAGAGAAGTTGACTTATTTATGTTGAGAATTTTATTTTCTTCAGTTGAGGTGGCTTAGAACCTTCATTTCTTTTGCCTAGGACTTCTCCAGAGATATAATAGGCTCATCCCTCGGCCCTTGCCTATTATGTTCATGAATATCAAGAAGTTATTCAATCTTTGGTATTCTTTTCTTCATTCTTATATTTTTTTCTTAGAGAAAGTTCCCTATTTTTAAACTCTTGCTTAGTTATGTAGTGATTATTGCTTTATTTGGGCCGACTTCAGCTTTCAACGAAATGAAGCTGTTTTCTAAAAAAAAATAGTTTTTACTTTTACTAAAGTTGAAGCAGTTGTTTGGAAAATTAAAAAATGAAATCCTTTTTACTTAAAAGAAGCAAATCACCTTTAGGCCTTCAGATATACATTATACTACAAAAAAATAATTATAATATTTTTTTTGTAATACAACAAAATAATTATGATATTTTTTTGTACTACAACAAAATTTTTTACGCTACATTAGCATTAATTATGATATTTTTTCAATAAAATAAAATTAATATACCTCAACATTTCATAAAAGAAATACATGTAATTAATTTAATGTGATTATAACACCAAAATTTACATTTAGTAAAATAAACTAATCAACTGTAAAATGATTTAAGACCACCCACATGCAACAATAAGGAACTTATTATGCTAACAACAATCAATTTTTTTTATTAAGAGGCAATGAATGTAGCAACCCCATGAAGTCAATGCCAATAGTTTTCATGCAACTTTCCACTACCAAGAAGCATACTAAAACCATTGGTGAATGATGCCGGTGGATATGACGTAATTATAATGGCTCCCTATAAGCATATCTAATAAGATTACAGTAGATATGCACTGGTCCCCCCCCCCCCCCCCCCCCCCCCCCCCCCCTCCCCCCCCCATAAGAAAGGATTAGATGATCAAGGTATAATGTCCACATCAATAGCACCTTGTGAGCAGAAGGTATAGATATGCATTAAATGACAACTTGCCAATCAATATACACGAGCAACCAATAATGAATCTAGTTCATAATTGGTAACCTACATTAACACGCAAGTGAAGAAATAACCACCCATGAATAATAATCAATTGATTTATAATGTTCATGCTTGTGGAAGATGTGTGATAGTTGTAATGCATGGTGAAGTACAAAAATCTTACAGTGAATGTTGTTGTCAATGTTAATGTCAATTAACTTGCAAGATGAACATGACCGTTCCATATGAGCAATGATGGTTAATATGATCCAGTCATGGATAATAATTTAGGATATATCGCAAGTACGGTGAATCCCTTATGGACATATATATATATATATATATATATATATATATATATATATATATATATATATGTATAGGTTATTAGACCTATAGCAATTGTCTCAATGCTAACAAAGAGGGGGGGGGGGGCGGTGGAGGGTGAATTAGATATTTTAAAATTCTCTTTGAAATATATGAAAATTATTTTATATATTTTTTATTAGAAAAAAATTTTCAACCACAAAAATAAAAATTACAGGAAAGTAAAAATGCAAAAATATAAAAAGAATATAATAATTTATAGTGGTTCTGTCCAACAAGACCTACGTCCACTCACTGAAGACTCCCTCTTCAGGTATCAAAGTGACTCTCCTTTTGCCCCCACAACAAGGTAGAGAAGCCTTTATAATTTTTTTCCCTTCCACCAATCCTCAGTGCGATAGAGTACTATCCTCCTTTCACATTCTCTAAGTGTCGGCAGAGTACTGTCGTCCTTTCACACTCTCCAAGTATTTGTAGAGAATCGTCATCCTTTTACACCCTCCTAGTGTCAGCAGAGAATTGGTGTCCTTTCACAATCTCTAAGTGTTTGTAGAGAACCAGATCTTTTTCAAAGATCTTCCCTCGAGTGTCTTCAAAGAAGTAAGAAAGAGATTTGCTACAAACATAAAGAGATTCTCACCTTTCAGTAACCTTGTGAACCCTTCACACTCTCAATTTGCAAGAACTCTCTCTCAAACACTCTTCCCAAATCACTCTCACCCTTTTGGTCTCAAGAAAAATGAAGAAAAATTCGTCTAAATCAATTTCTAAGAACGTTTTATATGAAAGGCATGAAAAACCATCCTGAAAATGAAAAATTACAAATTTGACCATCCATGATCATACAATATGATCGACGATCATACGTATGAACATTTCAAAATTTGCTCGTACGATCTTTTATGCAATATTTTTTTACATGCTGATCATACAGTATGAACAATATATTGTATAGTACAAAGTGTTAAAAAATTTTTCCTATTCATCAGGACGAAAAGATACCCCATAATTTCATACTTTAGATGTCGTCTGTACGAACATGAGATTATACAGTATGAATTGTTTAAAAAAATTTGGTATTCGTTGGGATGAAAAAATATGCAATCTTTTCGTACTTTGGATGTCATCTGTACGAAGGAGACTTCGTACAGTATGATCAATTTAGAAAAATAAGGATGTTCGTCGGGAAGAAAAGAGACGTAATCTTTTCATACTCTGGATGTCATCTGTATAAAGAGTACTTCATACAATACAATCAGTTCAAAAAAATTTTGATGATCGTCAGGACAAACTTGCACATATCTATTTCATACTTTAAATGTCATCTATATGAAGATTACTTTGTATAGTACGAACATGATTTAGAAAATTTTCCTCACATGGTTTGATTAACTTCTTTATGGAGGAACTATCTGGACAAATCATCCCATACAATCTGAAATCATACAGTACGATTAGTTTAAAAAATTTATAAGTTTTAACACTCCTCTAGTGTAGGTGTGCATTGTTACCCAATTACAATCACACTCTCTCAGACTCAATAAAAGTGTAAAATACATACTCCATTTATAATAAACTCTAATTTAATCTATCTTGAAGTCTTCAACAGATTGGAGTATGCTTTCCCTGAAATGTTAATACACTCAAACAACAAAAGTAATATATCTAATATATGTTAAGAGAATAGTAATCAAAATAATAATATTTGAAATCATAAAAACACATATGATATAAAAATATAGTTATGAAAACTAAGTTACAATAATCTCTCCCGTTTTGATAATGGCCAAATAATTATTATTTGAGTTAACATTTAAAGCAAAAAATTCTCCTTAGCTCTCCCTAAATGAATGACCAATGAAAATCAAGGGATTCCCATGAAGAAAAAAAATAAGACATCAAATTAAAAAAAATTCAAACATACATGAATAAACATTGAAACATTTAAAACATTCACACACATGCATTCATGCACTCAAAACATACACATATAAAACATACACACATGAAATAACAAATCAAACAAGAATCATTAATTAATCACACAATATTATTACTTCTCCTTTTAACAATAACAAAAAGGGAAGTAGAACTTTAAATGAAAGATTTCAATAGATAAACCAAAAGAATTTAACTAGAAAATAGTTTTAAACCAGTTGCAAATACAATATTAATTCCATAATACTAAAAAGGAAAAAAATTCAAAGTTTTAAATTAAAGAACAATTAAGATAAGAAAAATCAATCAAAGTCATGATTCATGCTATACAAATTAAATAAAGATGATCATTATAAAAATGATGAAATAAAGATTAGTTAATTTTAAAATCAATATAGGATATTATTGTTAATTAGATTGATTTGGATTAGAGATTAAATGATAGTGGAAAGAACACAATAATTAAATTTCAAATGGCTACATTGCGCATCTTTTCAAATATTTGTGGCACACTTTATGCATTATTCCTATTTTGACTAATTTTGTGCCTCTTTTTACATTGCGAATCATTGTGCATCCTTATAATTTTTGCAGACATTGTGTAATTCTTTTGATTTACTTTTTGGGTATTTCTAATATCAGTAATCTAAATGCAAATTTTTTAAATAACAAAATAAATATATTGAAAAAGAAATAAATAAAATAAGACATCAATCTTACAATAATTATATTCTAGATATGTTTGTCTAAAAGAATATGAAATTGTTCTCCTTATCTAAATCTAGTTATAATTTAATTTAAATTTTTGGAAAATTAGATTTTGTAAGGAAATTAATTTGTAAATTAAAATAATTTATAGCCCATTTTAGATGAATTTCAAAAAGTTTTTTTATTAAAGATACTAACATTTTAAGAAGCAAGAATCAAAATATGTCACCAAAACTTGACATTTTTTCATTGATATCATAAATGTCACATACATTCATTTCAAATGATATCATTCATAACAACACTTTTCATCATTACCTAAAAACCTAAAAAACATATAGAATCACAACACTCATAGACGAAAAAAATAACATAACATCAATCACAAAAGCTCAGTTGAAAGAACAATAATGAAGTACACCTAGAATTCAGAGGGACCCTAATCTGGAGGAGGAGGCTGATTGAACACTAAAAAATAGCTATTTATCATAGCTACATTCATATTGATTATGTCAAACTGACCACGGATCCAACCCATGTTCTGCTGATATCTTGCATCCTATTGATTTAGGTGAGCCTCAATTTGATCAAAGCATTGATCAAAATGAGTCTTCAAACAATCAAAACACTGAACCATTTCCTGAAAATAATTTTGGTTAGGTACTGGTGCAGGAGTTCCCCCTTCTTCATCAGAATCATCACTAGAACACTGATCTCTCTCAAATAATGATTGAAAAGAAGCATCGATAAATTAAATTGGTAGTTCAGTGGGAGGATCATGATGGATTAGGTTGTACTTCTTGTGTAGGGTATATGCAACTAAGTGACCTAAAACCACATTCTTTTTCCTCTTATGCTGAGGAAGCCAAATTTTAGAAAGACTATAAATATAGTCCATGATGAGTTCGACCTCATTAAAGGGTTTTTCATTCATAATCAGGTATGTGGTATTGTACAGGAGAGGAGTCATATTTATACGATCACCAGCCTTAGGAATAATTGAGGTTCTTAAGATATGATGGATGATCCAGGCATTTTAGTTCAACATGTAGACTCTTGCTAAATGACACACTTGAGAGTCACATCTAAGAATTTTATTAATTTCAAACCAGTCAAAGTCAGATCTAGAGGTAAAACGGTGGGCTCTAATCCCTTGGGATCTTAAGTGGAGGTAGTTGCCTAAATTTTCTTTGGTAATCTCTACTATTTGTTTTAGGACAAAAGAAGTGATCCTAGTATGGTCCTCACTCTCATATTGGCTAAGAAATTTTGGAAGGTTTCTTTATGATAAACATAAATGAGTCTCAGAATGAAAGAGAATTTGGTTAAAGCAAACATGGGCATTACAGAAAAGTGGAGATCACCCTGAATTAGAAGACAGGAAGGAGTGATTTTGGCTGTAGAATACTTAAAGAAGGCATCCTCATTTACCTTGGACAGAAAGTTGTCATCCCCACCACTTCTAGATGAAGAACCCATGGAAACATGTGGATATTTTCTTGAGCTAGCCATTCCTAAGACAAGAGCTCTAGAGGGTTTAGAAATGAAATGAAAATGACTTCAATGACCCTTCTATTTAAAGGAAAATGACCTATCATGCAGTATAAAATTTGGCTCGTACATATGATTTTAAAATCGTACGGGATGAAAATATATTTGTATATATGAATGTAAACGGCCAAAAATGAAACAGCTTATCATAAAACATCATTTTCGAGGCATCCTTTCATATAGACTTTTTGACTACGTGATCGTACAGATGAATAGGTGTTCATGCGGGAAGATCAAAATATTAAAGATCATTTTAAAGGTGGTTAGGTTTGTCCCCTATAGAAATTGACAACATGAATGTATAGATGAAATACAATTTTGTTCGTATGATCAATAATAAATAATTGATCCCAACTATAAACCATCCCCACACATACACATGAATTTATACATATCATACAGTACGATGACGAAATCGTATAATATGAAACTCATTAAAAAACTAGGTTTTGTGTGCTTAACTCCGAAAGCAATCATAGACATGCTACATAATTCATACAGGATGAAAATATTTCATAAAATACAATCAAGACACTTAGAAAATAGAGCATGAAAATAAAAAGAAAAACTTCTCAAAATCCATCATTCTTCAACAAGTGACATAATTTACAATAAGAACAAAAAAAAAACAAAAAATAAATAACTAAACATAAAGAAACAAATAAAAAGATAAATAGAGACAAACTAAACAAATATATATTTACACACATCAAGTTTGCAGAATTTTTAATTTAAGCATTAATATCAATCACACCTAACCTAGCTCTTAAGATGCTAAAAGTGCCAAAGGATATAGGTTTTGTGAAAATATCTACAAGTAGATTTTCTGTAGTAACGTGATTCAATTCAATCTCTCCTTTGGCTACATGATCTATAAAGAAGTGATGCCTTATGTCTATATATTTGGTTCTAAAATGTTGGATAAAATTCTTTGAAATGTAAATGACATTAGTATTATCACAAAAAATCAGAATTGTGCCTATTGAAAATTCTAAATCAATCAATTATTATTTCAACCAAAGTACTTGTACCACATAACCTTAAAAAACAAAGTATTAAAATTAATCCGAAGGCAATATATTCAGCTTCAGCAGTAGATAGAGCTACAGAATTCTATTTCCTACTTGACCAAAAGTCTAAGAAATTTCCTATGAATTGACATGTTCCATATACTTTTTTGATCAACCCTATAACATAAAAAGTTTGAATCAGAATATCTAATAATTTCAAATGAAGAGTGAAATTATGAGATGCATCAAGAGGGGGGGGGGGGGGGGGGGGATGGGGGGAGAGTGAATTGGAGAATTGTTGCAACAAAAAGATAATCCTAAATAGGAGTTTTAATTTTTTTTGTGTTTTTAAAATTTAAACAAGAAAATTAATTAATATGAAAGCAAAACTTTAAAACACAATTTGCAACAATGAATTTTCACAATGATTTTCACCAAGCAAATTTAACAAAAATAAAATGCAGAACGTAAATAAATCCAGTAAGGAAAAATCACACCTAAGATTTTATAGTGGTTCGGTCACTTGACCTATGTCCACTCCTCGGAGTCCTCCACTCCAAAAGTTTCATTACTAAATAGTAATTATCCTTTTGCCCCCACATCAAGGTAGAGAAACTCTTACAAACCTAACTTTCACCAATCCAGCGTGGAGGAGAGCCAAGCTCTTTGTCACCCTCCTAGTGATGGCAGCGTACCTTCTTATTTTTCTCCCTTCTGGAGAAGGGAGAGTACCTTAGAGGATACGGATGTAGAAGAATTTCCCCCTCAGAGAGCCTCCCACAAGATCTTCTCGGGCCACAGGAGGAGCAAAGTGCAACAAGCTTGGAGCAACCGTGTGATCTCCCTCACACTCATTCTCCCTCACAAAGCCCACCTTCTTCTTCCTCTCACAAACCCTAAAATCTTCTTAAGAGCTCTCTCCCAAGAAATTCCTCTTTAATCACGCTCCTCTCTCACAGTCATACACCAAAAAATAGAAGTTTTGATACTTAAAACGGGCTCCAAGAAACCCTAAAATTTTCAATTTAGCTATTATGATCGTATATTATGATCCAATATCGTACAGTACGATTAGTACAAAATATTCATCCTTGTATGAAGGTTTATGAACAGGAAAAATTCTGAAAACTATCATACAATATGATATAAACATGTACAGTATGATATGTAAAATCCTTCTGTTTGTACTGGATGATAGTTGGGATGATGGAACTCGTCTCTATACATCATATGGTACGAACCACTTCGTATAGTACGATTAGTTCAAAATTAAGGGATCGTCAGGTACAATGTTCGGGACGACCAAAAATAGCCTTGGTTGATCATACAATACAAAATGTATCATATAATATGATAACCAATCAGAAATTAATCCTTGATTTATGCACTAATTATGGGATTAGTTTAAGTATTCAAAAAATATCATATCGTATGATCAGTTCAAAATTTGTGTATTAAACTTACTTAATTTAATCTAGCGACTAGGGTTTTTCAATTATAAATACATCATACAATATGATTAACATCGTATAGTATGACCTATTTATAAACAGCCGTTTAAGCTAGATCAAATCGTACAATATGATTGAAACTCGTACAATATGATCAACAGAGGAAATTTTTTCCTAATTTTTAAAACCCTCTCCCCTTGTGTATGTGCATGGTTACTCAGTCTTACATATAATTTATGGCCAAAAATAATAATAATAATAATAAATAGAAAAATTATAATGTTATAAACTCCAACTCCAACTCCTACTCTACCTAGTCTTGAGTCTTCTTGTTGTCTTGAATAACTTGGGATCTCCCTGAAATGTTAGTACTCATAGATAAGAGCAAAAATCAAAAGAATTCAATGAATAGTAATTCAAATGATATTATTTATCATCATCAAAATCTTAGACTAGAGGGCATGGACTGCAACAATCTCCCCCTATTTGATGATGTCAAATAATATTATTATTAACATAATTTACAAAGATTTTTTTTGTTCTTTTTCTTTTTGTATTTTTTTTTTGTTAAATCAAATAAAACAAAAAAGAATAGAAATAGAAAAAAAATGCAATAGAAGGAGAATACAATTGATTTAAATTAAAGATAATAAGATAAAGAATATAGGATAAACTAACTAAAGGCACACAACAGACTATCCCTCTTTTGACATCACCAAAAAGAGGAGAAACAAACAACACTAAGAAAAGATAGCACAAAATAGATACACGTCAGAAAGTAGGATCTTGATCAGGTGGAGTTGGAGGTGGAGGTGGTTTGAAGTACTGGTGGATGGATGCAAATTATTGATCAATTGAGGAAAAACATTCCTCAAACTATCGCATGTCATCCTGGTGTTGTTGATGTTATTCCTAGATGTGAGCATCCAGGTAGCTTTGTAGTTGGTCAAATCATTCGACCAAGTCATGGTGAGGATGGGACGGTGAAGGTCCTCAGGGTGGCACTTGTCATCTTATTCAAACAGGAGTTCCTGCTGGAACTGCCTCTCCTTCTTCTTCATTAAAATCTAGTTCATCCGGCTCTTATTCCCGATGAAACAAAATACGAAAGGAGGTATCCGTATAGAAAATGGGTAGATTATCGGGTTCACCAAGATAGGTTAATTGATATTTATTTTGAAGGATGTAACCTATAAGATGGCCAAGGGCTAGATTTTATTTTCTATAGGAGGTAGGGAGGCGTACTAAGGTCATGTTCCTGATATAATCAATGATTAAATCTGCCCCATTAAATTTAATGTATGACATTATAAGCTAGGTAATGATAGATAGGATTAGGGTTATGTGGATTCAGTCACTAGCTTTGGTATTAATGAAGTGCGAAAGACGTGTTGAATAATTCGGGCATTTCGGGTTAAGGATTGAACAAGAGGGTAGTGTTGGTAAAAAGTGACATTCCTAAGGACTTGATTTGTAGCACTCCATTCGAATTCATTTATAAGAAAGGAATGAGCTCTAAGGCCTTCACTAGACAACCTAATGTCTTGGGCGATGTCTGACTTAGTGATTTCGACACGTTGTCGGCAGACAAAAGAGATGAAGGTTAGGGTTTCAAAATTAAAGGTTAGGTTGGCTAGGAATTCAAATAAAAGTTCAGAGTTGTACGAGAAGGCTTGGGTAAGGAGGAATTATAGAGTGGTGGATGCGAATAGGCATATTACCCCAAAATTTAAGGCAGTTTGATTTAGCATCCGAGACGGTGTAATCTTGCATACCTTGTATTTTTGGTAGGCTTCTTCATTTGGGGGGTTAGGAAATGATCGTTAGGATGGAGAGAGGAAGATGAGCTTCCAAGGATGAGACGACCATGCTTGTTAGAGCCTGCCATTTGGTGAAAGTAGGTGAGAGTGAGTAAGGTAGATATAGAGTGAGTGAGAAGAGCTTCGGATTCAGTCAATTTATAAACTTTTGGACATATCTTATAGTACGATCGAAGTTTGTACAGTATGAAGGGCAATAATGTCATCTGGATGAACGATTGGGAAAAGGTGGTCAAATCATATAGTACGATATGAAGGAAATTCAATCATCCCGAGGGTCATCAGTACGACCTTTGACAAAAGCATCGTATTATACAAACGGGTGTTCGTACAGTACGAACAATAATTATATCATACCAACCCACTTATGTCATCCTCATCCATTTTGCTGATGTGGATCATACAGTATGAAGCGGAGGTATCGTATAGTACGAAGGGCAATAATGTCATACCAAATGGCTTTAATTCATCCCAATCCATTACTGATATGGATCGTATAGTATGAAATAAAGCTATCATATAGTATGAGGTGCAATTATATCATACCAAAGATTTGAATGCATAGCCACATGTATTGTAAAGTATAATGGGTATCGTATAGTACGATGTGCAGAGACAAAATTGGGGTTGGGTTGTGATTTGTGTAGTTTTTCTATATCGTACATTAGCAACATAAATCGTACAATACGATTGGAAAAAATTCTCAATTTTTTGAATTTGGTGTGGTGAGTGTGTGATGATCAGGAAACACCTTAAACAAAATGATTTTTTTTGTTATTTTTATTTCATTATGCATTAATGTCTATGACACCAAGTCTTGTCCTTAAAGTGCTAAAGGTGTCATAAGCTAGTGGTTTTGTGAAATTGTCTGCCAATTGATCTCTTGTAGCTACGTGATGTAATTTTATATCTCCTTTATCTACATGATCTCTTATGAAGTGATGTCTAATGTCTATATATTTTATTCTAGAGTGTTTAATTGGATTTTCAAAAATGCAGATTATAGTCATATTATCACAAGATGGTTCCTATGGGTAATCCAAGATTAAGAAGTTATTATTTTAACTATAGTACTTATATAATAAAACTTCCTACTGCAATATATTCTGCCTCGGCTGTGGAGAGGGCTACCGAATTTTGCTTCCTACTGGACCAAGAAATTATAGATTGTCCTATGAATTAGTATAAACTAGAGGTGCTTTTTCTATCTACCCTACATCCTTCAAAATTAGAATCTGAGTAACCTAAGATTTCAAAAGAAGTGTTGTGCATATGATACTAAATTCCTAAGTTCGGGGTGCCTAGTAATATCTAAGGATTCTCTTGATCGCTATTAAGTGAGACTCTTTAAGATCAGCTTGAAAATGGGCACAAAGGCACATACTAAACATTATGTCCAATCTACTGACAGTCAGGTAGAGGAGAGATCCGATCATTCTTTTATAATTTTTCTGGTCTATTGATTTTTCATTCGGGTCTTTGTCTAGCTGAATCGCAGAGCTCATTAGAGTATTCATGGGCTTGGCACTATTCATTTCATATTTTTTTAGAATATCCTTAATATATTTCATTTGGCTAAGAAATGTTTCATTATTCAATTGTTTTATGTTAAAGCTAAGAAAGTAATTAAGTTCTCCAATCAAGCTCATTTCGAACTCATTACTCATTATTTTTTAGAATTCACCACATAAATTCTTATCTGAAGATCCAAACAGAATGTCATTCATATAAATCTAAACAATGAAAATTTCATCTTTAACCTTTTGTAAAAAAAAGAGTGTGGTATCCATACTACCCTTAACAAAACCTCTATCCAGCAAGAATAAGCTAAGTCTTTCGTACTATGCTCTAGTTTCTTTCTTTAACCCATACAGTGCATTTTTTAATTTAAATACATTATTTGAAAATTGTGAACTTTCAAATCTGAGGGGTTGCTCAGCGTAAACATCTTCTTTGATTATACTATTTAGAAAAGCGCTCTTTACGACCAGTTGATATAGTTTAAAACTTTTGAAGCAAGCAAAGGCTAAGAGCACCCTTATGGCTTCTAGTCTAGCTACTGGGGCAAAGGTTTCTTCAAATTCTATGCCTTCAATCTGGTTATACCCCTTGGCTACTAGTCTGGATTATTTCTTACTATGGTTCCTGAGTCATTCACCTTATTTTTAAAGGCACATTTGGTTCCAACTACACTATATTCTTTAGGTCTCTTGACTAACTCCCAAACATTATTCCTGGTGAATTGGTTCAATTCTTCTTACATTACAAGGATCCAAAATTCATTTCCTAAAGCTTGATCTATACTCGTGGGTTCTATTATAGAGATGAATGCAAAATGACTAACCACCTTCCTAAGTCCATTCCTAGTTCTCACACCTTCCGACGAGTCTCCTAAAATTAATTTTTTAGGATGAATAGAAGAGTATCTTCATTCTCTAGGCAAATCTTCCTGAGGTTCTACCCTTTCTCCTAAGGTCATAGTTTCTACTCCCTAAATTGCCTCTACTTCATCTTCTTCAATTTTTGATTGAGAGGGTTTATCTGATTCATCAAATATTGTATGGGTGGACTCTTCAACTAATAAGGTTTTCTTAGTGAAGATTATATAGGCCTTACCTATAGATGAATAACCTAAAAAGACACCCTCATCAGACTTGGGATCAAATTTTCCTAAGGGAGTTTGCCATTAATTAAGAAAAAGCACTTACAACCAAAGACATGTAAGTGTGAAAGATTCGGAGTCCAACCCTTAAGGAGTTCGTAAGGAGTTTTATTCAGCTTCGATCTAATGTTCACCCTATTTAAGATATAACACACCGTATTTATCGCTTCTACCCAAAAATATCTAGGAAGGATGTACTCATCTAACATTGCTCTTGCAGCTTCTACCAAGGTTCTATTCTTTCTTTCTACTATTCCATTTTGCTGAGGAGTTATAGAGGCTGAAAAATTATGCTCTATTCTTATCTCTTGACAAAATGATTCAAATTTTTTATTTTAAAACTCTTTACCGTGGTCACTTTGGATTGTTGAGATTTCACATCCTAATTTTCATTGAATCCATGTGGAAAAAATCTTAAATTTCTTAAACGATTCATTCTTGTGTGCTAGGAACCTTACCCAAGTGAATCTAGTGAAGTCGTCTACAATCACAAATCCATAATTTTTCTCTTCTAGGCTAGTTGTGCTAACGGGTCCAAATAAGTCCATGTTAAGGATTTCTAGTGGCCTAGATGTGTTCACATCTTTGATCGAATGAAAGGATGATTTTATTTATTTTCCTAGTTGGTAAGCATCGCATAAATGATCCTTAGTAAAATTTAACTTAGGTACCCCTCTAACTAGGTTTTTTTAGTGATGTTTCTAAGTGTTTTCATACTAGCATGGCATAGCCTCCTATGCCATAGCCATGAGTCATCTACTATTATTTTTAGGCAAAGTGAATTTAAATTTTCAATATAATCAAGATCTAATATATAAACATTATTCATGCATTTTTCTTCTAAAATAAGTTTGTCATTTAAGCTCATCAGGCATTTATCAGAAAGAAATTTTTTGTCAAAAACTTTATCAAATAATTGACTAATGCTTAGTAAGTTATGCTTTAAACCATCAACTAATAAAACATTCTCAATTAAAAAATTCTTATCATTTCCAATAATGCTTGAGCCCACCACTTTCCTGGTGGTGTTGTCTCCCAATGTTACTTTGCCTCCGATCCTAATCTCTTGTATAATGAACTTCTTTATGTCTCCAATCATATATTACGAGTAGCCACCATCCAGGTACCATATGCTCTCACTAGGTCTTTTGTGAGAGCATCCATATAATGTCATTCAAGGGTTAGATTTGGGAACCCAAGTGAGTTTGGGTTTCTCCTTATGCTTGCATGAATAAGATGTATGCATGCTATGCTGTGATGAATGTAATTTATGTCTCCATATTAGGTGTGTCCTACGGTGAATCATATATGTACGGGCTATGTGACCTAGCATGCCACAAGAGAAGCACCTAACACCGGAAAATGGGTTCACTAACCTGTGTGGGTGGTGATGCCTCTTCCTAAAGTTTTGTGATTCATACAATGTTGGGGGTTTGCTTGGTTGGACTAATATGGATGATGTCTTTTCTTTTTCAAGTTCTGTGATTTTTTGTTTAAATGTGTTATTTTGATATTCCAATCCTACAACTTCCACTTTTAGTCGATGTTCACTACTATTTATCTCCCATGTAAGTTCCTCTAATCTCTTATACTTCATTTCTGATTCAACATGCGATATTTTTAAGGATTTATGAGCATCAGTTAATTCAATATGCTTCTTATTTAATGCATAATACACATCAAGCAGGGATATATAATCTCTATCTAAATCAGAATTTTCTTTAACTAGGTTAGCATGCTCGATTTGTAAAGTACTAGACTAGCATACATTTTCTTTAACTTTTTATATGAGTCATGTATTTGTTTAAAAATAAGCAGCAAATCTTCATATAAAATTTGACATACCTCATCTTGATCCAATTGATCAAGATTATCGTTAGCCATTAGACACAAATTTATTACCTCCTCCTTTGCTTCTTCTTCTAATGAGGCAGAGTCAGCCCAAAATGCCTTTTGTGTCTTCATCTTTCCTTTCTTATATTTAGCTTTATCCTCGCCCTTTTCCTTAGTTGGTTGACTCTTTAAGTTGGGGCAATTGGCTCGGAGGTGACCTAGTTTACTGCACTCAAAACAAATCGTGTCAAATTAAACTTTAGTAGTCCTCGAGCTTTTACCTTTATTCCAGTTATTCTAATGACGCATTTATTTTCTTTTCAAAAAGTTCTTGAACTATCGGGTCTTCAAGGCTATGTCATCTTCTTCCTCCACTGTAGAGCTTTAACTTTCTGAGTTATTTACTTTCATTGCCACCATCCGCTCTTTCTTTTAACCTGCATTACTTTGCCTTTAACTCACTCCTTGCTCGTACGCAATGAGTGATCCAAGAAAATTATCAATAGAATAAATATTTAAGTCTTTGGATTCAGTGATTTTAGTAATTTTAGCATCATAGGAACTTGGTAAGCATCTAAGAATCTTATTAACTTTTTTAGAATTAGAAATTTCTCTACTTAAAGCATACAAGGATGTCACTATTTGGGTAAACCTAGTGTATATATCAGATATTGTTTCGCTACGTTTCATACGGAATAGTTCATAGTCATGCAATATAATGTTAAGTTTAGACTGTTTAACCTCACTAGTTCCTTCATACGTGATGCACAATCTATACCAAATCTCCTTACCAGTAGAATAGGTAGATACTCTCATATAGTCCTTAGATTTCAATGCACAAAAGAGACAGTTTAAGCACATCGCATTTAATTGATCCAAATCCCTATCCTCATTGCTCCATTCATTAAATGGTACTTGAGTTTTCACGCCATTCACAAGTTTAAATGGTGCAATGTATCATTCTTTAACTAACATCCACATACAATATTTTATAGACTGTAAAAAAGTAGACATTCTAATTTTTTAAAAATCAAACAGGATATTGTCAAAAATGGGTGATCAGGTTATTGAATAACCCTCCACAGTATTACGATTACCAAAATGAGACATGATCGATTTTTCAAGATTTTTTAAAACACTATTTTTGAAATCCTGCTCTGATACCAATTGAAATTACAAGATGCGCCAAGAGGGGGGGGGGGAATTGGAGAATTTTTGCAATAAAAAGACAATCCTAAATAAGAGTTCTAATTTTTTTATGTTTTTAAAATTTAAATTAGAAAATTAATTAATACATAAGCAAAATTTTAAAACACAATTTGCAACAATGAATTTTTACAACAATTTTCACCAAGAAAATTTAATAAAAATAAAATGCAGAACGTAAATAAAATGTAGTAAGGAAAAATCACACCATAGATTTTATAGTGGTTCAGTCACTTGACCTACGTCCACTCCCCATAGTCCTCCACTCCGATAATTTTACTACTAAACATTTATTCTCCTTTTGCCCCCACAGCAAGGCGGAGAAGCCCATATAAACCTCACTTTTACCAACCCGGCGTGGCGAGAGCCAAGCGCTTTGTCACCCTCCTAGTGACAGCAGCGTACCTTCTTATTTTTCTCCCTCCTGGAGAAGGGAGAGTACCTTAGAGGATACGAATGTAGAAGAATCTCCCCCTCAAAGAGCCTTCCATAAGATCTTCTCGAGCCACGGGAGGAGCAAAGTGCAGCAAGCTTCGAGCAACCGTGTGATCTCCCTAAGACTCCTTCTCCCTCACAAAGCCCACCATCTTCTTCCTCTTACAAATGCTAAAATCTTCTTAAGAGCTCTCTCCCATAGAATTCCTCTCTAATTACGCTTCTCTCTCATAGTTATACACCTAAAAATAGAAGTTTTAATACTTAAAACGGGCTCCAAGAAACCCTAAAATTTTTAATTTTGCTATTATAATCATTTATTACGATCCAATATCATACAGTACGATTAGTACAAAATAGCCTTCTTCCTGGTATGAAGGTTTATGAACAGGAAAATTTTCTGAAAACTATCATACAATATGATATAAACACGTACAGTACGATATGTAAAATCCTTTTGTTTGTACAGGATGATTGCTGGGATGATGGAACTCGTCTCTATACATCATATGGTATGAACCACTTCATATAGTATGATTAGTTCAAAATTAAGGGATCATACGGTACAATATTTGAGATGACCGAAAATAGCCTCGATTGATCGTACAGTAAGAAACGTGTTGAATAGTACGATAACCTATCAAAAATTAATCCTTGATTTATGCATTAATCGCAGGATTAGTTTAAGTATTCAAGAAATAATGTACCATATGATATAACAGTACATTACGATCAGTTCAAAATTTTCATATTACCCTTACTTAAATTAATCTAGCGGCTAGGGTTTTTCAATTAAAAACACATCATATAGTATGATTAACATCATACAGTACGACCTATTTACAGACCAACATTTGAGCCAGATCAGATCGTATAGTATAATTGAAACTCGTACATTTCGATCAATAGATGAATTTTTTTTTCATTTTTAAAATCCTCTCCCCCTATGTGTGTGCATGATTGCTCAGTCTTACATATAATTTGTGGCCAGACTCAAAAAACAAAAAATAATAATAAATAGAAAAATTATAATGTTATAAACTCCAACTCCTATACTACCCAGTCTTGAGTCTTCTTATTATCCTGAGTAACTTGTGATCTCTTTGAAATATTATTACTCACAAACAAGAGCATAAATCAAAAGTATTCAATGAATAGTAATTCAAATGACATTATTTGTCATCATCAAAATCTCAGACAAGGGGTCATAAACTACAATAAAGAGCTATACTCAGGATACCAAATCCCTAAATTTTGAGTTCCCAAAAGATATATCAAAATCCTTTTTATTATTATCAAATATGATTCTTTGAATCAGATTGAAATCTAACACACAAATTAACACTAAATATTATATATAATCTCCTAGTAGTTAAATATAGCAATGATCTAATTAAACCTCTAAATTTCTTTTAATCAGTAGATTTTCTCTATGGGTCTTTATCAAATTAAACTAAAAAAATCATTAGTATAGTCACTAGTTTAACATTATCCATTTCATATTTCTTGATTATATCCTTAACATACTTCAATTGACGAAGAAAAGTTCCTTCCTCATTTTACTTAATACTAAAGCTAAGAAAATAACTCAAATCTCTTATTAAACTCATCTCAAACTCATAATTCATTATTTCTAAAACTTTATAACAAAAATTTTTATTTGTAGATTCAAATATGAATAAGTATGTCATCTCCTAATTTTTCAAAAAGAGAGTGGTGTACACACTTCCCTTCAAAAAAGATCTCTCTAATAGGAAATTGCTTAGCCTCTCATACCAAGTCATAATTGCCTTTTATAATTTAAACATGTGATTAGGGAATTTAGAATTTTCAAAACCTGGAGGTTGCTTAATATAAACATCTTTTATATTACCCCATTCAAAAAGGCACTTTTAACATCCATCTGATACAATTTAAATCCTTTAAAATAGATAAAGGCTAATAAAACTCTAATCATTTCAAGTCTTACTACAAGAGTAAAAATCTCTTTAAAATTAATCCCTTCTATTTTATTATACTTTTTAGTCACCAATCTAGACTTATTTCTAATCACAAATACTGAATCACTCATTTTGTTTTTGAATACCCACTTAGTTCCAACTACACTTTGATCCTTTGACCTTTTAATTAATTCTCAAACATCATTCCTTATAATTTGATTCAACTCTTCTTATATGGCCAAATTCCAAAATTCATCCAAAAGTACTTGATTTATATTTGTGGGTTCAACAATTGATATAAAGGCAGAATGATTCACCTCTTTGCTAAGTACATGCCTAGTCTTAACACCCTTACTTAGTTCATCTAAAATCAATTCTTTAGGATAATTTTTAGAAACTTTTCATTCTTTAAGCAAATGGTTTTTTTTCGCATTTTCTACCAAATTTATCTTTTCAATTCCTTGGGAGTTATTTTTAATATGATCATTTTCCAACCATGGCTCTTTCAAAATACCAGATTCATCAAACACAACATGTTTAGTCTCCTAAACTACAAAAATTCTCTTGTTAAAAATTCTATATAATTTTTCAATACTAGAATATCCAAGAAAAATTCCTTCATCAAATTTTGGATCAAATTTTTTTAAAAGAGTTTTCCCATTATTATGAATGAACACCTTACATCCAAAAATATATAAATGTGACAAATTTGGTGTTCTCCTCTTAAGAAGTTCATAAGGTGTTTTATTTAATTTGGATATAATATTCACCTTATTCAGAACATAACAAGCTATATTGACTGCTTCAGCCCAAAAATATTTTAGAAGTGAGTATTTTATCAACATGCCTCTAGCGACTTTAATTAATATTTCATTCTTTCTTTCGATTAAACCATTCTGTTGAGGGATCCTAGGTGCTTAAAAATTATGATTAATTCCTTTCTTTTTATAAAACTCTTTAAATTATTTATTTTCAAATTAATCTCCATGATCACTTTGAATTGATAAGATTTCACATCCTAGTGTTTTCTAAATCCAAGTTGAAAAATTTTTAAATTCCTCAAATTATTCACTCTTATGAAATAAAAATTTAATCCAAGTGAATCTAAAAAAATTATCAACAATCACAAATCCAAAAACTTTCTCTCCTAGACTTATAATGCTAACCGGTCCAAAAAGATCCATATGAATAATCTCTAATGATTTGTTAATTCTAATATCCTTAATAGAATGAAAGGAGGACTACAACTATTTTTCTAGTTGATATGTATCATACAAGTGATCCTTAGTGAAGTCTAATTTTGGTATACCTCTAACAAGTTTTTTTTGGATAATTTTCCTAAAACTTTTCATACTAGCGTGACAAAGTCTCCTATGCCAAAACAATAATTCATCAAAAATTATTTTCAAACAAAAAGTATTAGGAGATTTAATACAATTTAAATCAAGCATATAGATATTATTTACCCTTATTCCCTTCAAAACATTAAATTTTATTTTGGCTTATTATGCAGCTAGTGAGAAAAAATTTTGTACTATAACCCTTATCACATAACTGACTAATACTCAACAGATTATGCTTTAAGTATTCTATAAGTAAAATATTCTCAATGAAAAAATTATTCAAGTTTCCAATCATACCTATTCCTACCACTTTACTAATGGTATTATCTCCCAGTGTAACCTTGCCTCCATTCCCGGCTTCTAGTGATATGAATTATGTAGTATCTCCAGTCATATGCTTCGAACATCCACTATTCAGGTACCAAATGCTCTCATAAGGCCTAGTATGAGAGTGTTTCTATAAGATAATCAAACATTAGCCTTGGAAACCCATACAAGTTTGGGTCTCATCTTGACAAAATTAATCTAGATGCATGTATGATATGATTTTTTTATATATCTTTGTTCTCCACACTAGATATGATTTATTATGAATAGTGCAAGTGTGAGATATATGCCCAATCATACCATAAGAAAAATATTTAACTCCTGAAAAAGAATTTTTCAATTTATGAGAGCAAACCTACCTTTTCCTAGGTTCTAAAATTTTTGTATTTTTATTAGGATTAAAAAATTATTCAGGTGTGAGTGGAATCATGTCTTTCTCATATGCTTTAAAAAATACTTTGCACTTTCTAACACAATATTGTTAACTTTTAAATAGTGCTCTCTATTATCAAATTCATCCATAAAAGTTTTAAAATCTTTTTCAAGTACAGTATGGGATGACTTTAATAGTTCATGTTGATTGTTCAATTCATAAGACTCATCCAAAAGATTCATTTGGTTGCTATCAATTAATGTGTGATCTCTCCTATGATTTCATGCTCTTTTTATAGTTTAAGGAAATTTAAATTCAACCTAACATACATTTTCTTGAGTTTTTTATATGTTGTATGAATCTTTTCAGAAACATCAAATAACTCTTCATAAGTTAAGTCACATACATCTTCTTGTTCTGATTGATCAAACTTGTCAGCCATCAAATACAGGTGGGTAGTTTCTTCATCTACTTCTATTTTTGATGAATCTAAAGCTGAGCCTGCCAAAAAAACTCTCTATAATCTCTTCTTGCCATTTCTCACAATTATATTCTACTCCATATTCTCCTTACTAGGATTGACTTTTAGATTAGGGCAATTAGATTTCATGTGTCCAGGCTTCCTACATTCATAACAAATCATATCGTTATAAGCCTTAACATTTTTGTGGAACTTACATTTATTTCACTGCTAGCATCTCCTTGGCTTCCTCTTTAAAAAACTCATGAATTTCCTAATCATTATGGAAATGTCATCTTCATCCTCATGCTGAGACTAATCACTCTCCGAGTTATCCACTTTCAATACTATATTCTTTTCCTTTCGCTTCTCACCAACATCAATCTATCTTTGAGTCACACCTTGCTCATAGGCAATTAGTCATCCAAGAAGATTATCAATAGAATAAATAGTTAAATTCTTAGACTCTATAATAGCAGATATTTTTGCATCATAAGCAGTAGACAAATAATGAAGTATTTTATTCACTTACTCTATATTCGTTAATTCCCTACCTAAAGCATGCAAGGAGGTGACTATTTGAGTGAGAAGTATGTACATTTCAATGATCAATTCATTTGATTTCATGCACAATGATTCATAATCATGTAGTAAAATATTTAATCTAGATTATTTCACTTTGTTAATTCTTTCATATGTGATACAAAGCCTATCCCAAATTTCTTTTTCACTTTTACAGGTTGAAACATGCATGTAATCTTCAAATTTAAGTGCACGAAAAAAACTATTCAAATATTTTGTATTTAATTAAGCTAAGTCTCATTCTTCTACAGTCCAGTCAACAAATGACATTTCAGTTCTAATATCATCTACAAGTTTAGTTGGCCTAGTATATTCTTCTTGTACAAAAATTCACATGCGATAATAAAGCGATTGAAGAAAAATAGATATTCATATTTTTTAAAAATCAAAAGGGATATTATCAAATAATGGGGATTTAATTATTGAATACCCATATGGTGTGTACGATTTCCAAAAGTAATTATGATCATTTTCAAAAAAATTTCTAAATGTTAATGTTTTAAAAAAGGCTCTGATATCACTTGATAAGTCCATATAAGTTGTTAGACCTATAGCAATTATCTCAATACTAACCAAGAGGGGGGTAATTGATTATTTTAAAGTTCTCTTTAAAATTTATAAAACTATTTTATATATTTTTTATACAAAGAAAATTTCAACCACAAAAATAAAAATTGTATGAAAATAAAAATGAGAAAATGTAAAAAGAATACAATAATTTATAGTGGTTCAGTCCAATAAGACTTGTGTCCACTCCCTGAAGACTCTCTCTTCTAGTATTGTATCATACCAAAGTGACTCTCTTTTTTCCCATACAGTAAGGAAGATAAGCCTTTACAATTTTTCCTCTCTTTCACCAATCCCTGGTGCCGCAAAATACCATCATCTTTTCACACACTCCAAGCATCGACATAGTACTATCGTTCTTTCATACTCTCCAAATGTTGGCAAGGAACTGTCATCCTTTCACACTCTTCTGGTGTCGGCAGAGAACCAACATCCTTTCACACTCTCCAAGTGTCGATAGAGAACCAGATCTTCTTCAAAGATCTTCCCTCGATCGTCTTCAAAGAAGTAAGGATGAGATTTTCTATAAATAGAAAGAGATTCTCAACTTTGAGTAACATTATGAACCCTTCACACTTTCAATTTATAAGAACTCTCTCTCAAACACTATTCCAAAATCACTCTAACACTTTTGCTCTAAAAAAAACAAAGAAGAATTCATCCAAATTATTTTCTAAGGACTTTTTATATGAAAGGCATGAAAAATTATTCGAAAAACTAAAAATTATAAATTTGATTGTCCATGATCGTACAGTACGATCGATGATCGAACATATGAACAATTTAAAATTTACTCATATGATCCTGTACGAAACATTTCATACATACTTGTTGTACAATATAAACTATATATCATATAATACAGACCGTTTAGAACCCTATTTGTCGGGACAAAAAGATACGTCACAATTTCGTACTCTTGACGTTGTATGTATGAACATGAGATCGTACAGCACGAACAGTTCAAAAAAAAATTTAGTGTTCATCGGGACGAAAAGAGACGAAATCTTTTTATACTCTGGACATCATTTGTATGAAGGGAACTTCATACAGTATGAAAAGTTTAGAAAAATAATAATGTTCGCCCGGACGAAAAGTGACATAATCTTTTCATACTCTGAACGTCGTCTCTAAGAAGAGTACTTCGTACAGTATGATCAATTCAAAAAACTTTGATGATCATCAAGACGAACTTGTACGTATCTATTTTATACTCTAGATATCATATATATGAAGATTACTTCGTACAGCATGAACAAAACTTAGAAAACTTTTCTCACATGGTTTGATTAACTGCTTTCTTTAGAAACTACCTGGACAAATCATCCCATACGATCCAAAATCGTACAGTACGATTAGTTTCAAAAAATTATAAGTTTTAACACTCCCCTAGTGCATTAATGAATGATTACCCAATTATAATCACACTCTCTCAAACTAAACAAAAGTGTAAAATACAGTCTCCATTTATAATTGACCCTATTTTAATCTATCTTGAATTCTTTAATAGTCTGGAGCATGATTTTCCTAAAATATTAGTACACATAAATAACAAAAGTAATATATCCAATATATGTAAGGTGAAGTAATAATCAAAATAATAATATTTGGAATCATTAAAAACACACATGATATGAAAATATAGTTATGAAAACTAAGTTGCAACATATACACCACATGCAAATAATGTAGGAGACTCATCATGCTACAATAGTCCACCTACAAGAGATGATGAATAATATGCAGAATATGTTAGATCATTCCTACATTCAACAAACATTCAATTGTAGGAAGCCTGTCAAGCTACAATAGTCCACCTAAGGGTAATGAAAAATAATGTGCAATAGGTGCAAACATCTAC
The DNA here is from genome assembly GCA_022539455.1 of Dendrobium nobile. Lineage (NCBI taxonomy): Eukaryota > Viridiplantae > Streptophyta > Magnoliopsida > Asparagales > Orchidaceae > Dendrobium > Dendrobium nobile. Next base: position 59,912,944 of record CM039723.1, on the reverse strand, counting down.
TGGCTGTTGTAGGAGATTCGTTGCACTAGATACATGCTGGTAACCAACAAGTGCAGGGAAATTGATAATAAATGCAATTCATTGGTGGTCAAAAGCAACATGAAGATAAACACACTGAATAGACACCTGAAGAAGAAATGATTGAGATGTTACGAGTATGGTAGAGCCCCCCTTTAAACACCAAAGTGTGTTCACTCTACCAAATTTAAAAGTTTTGCTTATCAATTACAACTAAGCCCTCCAATTAATGATTCCAAAAGACTCTGGTCTTGATAGTTGGGTATAAAGGCGACCTGATATATATAGGAAATTTGTTGATGTCATCAAAAGATTTCAATTTGCGGCATGAAGTGTGTAAGGCTGAATAGATTAGTAGAGTTAAAGAATGAACAGTTGAAAAAGAAAAAAATATCATTCTATCATCTCTATTGAGACTTCTTGAGAAATGCTGCATCATTTGAATGGGGAGCAAATATATGGAGATCAAGTCTCATAACCTAGCATCATATATGCACATCAAAATGCATATAATCAAATGATAGAACAGTAAAATGGAAGGAGCCATTCTTGGTTTCTATGTCAAGAGTTATAGAAGAAGCTCCCATATATATACCTAATATAAGAATGTCATTAAGGCATTGGATATGATCTTGTATCCTATCATGCCCATACTTCGAGGAGATCACCTCGTCGTAAACCAATGAAGCCTAATGGTGCATCAACTGAGCCTTTGGTCTCATTAGATGAGGATACCTCATTTATCACAAACGACATCATGTTATTTGGATGTCTTTACCTAGTCTAAGTAAGGATCAGTTGATTTATGGATCTGATCTCTAAAAGAATGAGAAAAGGGAGTCTACATTAGAATAATGAAGTTTCTCATGGCTACTCTAAATGATAATGCTACAATTCACATATAAGCAAAAGTAAGAAATTGGTAATAAAAAATATGAGCCATTAAAGAACAACGTCACGTCACCAAATCTATAACATTCGTACAAGTAGATAGAAGGCATAAAAAAGCCTCAAATAAAACCTCACGCATTTGATAACAATAGTCTCCTATACAGTAGGCCATATTTAAAAATGCAAAACACCCCTTTAGATTATATGTAAATATTTAAAAAAATGCTCTCATACACAAATTGCAACATGCATAACAATTCATCTAAACATATTATCTTGAAAGTTCGTTAGAGATGTTAATCCCTTATGAACTAGTCCCGAGACTATCCAAGAGGGGTGAATTGGTATTTTAAAAAATTTCTCAATCAAACACAAACTCAAACCAAACTAAAATTCACCACAAAGAAAATCAACGTGTAGAAATTAAATGCGAAAATAATAAAGGAAAGAACACACCAGATTTATAGTGGTTCGGTCAAACCTTGGCCTATGTCCACTCCTCGGAGGCACCCTTCGAGTATTGCACTAAACTCAGTGTCTCTCCTTTAGCCTCCATAGCTAGGCGGAGAAGCCCTTACAAAATCACTTCCACCTTCCCCGGTGCGGCAGAGTAGCCGAGTCCTTTGACACCAAAGAGATCTTCCTCTTCCCAAAACTTCCCTCAAGATGATCCTTCAATCTGATGGTACTAAGGTGCAAGCTTGTCGGAGCAACCGTGTGAAACCCCCTTTACACTCCTTTGAAACCCCCTCCAAGGATCTTCTTCCTCTCTCAAACTCCACCCTTTCCTCTCTCCATTTCAAGCTCTCTCTTTAAGTTTTCTCCAGAAGAAATGAAGCCTCAATGGCTACCAAAGACACTTTCAAAGTCTTTGACAAAGCTTAAATAGAAGAGCTCCAAAAAGGCTCTTAAATGCACCAGACCGACATTATCATCCAAGACGATCACCGGATCGTCTCGTACGATATGCTTAAAAAGAGAGCTTTTGAAAACCCTAAAAACTCAATTTTGGCGCCAAATATCATCTAGGATTGTCGAAGGATTGTCCCGTATGATGCGCTTAAAAAGCGGGCTTTAGAAATCCCTAGAAACTCAATTTCAGTGCCAAACATCATCCTGGATGATTGTAGGATCGTCCTATACGAAGTGCAGAATTTGACCTGATAGTCCTGAACGATATTAGGATAGTCCAAGATGATCAATACAAAATTATATAGATCATCCCAGATGATATTGTGGATTATCCAGGATGATTAGAAGAAAAATTATGGTATTTCATCTTGGACGATTTAGGAAAATTAAGTATGTCGGCAAACATCATCCTGTACGATATACAGATCGTCCAGGATAATCCGATTGCAAAATTTGACCATAATTAATCCCCTAATCACAGGATCAATTTAGGCATGATTTGTATTGATCGTCTAAGATGATCTGATTGTCCGAGATGATTAGAACAAAATTTTAAACGTAAATCTTTGCTTAAATTGTCATTGGCGGCTCTTTTCCAAGATCATAAAGGATCATCCTAGACGATCCAAAATTGTCCAATACGATTAGTTCAAAACTTGATCTTCTAGTTTTGAGTAGATCTCACTCCCTTGAGTGTGTGTGTGTATGGTCACCAAGCAAGCATACTCCTTTACAAGACTTGACTCAAGAAATCAAAATTACATTAATAAATATTACAAACCCTTTATAACATAACATTATTCAACCCAATCTTGAGCTCTGATTTTTTGTTTGATATTGCATGGTATTTTTAAAATGTAGAAAAAAAAAACTATGAGATATAAAAATATTTGTTATCATCAAAATCATAAAACTCGTGAGCTCGAGTCACAATAATTTCCCCCTTTTTGATGATGGCAAACATTACTGGTGAAGTTGCAAACTAAAAGTATTTTCTCCTAAACTCTCTCTCTCTCACTAGGATAAAAATTTAAAAATAGGGGAAAAAATTTTATTTTTACTTTTTATTTAAAAAAATAAATAAAAGTAATTATAACAATACGTTCTCCCCCTTTGATATTATTAAAAAGAGGAGGGGCACAAACAGTCAGAATAATAGGAAAAAAAAAAAACAAAACGATCCCTGATCTCGTAAAGAAAAAAAATAAAGTATTCTTGAAATGAGAAAGTTATCTCTTGATTTTATTTAAAACTTTAGTAAGAAATGTATTGACAACACATAACTCAGAAAGGTTAGATATTCTGAAATTATTAATCCAAGCTTAAGTTCTTTTAAAGGCTCAAAAACTTTTTAATCCAATATCTTAATCAAATAACAAATTAGAAAAAGAAATAGTAATATTTTCAAAACTCTTTTCATGAAACATATCTAATAGAAAATTAATGTAAAAATTGGTGAATATGGAATTATAATTTTTAAACCAAAGTATCGAAAATATCAAAGATTTTCTTAAGCTTTAAGAAGTACAAGAAAGGTAAGCTTATTTTTTGTGGGCTCATTTTATGCATATTATCAATTATTTGGCACACTTTGTGTATCTTTTACTTTTTGATATACTTTGTGTATCTTTCTCAATTTGGCGTCATTGCGCATCTTTTGATTTAACGTCATTGGCCACTTTTTTTTATTTGGCATCATTGACAATTTTTTTAATCAAATATGCTGCCTTTTTAATTTTTTTTAAAAACTAAAGCAAACCCATTCTATTGACAAAAATGAACTACTTGATTAAGAAAATTATAAGTTATATTCAACAACTTGTAAAAGATCCCTATGCGATAGACAAATATAGGGAGATTAAAAAGTTCAGTTTCAAAATGTAATTTATAATACGATGAAGATTTTGAATCAAAAGTAAAATAATCTTTTTAAGAAAAGAGATAGAGTGATAAAATCATGAGTTTCTTTCCTTTGACTATTTTTAGAGAAGTCAATCACAACTTATATAAGAGTTCAAGAAAAATAAGAGGTAAGTTTTTCATTTTTAGAAAAGTGAATGTGTGTGTTGATCAGAGAGAACATCACAATAAGAAAAATTAAAGACAAATTTAAAATTATAACTTAAAAGAAAAGGATCGAAAAATAAACAAATAAATAAATAAACCTAAAGAAAACATAGAAAATAAATGAAACTACAACGAGAAAAAACATGCATACATCAACAAATAAACACACAAACAAGGGTTTAAACATCATCTTGCTCCTGGTCTAATGATTTAGAAGCAACGTCTACCCAGGAGATTTTTTGCTTTTCATTATTTATCATTTTTATAATTTGCTTAGCTTTACCCTTTTCTTTTGTAGGAGGAATTCTCAAATTAATGCACTGATTTTTATATGTCCAGGCTTCCTACATCCAAAGCAATTAATGTTAGAAGAAATTTTAATATTCTTATCATTTTTACCTTTATTCCACTTTTGTTGATTCTTATGCTTTGGTGAGCTTTTTAATTTACTTGATAAGTCATCGCTTTCGTCACCATCTAAGCCACTTTTCTTCATATTTTCAACGTTTAGCACTATCATTTCACTGCATCTAAAAGTCTTTGGCCCAAACTTTGCTCGTAGGCAATGAGTGAGCCAATCAAATTATCAATAGAATATTCATTCAAATTTTTTGATTCATAAATAGTAAGAACTTTGGCATCAAACTTATCAAGGAGACAATGTAGAATTTTATTGACTTTTTCAAAATTTAAAAATTCTTTACCTAAAGTATGCAATGATATCACAATTTGAATAAACCTAATATACATGTCTGAGATCGTCTCATAAGGTTTCATGCAAAATAGTTCATAATCATGCATTAAAGTATTCAACCTAGATTGCTTGATTTCATTAGGCCTTTATATAGTGTGTAATTTATCTCAAATTTTCTTGCCAGTAGTGCACGTGGAAACAAACATACAATCTTTAGAATTTAAAGCATAGAAAAAATAGTTTAATAATTTAACATTTAATTGAGCATTGATTTGTTATTCACTACTCCATTGATTAGAAGGAATATCAGCATTAATTTCATCTATTACACGTGACAGTACAGAATAACCAATTAAAATCATTTGCCACATTCGATAATCAATTGATTGCAAGAAAATAGACATGCAAATTTTCCAAAAATCAAAAGTAATATTTTCAAATAAAAATGGTCTGGAGATTGAATAATCTTTCACAGTATTATGATTACAAAAATTAGCCATGGATTGAAATTCAAAAGTTTTTTAAAACTAGATTTTATGAATCCTGCTCTGATACCACTTGAAAATTCGTTAGGGATGTTAAGCCCTTATGAACTAGTTCCGAGGCTAACCAAGAAGGGGGTGAATTGGTATTTTAAAAAATTTCTCAAACAAATACAAACTCAAACCAAATCAAAATTCACTACAAAGAAAATAAAAGTGCAAAAATTAAATGAGAAAATAATAAAGGAAAGAATAGATTAGATTTATAGTGGTTCGATCAAACCTTGACCTACGTCCACTCCTCAGAGGTACCCTCCGAGTATTACACTAAACTCAGTGTCTCTCCTTTAGCCCCCACAACTAGGCAGATAAGCTCTTACAAAATCACTTTCACCTTTCCTGATGCGATGGAGTAGCTGGGTCCCTTGACACCAAAGAGATCTTTCTCTTACCAAAACTTCCCTCAAAATGAGTTTTGAATCCGATGGTACTAAGGCGCAAGCTTGCCGGAGCAACTGTGTGAAACCCCCTCAACACTCCCTTAAAACCCCCTCCAAGGATCTTCTCCCTCTATAAAACTCCACCCTTTCTTCTCTCCCTTTCAAGCTCTCTCTTCAAGTTTTCTCCAGAAGAAACGAAGCCTCAATGGCTGTCAAAGACACTTTCAAAGTCTTTGACAAAGCTTAAATAGAAGAGCTCCAAAAAGGCTCTTAAATGCACCAAACTGACATTATTGTCCAGGATGATCGCCGGATCGTCCCGTACAATATGCTTAAAAAGAGAGCTTCTAAAACTCTAAAAACTCAATTTTGATGCCAAATATCATCTAGGATGTTCGAAGGATCGTCCCATATGATGCGCTTAAAAAGAGGACTTTAGAAAACCCTAGAAACTCAATTTTGGTGTCAAATATCATCCTGGACGATCGCAGGATTGTCCTATGCGAAGTGTAGAATTTGACCTGATAGTCCTAGACGATATAAGGATAGTCTAAGACGATCAATACAAAATTATACAGATCATCCCGGACAATATTGTAGATCATCCATGACGATTAGAAGAAAAATTATAATATTTCGTCTTGGACGATTTAAAAAAATCAAGTATGTTGGCAAACATCATCCTATATGATATACAAATCGTTCAAGACGATCTAATTGCAAAATTTAACCATAATTAATACCCTAATCACAGGATTTATTTAGACATGATTTGTATTGATTGTCCAGGACGATTAGAATAAAATTTTAAACTTATGTCTTTGCCTAAATTTTTATTGGTGGCTCTTTTTTAAGATCATAAAGGATCGTTCTAGATGATCCAAAATCATCCAGTATAATTAGTCAAAACTTGATCTTCTAGATTTGAGTAGATCTCACTCCATTGAGTGTGTGTGTGCATGGTCACCAAGCAAGCATACTCATTTACAGGACTTGACTCAAGAAATCAAAATTACATTAATGAATATTACAAATCCTTTACAACATAATATTATTCAACCCAATCTTGAGCTCTGATTCTTTGTTTGATATTGCATGGTATTCCTGAAATGTTAGCATGCACACAAACAAATATATAATGAAAAATACTATGAGATATAAAAATATTTGTTATCATCAAAATCATAAAACTCGTGAGCTTGAGTCACAATAATTAAGTATTACAAGATGTAGCAAATGCATTGCATTTACATTCTAATATGTTGCAAATGCACGTACATAATTTACATAATACGTCATACGGGCATGTCAACCAATATTGCAAGTACATTTCAAAGTGATCTCCAATATGTATTTGTAATATGCAGAAGGTTTCACTCTAGTGTGTCATCCTGACATTATAATTGCATTCCAAATAACCTCATATACGTATTGCTAGGATGCCAATAGTTTCACTCCAACGTGTCATCCAACATCGTTGTTTCATGTTAAAATGATCTCCTACAAGTATCATAAGGATGCAGAGGATTTCATTCAAGTGTATCATGTGGCATTACAATCATAATTTAAAATGACTTCTTTTCATTTGACACTAAATTGCATTAAAAAAAATGTCTTCTTATATGTACTTATAATATACAGAGGGTTTCACTCAAATGTGTCATTTGACATTATAATTATATTTAAAAAATCATATTATGCACACACTTGAATGTATTACGTAGTATAAATATAACGACATATACCAGTATGGGCCCCAATGAGCATGTTGTAAGTACACACATGACAAGTGAGGATACTGCGTGGGCTAAGAAATGAACTTAAGCTCTAATAATTAAACATACATATGATCATGGTATTAACAATAATATTTATTTTATAGTTCAAATGAGACCTTCAAGACCCATAATAAGGAAAATTCACTCATAAAGGCATAAAGCTTATGAAGAACCCAATCCTCTGTTGATAATAAGACAAAGTCGATAGGGTTCAATGAATAAAATAAAACAAAATTGCCCATACACCTTGATGATGGCTGTATTGAATATAAATCTCAATCAGAGAGGTTAATTCACAAGAATCTACCAAAGGCATGAAACATACAATGAACTTGATCCTCTATCATTAAATAAGGAAGAGTCAACAATATTGAATCAATAAAAATAAAAGAACCCTGATGATGGACGTGTTGAATATAAATCTCAACTGGAGGAGTTAATTCTCATGAATCTACCAAAGGAATCAAGCCTAAAATAAACTTGATCCTCTATTATCAAATAAGGCAGAGTTGACAATGTTTAATTAAAATAATAAAACAACCCCTATGATGGTCGTATTAATGTAAATCTCAACTAGAGGAGTTAATTCTCAAAAATCTATCAAAGACATAAAACATATAATAAGCCTAATCCTCCATCATCAAATGAGATTGAGTCGACAAGGTTCAACCAACAAAATGAAGATATCCATATACCCCCATGATTGACGTGTTGAATGTAAATCCCAACTTTAGAGGTTAGTTCTTAAGAATCTACCAAAAGGACCAAGCCTACAATGAACTTCACTCTCTGTTATTGAATAAGGTATAATCAACAAGGTTCAATCAATAAAAATAAAAGAACCCTGATGATGGCCGTATTGAATATAAATTTCAACTATAGGGGTTAATTCCCAAAAATCTATCAAAGGCACAAAGCCTACAATAAGCCCAATCCACTAATGACAAATAAGACATAATCGACATGGTTTAACTAATAAAACAAAATTGCCTATATAACCTAATGATGGCCGTGTGGATATAAAATCCCAATCGGAGGGGATCATAAATATTTTAAAATACCTCCCAAAATTTTCAAATGCTCATAACCATCAAAATTCTAAATAATAATTCAATATCAAGATATTTAAAATTAAAACTAATCATCAAACACTTAAATAAATGTCCATCCACTATCTGTAACAGTTTGCCGATATAGATAAATCTGAAAACTACTTCAGCTCACATAGAGCTATTGTCTAAACAAGAATATCACTATGATTCATTCTCAATATATTTCATACCAATAAGGACGTGACATGTATTCTCTAACCGATGTTTTCGCTGTCAAATGACACCACACCCTAGTTTTGCCGCTGAATCGCATGTAACTAGTAATGACCCGGCCCTCTGACCGAGTGGTTTGTCGCTAAATGATACCATTATATTACAATCATGGCCAGAAATCGTATACTCCCCAATGATATTAAATCCTTGAGATATGAATAAATAAGATATAATTGATAGGGCACAAAGCCATCTATTAGCTAAGTTGGATTCAAACTTGTTCACTTAGAAAATACTCACCCCATGTCAATAAGGTAACCTTGAACGAAGCAACCCAGGGATGCCAGCAAGGATCCTTATGTTAGGTTGGGTCGATTGTTCACCTCATTATTCGAGGATCTCCCTTAAGTGGATACCTGCTGAAGTAGCATTAACTCGACCCCATGATCTGATCCAACCAAACCTAAATTAACGTCTCAAACAAACTAATTTAAACTGAAGTTTGCGATGTAAATCGACATAAAACCAAATTAAATTAACTCAAATCTAGTTCGATTTATATGACAATAGCCCTATTTAACCCAGATTGACTAGTCATGAGCCAATGGCATTAGTTAAATTTAATAAACAAATTTAAATTAATCTAATTTAAAATATTCATTAATTTCATTTAATTTAAATATACTGATTCTATTAAAATAAATTATCTATATATTGTAAAATAGGGAGATTTACATACATACCACTTAATACTATTCTATTTACATATTTAACATCTAAAACTTTAATATTACATAAATACCACCCATAGTTCATTTTCATATCAAATATGAGTTGTAGAAATGAAATATATGATTGGTAGGAAAGAAATATAAGTGGTATATTTGATATTAAAATAATATAGGGTGGTATGCATGTAATATTAAAGTTTTAGGTGTTAGATATGTAAATAAGATGTTATAAAGTGGTATGTATGTAAATTTCCCTTTTAAAATAAAATTGGCTATTTTTTTTAAAAAGACTCTAAATTTAAAATTCAAATCAAAAGGTCATTTGGGCTAAACCTAAGGTGCGGTTAGGGTTGGTCTAACCCGCCCCCCACCCACGATCTCTCCGAAACGGCCTCCTCTCCCCACTCCCTCTATATGGTAACCGAAACCAGGGTGTGCTCTCAGTTTTCGCGAAGTACCCCTGAACTCCTCCCTCTCAGTTGGAAGAATCCCTGAGCCGCCCCTCTCTGTTCGCAAGGAGTCCTCACTCCACCTCCTCCCAGTTTGTGAAAGCCCCCAGGCCCAGTCGTTGCCTCTCAGTTCGTGAAACCCCCCAGATCCAAACGATCCCATTCGCCCCTTTCTTGCTTTCGTGAGAACCAAAGACCTAAGAGGGAGAGAAGCCGAGAGCGTGTAAGAGCGAGATAACATCTGTCTTGTTCCATTCAGAGAAGTAGATCAACATTGCTTCTGGTAATCCTCTTCTCTATTTTCCCCATCATCCTCTCCTTTGTTCATCTTCTTGCACCTTCATCTCCATTAATCTTCTTCCCCTTCTCTATTTGGCAAAAGAAGTTATGGGGATTCTATTTTAAGAGAGAATGATGTTAGTATGTTCTTTCTGAAATGTTGAAATCAAAAACCATTGTTTGAAGTTTCCTTTTAGTTTTCTTTGCATCAAGATGGCATCTATGTATGAAGATAACATTGAGTTTATCTTTCTTTCTTTCAGCTTTAAGTATTAATATGATGCTTTTGTTGAGATTATTTCTCTACTTTAAGGCTTTGGAAGTTTTGAGGATTCTTGATTTCTTGTGTTATATTCCTGTACAGTAAATAAGAGGTGTGATCATGAAGAACTTTTTTTTTTAATTTTCTTGACATAAGTTATTCTCCTCTGCCGAGTAAAGAATGATGGGTTTTCCTCTATTTTGATGTCTTGATAGGATTTGAATTTTTTCGACTACATTAGTCACAAGTCATGGTTCAATGTGTTTTATAATTAGAGAATTTTTCAAGCATGGTTGGAAGAGTAGTGGCTTTCAGATTTTTTTTTAGAATAGCTCGATGGCTTCCTTTACTAGCTATTGTTTAGTAGATAATAGGAACCATATTCTCTTGATTAAGAATATCATAATCAAAAGCCATTTTGTTCAAATTAAGTTTCTTGCAAAAATGAGAGTGGCCATATTGAATTCATGGCAAGTAATGATTGCATGAATTTGATATTAAAATAGCGTGTGTGTTTAAAATAGCGCGCGCTATTTGCGCCACATGTGAGCCATGGCGCATTGCACACGGTGCAAAATAGCACACCAAATTGTTTTGCTGGATATCGCCCGGTACCGCTAGTTACTTGCTCTATACCGCTCGGTATAGCTCGGTAAAACTAGGTACCAGCTCGGTACAATTAGGTACCAGCTCGGTATAACTAGGTACACGCTCGGTACGTCTTCCTAATTTCCATACAAACGAACTTCAAAATTCCTCTTACAAATAAATTTTGTTCCGGGCTCCCGGAAACCCCCGCAAGGGCGCTGCCCCTTGACCCTGCGACCTGACCGGGCAGGTCGAACCCCGCCAGGGGGCAGCGCCCCCTTGGACCCCCGGCAACCCCCATATTATGTTTCTTGGACAATATTATGTTTCTTTTCTCTAAATTTGTTTGCTTTTAGGTGATCATAAAATGTCAGATTCAGTTCAATCTTTAAAAAAAGATTCAGCTACTGGTGTTTATGATAAAAGCTATAATATTCGGGAAAGATCTAAAGGAAAAGAGAAAGAATCTTCGATTAGGCATGATGTTGCTATTGAGAATGATGATGAGGAGGGTGATGAAGAGGATTATGAAGTAGGAGACAATGTTGAAGAAGATAATGAAGCTTTTTTAATATTTGCTGATGATGATGATTCCCAAGAAGAGTAGATTAAATTCATATTTGATCTTTTAAAAAAAGATTGTAATATTTGAATTATGAGATATTTGGATGTTACTTAGTCAAACTTATATATGTTATGCTTGTCTTTTATTATTATGATAGCTTATCTTTCATTTTTAATAATATTTCATATTCATGCTTATTATTTTATATTTTTTATATAGCTTGCGTCATGTTCAAAATAGCGTGCGCTGCGCCGTGCGCTATGCGCCATGGCTCCAAATGAACCTTTGCGCCATGGTGCGCCATTCGCCATTAACAGGTATGGTTGTGTATCATGCTATAAATACACGATATCTCTTCATATTTTGGGAAAAGGAAAGGGGGTTGGAAAAGTGACTTTGCTTTGTTGTGCTCAAATGCAGCGTGTAATTTTAGAAAGTGTGTGTTGGAAAATGAAATGCATTTTTTTGGACAATCACATGTGTATGCTTTGAAAGGTAAATCATGTGAACTTTGAGTGATGAGATGTGTAGATTTTGGAAAGTAAAAAATTTGTGTATTTTGAAAAGTGTGTTTATGTGTTGAAAAGTGGAAAAGTGTGCGTGTTGGGAAATGTGTCAAGTTTGACTTGAAAAGTGAAATGCATATAAGTTGGAAAGTGAAATGTGTTGGAAAGTGCAGTATGTGAGTTTGAAAAGTAAAAAAAAATGTGTTTTGTGAAAAGTGAAAGTGTTAACGTAAAGAAAAAAATATTTTGAAAAGTGATTGTGTTAAAAGAAATGTTTTGAAAAGTGATTGTGTGGGAAAATGAAATTGTTTGAAAAGTGCTTGTATTGAAAGCGAGGTGTGTCGTTTGAATATTATTTTAAAATATATGATTGTCGAAAATTGAAGTGTTTGTGAAAAGTATGTGTTGGCAAGTGTATGGATTGTGAAAGTGGAATGTGTGTAAATGTGCAAAAGTAAAAGTATATGTTAGAAAGTGAAAATATTTGTGCTAGAGAATGATGGGTTTGGGTGATTTTCGAAAAGCAATGTCTCTTTTTCTCTCTACTCCTCTCTCTCTCCTTCTTCTTCCCCTTTCTTATGCCTTGGGGTGAATGTTGGAAAAATTAAAAGTATGCTTTCGAAACTGAAAAGTTCAAAAGGCAATAAACCGAACCGATGTGCAAGCTCGAAAAAATGTTCATTTGGATTTAAATAATATTTTTCAATTATTTCAATTCTAATTATTAAATGTGTTTCTAATCCCTATTTTATTTTCTTTGTTTGCATGAACTGCGAGGAATGATACCAATCAAGTGAGCAAAAGGAAACGGATTAAAGGTATCAGTCGCGTCTATCTAACCGGGTAGAGGTGTTATGATCGGATATCACCTTACAGTGGCTCTGGTGTATGTGAATATTATGAAAACTTAGATAGCCTTAAGGCCTAAAATTCTTATTATATTTTGCGATCTCCCAATCATAGGGTCCTATAGAAACCCTAATTTTTTTTCTTGTCATATGTTTTAAATTTGAATTTTATTGCAAATTAGTTTTATTCTATTATTTAGATTTTATTCTATTATTTAATTTTTATTTGATTGTTTCGAACCTGAACTTAATTGATTGCATATTTGACGACCGCGCTAGTGATTAGGAGCACTAGAACTTGATTTTAATAACTCTTAGTTTATCCTCCTATTAGACTAACAGATTTTAAATCACTTAGGACCTTTTAAATTTTAACCTAAAAACTCCAACCAACTATAAGATATGCACAATACTAAAATAAATAAAATTCATCTATTAAATAAAAATAAATCAACATTCAAATTAAAATAAAGTTACATACACAAATTAAATAATAAATTCAGATAAAATTCTTTTTTACATAAATAATAATAACATACAATAACTCTAACATAAAAGTGAAATATAAATATTAAAATGTTAAAAATAATAAATGATTAAATAAGAATTAAAAAATTGATTTATAACAAACTAAATAGATAAATCCCGAATAAAATCTAGAAATAGTTCAATTACTAAATTAAATTTTCTAATAGACAAGATATACATAAAATCCTTTTTCATTGATTTTACATCATCACATAGAACAAAATAAAAGTCATTTAGAGTAAGAGGATAGAGGATTATAACTTCCCTATTTGTAGAAAACACAATTTTAATAGATATAACATGATCAATACTACTAAAAGAAATAAAACAATCTATAGTATTCTCCTTCTCTTAATTATAAGAGCTTGGTTGATTTGGGCTTCCTTGACTTTGAAGGTGTAATCATCTCTACATCACCTTCTAGAACTATCAAATCAATTTGGATGGACTTTTGAGCTCCTGAGGACTCCTAAAATGAAGAAAAATAAAGCTTGTTTAAAAATTTCTTTCATGAATGGGATAATGTTATATCCTAAGTAGGATTAGAATTTGAAAAAGTAGTAGGAACAATAGACTCCCTTGTCACACACTTAACAGATCCATGCCTCAGATTCAATAAGTATTATTTGGGAATTACTACATGTATTAATTTTATATTTCTGTCAAACCATTCTTTGAAAGTGATGCAATTTGCACGATGGCGAATATTATGGTGGCGGATACTGGGACCTCTAATACTGCTAATTATAAAACTGTGAAGGATGATTTTTTGGTTGAACTTTCAATGATTGCTTTCCTTTATCAACAGCTGAAATTGTCCTAGATTTATTTTCAAATACCTTAAGTGGACTCATCAACAAGAAAAGTAAGTTGCGAAGCTTCTTAAAGACTGAAAACTTTATTGAGAAACTTTTCAAATGTTTTAAAGGTAAAACCCTCCAAAAGAAAATGATGTTAATTCATAAATATTCTTAAGTAGAATCTCAATCGCATGCAGCTCCTATAATTGAGGTTCACACTTCATGCTTAAATTCCTCCATCAAAGTATATAATCAATTAGTTTCTCGTCAGTCTTATTTTTTTATCACAAGCTCTTTAACTGTGACATAGTGCTGACTACTTACAAATCTCCTAACAAATATGTTTTCTAACTCTGTGAAACTATGCACTAAGTCATTTGGTAGATTTGCATGCCAATCAAATGCCACTCCTGATAGGCTACCAACAAACTCTCTGAAAGTAAAGCATCACTTTCCTCATCATTGCAACAATTAGTTCTGAAGTATACTATTTGTTACCTTGCTTTCTAGTACTATCAAAGATCTTTAATTATTGAGGCACAAACCCCTTTTAGTAAGAAATCACATCAAATTCCTCTGGGTAGGGTCTACCCTTCAAAGTATATAATATACTTTGTAACTCTACTAGTGCCTTCCTTATTTGCTTTTCTATCACCTATTTATCTATTTTGATTGAGAAGTCTTAGTTTTTTTGGTATAATTGGTGTTCTTCTATGGCCTCAATCATTTGTTTTTTTTCTACCACCTGAACAGACATGGGTTGAGAAGACTCAACCTATGCTCGTGGTGATAAAGGACCTATGCATTGAAAAGATGCATAGTGGCCATCGTTTCTTTTATTTTCTTTTCTATATTTGAGATATACTTATTCTTTTATTTTAATTGTTGTAAAAGACATTGAGTTAAGTTTGGTGCTATGCCTTCCTCAACTACAACATTTTATACCCCAGCATTCTCAATTTGTTTATCATGGAATGATCTTATTATTTCTACCATAATAACATCAACTACTGTATCATCCAACATATCATCTTGCTTGAAGTATAAGGTCTTTTCCCATCCAGATTTTTAATTTTATTTTTCAATTCACATAACATCTTCTTTATAGACCTTTTGAAAAGATAGTGGGTATCAACAAGAACATATCTTTTACAATCCATATGATCTGGAGTGTTAATCTTAAACCTCTCTTCCTTTTTAAGTTCACCTTTTATAAGCTTCTCAGGTGAAGCTGTTATATGAGAAACAGCTTTTTCCTTGGGTTTTCAATCTTTCTTCTCATCAGAAATCGGAGGGGGTTGGTTTGATGATTCCAACTACTCCACATTAAGATAAAAAGATGGATGACTCGTAGAGTAGTGCTTATTTACTTAGGGAGAATAGTGTGTATGAGAATAACGCTGAACTTTTTCAAAATCCTATGGTAGTGCAGAAGAATGAGACAACTCACGATGGGCTTTCTATAGAACATGCTGAGTATCTTTGAACTTCACTAACGCATCAATCAAAACAATGATGTTTGCCATTTTATGAAATCTTCTTAGTTTCCTAGGGTATCTATCAATGAGTGTAGAGATTACAACCGGCTTGAATGTTCTTTTATTATCTTTTACCCTCGATTGACCAACTACTCGGGTTTTAATATTCTTATGTATTAAGATTTCAACTTTGATCATTTCATTTATCATTCTTTTCATTTTCCTCAAAAATCCCTCTTTAGTTTGTGAGTGACAATCTGCAAATTTTTGTACTATTGCGCTCACTATATTTTGAATGTGTTTCTTTATTGTTGGCTGGTTCAGTAGTAGACTTTTCAACAATATTAGGAGTTGAACGAGCGATCATTATCATATTTTTCTCTCCATCAGTAGTGTAGAAGATGTGGAACCTAAGGCCACTAAGGTGTGGAGAGGTAGGAGGAATACGATTACTTTTTTTTGACATTCCTAACTTTTCTATTCTTCTCTTTACATGTTAATTCTTATTTCTTATTTGAGTTTTAGTCATGATCGTTGACATATTAGAAGAAAAATCCATTTCAAATTGATAAGGAGCACTGAAAGGAGAAAAACTGTCTACCACAACTATTGAAAGGAATCCATTTCAAACTGTCAGTTGTTGTGGTGGATAATTTTGCTCCTTTCAGTGCCTCATGTCAATTTTAAATGGGTTCATCTTCTAATCTATCAACTATTATGATTAAAATTCAGAGAAGAAATAAGAATAGTTATGTAAAAAGAAGAATGAAAAGTTGAGAATGTCAACAAAAAATAAGCATAATCCTCCTACATATCCATACCTTAATAGCCATAAGTTTCACCTCCTCTCCTCTGTTGATGGAGAGGAAGATGTGAGGATGATTACTCGTTTAACTCCTAATATTGTTAGAAAGTCTGCCACTAAGCCATCCAAAAATAAGAATATACACATTCAAAATATGGTGAGGGCAATAGTATAAGAATGTGTAAATAATCACTCACAAAATAAAGAATGATTTTTAAAAATATGAAAAAAAATGATCAATTAAAGGATCAAAGTTGAAACCTCAATACATAAAAATAATGGAACCCGGGTAGTGGGCCAATCGAGGATAAGAGATATTAAAAGAACATTCAAGCTGGCTGTAATCTCTGCAGTCACTGATGGTTACTCTAGGAAACCAAGAAGATCACATAGGAAGGCAGACATGATTGTTTTGACTGATGCATCGATAAATTTCAAAGATACTCAATGTGTTCCGCACAAAGCGAGCCGTTAGTTATCTTTTTCCTCTACACCATCACAAGGGCCTGGTAAAGTTCGGCGTTATTTTCATACACACTCTTCTCCCCGAGTAGATATGCACTATTCTATGTGTTCTTTATCTTCTTATTTTGATGCGGTGCGATTTGAATCATCTAACTAACCTCCTCTGACATATGATGAGAATAAGGTTTGGAGATCCATGAAGCCTATTGAAGGTGAACTAAAATAAGAGAGGTTTGAGACTAATACTCCCAATCATATGGATCGTGAAAGATATATTCTCGTTGATTTCTACTATATTTTTGAAAGGTTTATAGAGGAGACGGTAGTTGAATTGAAAAATAGTATTAAAAATATGGATGGTGAAGAGACCTTAGACATTGAAGCTGAACAAGATGATATATTGGATGATACAGTGATTGAGTTTTTTATGATAGAAACAAAAAGATCATCTCATGATGAGCAAATTGAGAATGATGGGGTACAAGACGTTGTAGTTGATGAAGACATAATGTTGGACTTAACTCAAGGTCTATTACAATAATTAAAATAGAAGGATGAACAAATCTCAAATATGGGAAAGAAATTAAAAAAATGATGATAACTATAACATCTTTCTAATGCCTCGATCATTTGCCACCATGAGCATATATTGAATCTTCTCATCTCGAGTATGTTTAGATGGTAGGAAAGAAAGAAGTGACTGAGGCCATAAAAAAACACCAATAAAATTCAAAAACCTAAGGCTTCTTAATCAAAAGAGATAAAATAGATGATAGAAAATTAGGGGAGGCATTAGCAGAGTCACAGAGTGCGTCATATACTTCGAAGGATAGACCCTACACAAAGGAATTTGATGCAGTTCCTTACCCAAAAGGGTTTGTGCCTTTATCCTTTAAGATTTTTGATGGTACTGGAAAAATTAGAGAGCACATAGCATATTTCAGTGCCAGTTGTTTTAATGCTGGAGGAAGTGATATTTTACTTTCCAGATAGTTTATTATTAGCCTGTCAAGAGTGTCATTTAATTAATATGTAGATCTATCGAAAGTCTTAGCACACAATTTAATAGAGTTAGAAAACATGTTTGTTAGGAGATTTATAGGTAGTAAGCACTTTATCATAGTTGAACACCTTGTGATAGAAAAGCATAAGCCTTAGGAGAAACTAGTTGATTACATGCTTCGATGGAGAATTTAAGCATGAAGTGTGAATCTCAATTATAGGAGCATCATACGATTGAGATTCTACTTAAGAATATTCATAGATCGATAGCCTTTCTTTTAAAAGTTTTATCATTAAAACATTTGAAAGTTCTCAATAAAGCCTCCAATCTACAAGAAGAAGTTTCACATCTTACATTCCTTGTTGATGAGTTCACTTCAGATCCAAAAAAGTTGAAACCCCATAAGGTATTTGAAAATAAATTTGGAACAATTTTAGCAGTTAATAAGAGAAAGCAACTAATGAAAGTTTAATCAGAAAATTCCCTTTTAGAGTTTTATAATCAATAGTATTAGAGGCCCAGTATCTGCCATCATAGTATCCATTACTGTAGTTTCAAACACAGTTTAGTCAACAACGACCTTACCTTACTCCAAAAGAAAGAAGAGAAAATGGGAGAAATTCAATGTGATGATTGGTAAGACTTACCCATTCAAAAAGGAGGCTTTAAATAGAATATTTAAAAATCTTCTAAAAAAGCTAGTCGTCAAACTGCCTGTACCTAGAAGGTTAGAAGAAGAGGGTAAGTCAGACTGGCCTAATTTTTTCCCTTACCATTAAATGTTAGGTCGTCAACTTGAAGCTTGCATACCTTCAAAGAATAGCTTGACAGAAATATGAAAATAGGAGCTACAATGATTCCTAAAGAATATTTAGTAGACCAGGGGTAGAGATCAACTAAGTGTGTGACTAGTGGGATTATTGTTCCTACTTCAAATTCTAACCCCACTTGGGATATAACTTTATCATGTTCTTCAAAAAAATTTCAAAACAAGATTTACTTTTTTTTCTCTTCAGGAGTCATCAAGAGCTCAAAAGCCCCTCTAGGTTGATCTAAAAGTTCCAACAGGTGATGTAGAGATGAGTCAACCTTTAGAGCTCAAGGAAGCCCAAATCAGTCATGCTCCTATAATTAAGGAGGATGATACTAGAGATTATTTTGTTTCTTTTAGTAGTATTGACCGTGTTATATTTAATAAAGTTGTATTTTTTTTGCGAATGGGGAAGTTATAATCCTCAATCCTCTTACTCTAGATGACTTTTATTTTGTTCCATGTGATGATGTGAAATCAATGAAAAAGGATTCTATGTATATCTTGTTTATTTTTGATATGAATGTTACATATGACTTGAAAAATATATCTAAAAATGATTCTCCTGATGATCAACTTAATTTTAAAGAATTAAAACATTCTCTTGGATGTTATTTAGATAGTGATGCCCATGTTCTTGATTTGCAGGGTACACTTATCTGTATTGAAGTAGAGATGTCGGGTTCTAAAAATTTAACAAAAATTAAACTAGAGTTAGCTGAGTTCAGTAGATAACTCGTCTGCCACTTCTTCTGAAATGCAAATCAAACTTCGTAATGGCAAAGTGCTACCACCTCACGCTTCTTTTGAAAATAAAGGGAAGTAAGTTGTTGACGAGCTAGAATCTTCTCTTCCACCTCAGTCTGTTCCTCTCCAGGGTCCAGTTGATAGTGGAATACCCAAGGTCAATTACAATGTCCTAGCTTATCTCAGGAAGTTGCCTTTCAAACTGAGCATTTATGATGTATTGATCCTTTCAAAAGAAATGGGGAAAGTGTTAATCAAAGTTTTGTTAGATCTAAATATTTGCATGGCCCAATTAGCAGCTACACAGCCTGAAAAAGCTCTTTAGTCTAAAGGAGTTCCTGAAATTTCTTTTCATGATGAAGATTTATGTTTGGGGACGACTTATCATAACCGTCCACTATACATAATAGTAAATATAAATAACTTCATTGTCACATATCTTTATTGATCCTGGTGCATCAATAAATATTATAACTCTCATAACGCTTTCCTATTTAAGAATAAACACCCATAAGCTAAGTTCAAACAAGATGATCTTACGACGTTTTAACAAAGAAGGCGAGAGGGCTTTGGGTTCAGTTACTCTGTTGTTGGATATTGAAGAATTTAAAACTGAAGCAAAATTTCATATTGTAGACTCTCCAACATCTTTTGATGCTCTTCTAGGTAAGCTCTAGCTTTATGAATATAGTATGGTTGCTTCATCCCTGCATCAATATATTAAGTACATCCTAAATGACATTGAGCACTACATTAAGGGAGATTTGCAACCATTCTCGATTCATGAAGTAAGAATTTATTAAGATGCTGCCTATTATTTGCCTAAAAAGCAAACATTTGTTTCTGAAGATCTCAAATTGGCCAAAAGTGAAGTTGCACTAGAAAAGGAAAATAAAAAATGAAAAGAAGAAAAAGGAATGAAGAATATCCTTGCCTTGAAAATAATAATCGTTTGCATCCTACTCCACCCCCACAAAGAGGCGGCAGGATGATCGAACGAGGACGACTTAGAGGCAGACGATGGAAAAATTATGAAAGTGCAACATATGAAACCATACAAATGCAAACCTCTATGATACACATTGTTTTAAAATCTAGTTTAGAAGATGAATGAAGTGTATTGAAGGCTGGAAATAGTAAGAAAAGGCAAAATTTTGAGATATCTTTGGAACACAATAGTGATGAAGATAAAGTTCAGGCAAAAATAGATGATGATTCAGATTTATCTACCTATAAAAAGCTTAAATGATATATGAAGACTTTAGCTCTAACCCCACTATTGCAAGATATCATAGTCGGGTTGGTAGTTAAGGTTTCACCTACTTTGAGGAATGATTATAAAACTGCTAAGTTTATTCCTTCTACTAGCAAAAATATTAAAAATGATGTGCATATTGATGATCCTTTATAAATGAAATAGTGGAACTCTCTTTTGATTTGTATCCATATTGCGTTAAATATTTAATTGAGAGATGTCTAACCCCATCTACTTGGACCAAACATCAGGCTCAGTCATTTGAAAGTCTTTGGAATATGGAATACTATAAACCAAAGTCAAGAGTAGGACTAGGCTTTAGCACTATTTGTTCATTTGATGATGATTATTGCTTGGTGATAACTAATAATTTAGGATTCGATTGTCTTTTTCTACAGGACATTAAAATTCTTAATGAATTTTGCTTAGAAACTTTAGAAGAATTGAATGACTTTCAAGTTAAGGAGGCACCTCTTGATCTTGGGGAGAAAATCTAATTAACTATTAATGAACTAAAAAAAGACAACCTACGTAATGAAGAAAATCCATGTTCGACGTTCATAAGTACCTAATTGAATGAGAATGAATCAACTAACATAGTCAAGTTACTTCAAGAGTTTAAGAATTGCTTCGCTTGGAGTTGTGACAAAATGCTTGGATTATATCCAAAGATAGAAGTTCATAAACTTGAAATTCAACCTGACATAATCCCTGTCAAGCAAGCCCCACAGCGCATGCGCTTAGAAATTAAATAATAAGTTGTGACTAAAGTTTTAAAATTAATGGATCTAGGCTTTATTCGAGAGGAAAAATATCCCTTTGGTTGACTAGCATTGTCCCAATAAATAAGAAAAATTGTTAAATTTATGCATGCATTGATTATAGAAATCTGAATAAGGCTTGTCCGAATAATGAATTTCCATTATCCATACTGAAACTCATAATAGACATTACTTCTCGACATGCAATTTTCTCTTTTATGGATGGTTCATCTGGATATAACCAAATCAAGATGTCTCCTGAAGATGTAAAATTTACTGCCTTCAAAGCACATGAAGGGATCTTTTGTTACAAAGTCATGCTCTTTGGACTTAAAAATGCTTGTGCAACTTACTAGTAAGCTATGAATCAAATTTTCATTGATCTAATACACCAACATGTGGAATGTTATATCGATGATTTGGTCGTCAAAAATCATCAAATGGAAGATCACCTACATGATTTGAGAATCATTTTTGAAAGGTTGCACTGCTATGATCTAAAGGTGAACCTCTTGAAGTGTGCTTTTGGAGTTACTTCAGGTAAATTCTTAAGATTCGTAGTGAGCACCGAGGTATAGAAATTGATCCTTCCAAAATAAAAGCTATCTTAGATATGCCACCTCCTAAAAGTCTTATCCAATTAAGATCTTTTCAAGGTAGGTTGGCATATCTACGAAGATTCATTTCAACTTGTCTGGCAGGTGTCAACCATTTGCTGCTTTATGTAAAAGATGCCCAATTTCATTGGGATGATAAGTGTCAAAATGCCTTTGAAAGCATGAAACAATATTTGTTGACACCAACAGTTCTAGCGGATCATATATCGGGAAAACCTTTAATACTTTACACCGCATTTATGGGAAGTTCTCTTAGCTCCTTGTTTTCATGGACTAATGAAGAAGGAAAAGAGAACACACTTTACTACTTGAGTAGACAAGTCCTGCCAACTGAAGCTAATTATCCACCTATTGAGAAACATTATTTAGCTTTGATTTTTGCTGCCCAAAAATTAAGGCATTACATGTTAGCTCAAGATCAATCTCATTTTTAGAGTAAACCTATTCTAATACCTAATGACTCATCCAACGTTGTTGGGATGTTTGGCAAAATGGTCAATATTCTTACTCCAATTTGATATCACATTTATACCATTGCATGATGTGAAAAGTCAAGTCATGGCTGACTTCTTAGCAACACACCCGATCCCTACTGAGTCCCCTCTAAATGATGATCTCCCTGATGAACAAATTATGAGTTTAGAGGAGCAGGTAGGAGATAATTGGGAGATATATTTTGATGGTTTTGTATCTTTTCAAAATATTGGAGAACCTTAAGAGATAGCCCCAGGGAAAGTTGGTATTGGGTTGGTTTTCATAACTCCAGAAAAGGGATTATTACGTTATTCTTACCATTTATTAAAGCCTTGCACTAATAACGAGTCTAAATACAGAGCTCTAATAACTAGTCAAGCATTAGCAATATCTATGGAAATCAGAGAAATCAAGATCTTTAGAGATTCACAACTTATTATCAATCAAATTCTTGGTATTTACAAAGTCTTAAAACCTAAACTTCTTCCGTACCATCAATACACAATGAAACTTCAAGTAGACTCTAAAACTTTATATAGGATATCCTATGGAAGAAATTTTATGGCAGATGCCCTTATAAAGCATGCAAAAAAAATAACTTATATAGAAGAAGAGTCAATTTCTATTGAAGTTCAAGTTTGCAAGATCCTATCTCCTATAGACTTGGAATATATCAATAAAAATTTTTCTTCTGAGGGTGAGATTGTTCTTGTTATTGATGATGAAATAGTTGACTGGAGACAATCTTTCATTGACTATTTGCAAGAAAGTAAACACCCTTAAGAGAGATCTGTCGTAGATGAAATTAGGAGAAGGGCTCTCTCTTATACACTAATAAAGGACATTTTATACCACTAATCTTTCGATCAATTATGACTATATTTTCTCAGTAAGAAGAAGCCCAAAAGATCGTAATAGAGGTGCATGCTAGATTGTGTGGTGCTCACCAATTTAGCCCTAAAATGAAGTTGAAAATTTAGTGACTTGTATATTATTAGCCGTAAATGATTGATGATTGTATGTCTATTGTACGTCGTTGTCACCATTACTAAGTACATGTTGTAGTCCTACACCACCAACCTTCTAATGCCCTACATTTAACAATCGCTTCATGGCCTTTTGAAAGCTGGGGCACGGACATCATTGGTCCTATCGATCCTCCCTCTTCTAAAGGTCACCGGTTCATTTTAGCAGCAACAGATTATTCTCAAAATGGGCAAAAGTTGTTCCGCTACGAGAAGTTAAACTCACAATATACTCCAATTATTTTGAGACTATATTATATATCAATTCGACATTCATCGTCGAATTATATTTGATAATGGTCTCTCCTTCAAGAGCACCAAAATGAACAATTTTTTTAAACATCATAATATTGATTAGAGATACTCCACAAGCTATTACCCACAGACGAATGGATTGGCAGATGCCTTCAATAAGATGTTGGTAGGAATTCTAAAGAAGATCTTAGAGGACAATAAGCGATAGTGTCATGAAAAGTTGGATGAGGCTTTGTGGGCTTACAGAACCACATATAGAACCCCAACTCATTCTCTACCGTTTGCTTTAATCTTCGGGGCTGAGGTTATTATCCCTTTATAGGTACAACTTCCCTCTCTAAGAGTTGCAATTAACAATCATATCACATCTAAACAGAATGCCCGACTCGACTAGAACTGAAAGGTTTAGAAGATAATCGTTGCAAGCTCAACAGAACCTCGAGCTATATAAATCATGTATGACTCAAGTACATGATAAAATGGTTTGTCCCAAAACCTTTCGAGTAGGAGAGCTGGTATTAGTTCTGTGTAGACCTATCCTTACTCATCGAAGGTTTAGGGGTAAATTTGAGCCTACTTGGGAAGGTCCTTTTGTGGTGAAAAAATTCTACCAAGGAGGATCTTACCAATTGGTGGATTGTAAGAGTGATAGTCTTATGTTGCCCATCAATGATCGGTATCTTAAGAAATACTATGTGTAATGACGTTGTTATGAAAAGGTACAATAAAATTACAAATTTCTCAACATACATGTTGTTCTCAAGTTCATAAATGTGACATGGTATACTGGGTCCAAGAGGTTTGTATACTTTTAAAAAACAAAATTGAAAGATTTCAAAATTTGAAGTAATTGAGATGTTCTATAGTACTACTGTGGAATTGCTCTCTTATTAGTGTCCTTTCTTCATGAATAATGATCTGATATAAAAACATAACCCCCACTGGAATATTTGCAAGTTATAAAGATCATTTATAATGAAGGAGAAAACTTTGACGACAAACTCATCATACAGACATATATAAAAATGTCAATCTTGAAATTACTAGATTGATAAGAGGGGGATGAATTGTGAATCCTTTGTAGCAATAATTAAAAATCTAAACAGGAGTTCTAATTTTTGCTGTTTTTAAATTTTTAACATAAAACTTTAACTACTACGAAGGTAAACAATTTAACTCAACGTGCAACAATGAAATCTTTTTTTTTTCTTTCACAATTTTCACCAAGCAATTATGAAAATAAAGTGCAAGCAAATAAAAAAAATGATAAAGAAAGAGCACATCAGAATTTTATAATGGTTCGGTTAAACCATGACCTACGTCCACTCCCCGGAGTTCTCCGCTCCGAGAATTTCACTACAAACTATAGCTCTCCTTTTGCCCCCCTCAACAAGGCGGAGAAGCCCTTACAAGACTCACTTTCACCAACCCGGCGTGGCGAAGTGCCAAGCGCTGTTTTCACCCTCCTGACGATGGCAGTGTACCTTCTCGTTTTTTCTCCCTCCTAGAGAAGGCAGAGTACCTTCGAGGTCACGGATGTAGAAGAGTCTCCCCTTTAGAGAGCCTCCCACAAGTTCTTCTCGGGCCACAGGTGGAGTAAGATGCAGCAAGAACGGAGCAACCATGTGATCTCCCTCACACCTCTTCTCCCTCACCAAGCTCACCTTCTCCTTCCTCTCTCAAACCCTAAAAACTTCTCAATAGCTCTCTTCCAAGGATTCCCTCTCTAATCTCATTCCCCTCTCTATGTCTCTCACAAAAAGATTACTAATTTGATACATAAAACATACTCCAAAATTCCTGAAATATTCAAAGTAGCCGTTACTATCGTACAGTACGATATGACATCGTACAGTATGATATGTATAACAGTCTTCATCCTGGTACGAAGGTTTACTAACAGCTCAAAATAAATCGTGCAGTTCGTTATAACATTGTACCATACGAACCTCCACTCATCAGTTCGTACAAGACGATATGCGGGACGATCAAAACTCGTCTCTATTCATCGTATGGTACGATCAACTTCGTACAGTACGATGAGGCCAAATCAAGGGATCGTCCAGGCCGATCTCCGGGACGATCAAAATCATCCTTTGTTCATCAACAGGTTCGTACAGTACGATGACCAATCAGAGATTAGTCCTCAAGTTAATCCACTAATTACGGGTTAAGTTAAGTAAGTATTCAAATAAAATCGTACAGTACGAAGATTTTCGTACAGTACGAACGGCTAATCAAACTTAAGCTAATCTGACGGCTAGGATTTTGGATTTGTAACACATCGTACAGTACGGGAAAAATCATGCAAAACGATTTGTTCACAGAAAATCATTTTACCAGATGAGATCGTATAGTACGATATAAAGTCGTACAGTATGATATAAAGTCGTACAGTACGATCAACAAAAAATAATCTTTTTTTGTTTCCTTTTAAAAAAAAAACTTCTTCCCCTGTGTGTGTGCCTGGTTGCTCAGACTTACATGCAGCTTATGGCCAGACTCAATAAAAGAAAAAGTAAAATAAATAGAAAATTACATTTTCTCAGACTCACACTCCTAATCTAGCCAGTCTTGAGTCTTCCTGTTGTTTTGAGTAATTTGTGATCTTCCTAAAATGTTAGTACTCACAGGCAATAACAGAAATTAAATGATATTCAATGAATACATATTTAAATGGTATTATTTGTTATCATCAAAAGCTCAAATTAGGGGTCATGGATTCTAACAAATCTAAACATGAAAATTCTCTCTTAAAATCTAAAGCCCAAAATAGGGTTGACTGAGGTTGCTTCTGAGCTTCTAAGAATTCGGCACCTTCTACGTTTTCGCCTTTGACTCCCTAAGAACCGTTCAACGTCGAGCTTTCTCTTTGGAAAATTTCTACCTCTTTCTTGTCTTCTATTTTGTAATTAAAGGGTACGAAATCAATGTTTTAATCGAGAGTTTTCTTAGGAGTACCCCTCATAAGATGTAATTAACTATAAAGGTTTGCCCCTGTAGGGATTTTAGAACTCCAAATTAAAATAAACATTATTTTATTCCTATAAAATAAGAAAAAATATCTAAGAACATTGTCTTTTAAAAAAAATGTTTAATTTAAAATATACTCATAAAATATTATTATTACCTTTTCAGATAATATAACATTTCACTTGTTATATTTAATCTTAAAAATAATAAATTTTATAAAGCTCATTCTTGTTTTTAGACATTTTGAAGAATGTTATATTCGTCTTTTAAGATGATATAATATTCTCCTTATTACACCTAATCAAGAGGATGGATGGATTTTCAAAACCTTATTTCTATTTCTAAACACACTCTATAAAATTCCATGTTAACTTTCTGAGGTGATATGTTATTCTCTGAATTCTATTTGATCAAAAAAATATCATTTTCTAAAACCCTATTTTGATATGGAATTCATTATAAAATAGTGTCAATCTCCGAAGACTATACTTTATTCTCAACACAATATTCGATTACAAAATTGGACAACACTGAATCTGTGGCAGCATAAATTTTTTCCCCCACGGCTTTTTTTCTGGCAACTCCACTGGGGATCAACCCTCTCTCCATCTTTAGCAGTGATTCATACTCTTACATTGATAGTATATTTGTGATTTATATAGGTTGTAACCACTCTTCCTTTGTCGATTATTTTATTCATTTCATTCTTGGATAATTTGATCAGCAATTCGTAAATTCATAAAATGAAGTCTTTTAGAACCCCCGTTAATTATTGATGCGATATTTTTTTATGCCTCTTCATACAACAACTTTAAAAAAAATCTCTTTGCTTAGTCTTTGATAGTATGTCCATTTACTTCTTTTAGTAGCTCAACCTATTATTTGGATTAGGCAAAAAAAAAATCTTCAAACTTTTAAACTTCTTGTCGTATCTAACATGTTACAATTATATATTTTTGTAACTCGATATATGGAAGAACAAAACTTAAGAAAATTTGAGTTTCTAAATCAAAGTTTTCTCCTTCAACATGTACAGTTATATATTTTTATATAGCTTAATATGTGTGGTAGGGTTGGGTCCAAAAGCTTAAACCTTCAAATCACAATTTTTTACTTATCTTAATAATATATTACAGTTACATGTAATATATAGCTTTATATGTTTGACAGGATAGGGTTCATAATCTGATATATGCTGTAAAACGCCTCCAAAGCTGATTTTTTTAGTGCAATTAGTCCGTACGAACTGGCTTTAGTACAGGACGAACTGAAGAAAATTATGAAGAATCTGTTAATTTCGTTTGTACGAACCTGGAAAGGTCGGGACGAACCAGACAAAGAGTTTCGTCCAGGGACGAAATAAATAGGAATTAATTTCGTCTGTACGATCAGTGTCTAGAGGAGTTTGTCCCGGGACGAATTTGGATCGTCCAGGACGATCAGTGTTGATAAATATCCGATAGAGATATTTTGGATTCATTTGAAGAGAGAGAAAGTGAAGGCAGGAGAGAGAAAGAGAAGTAAGGAAAAAGCTTAGTTTTGGAGCCCGCGGAGCGCTTTTTGTCCGACGACGCAGTTGAAAGATTTGTCTGTCTCGCAGTAAGGACTCTGAATCCTATTTCTGTTTTCAAAGATTTTGTCTTGATATTTTTCTCCTCAGTTTTGTGTTTTTGTTACCGAATTTCTTGCATATCTTTGAAATGACGAAAGATTTACTGCGCAACTTTTGATATGTTTCTGATATGATATGTCTGAACATTTTGAGTATTTTCTGTAAAGTTTATACCGGTTATTTTGAGTTCTGTGCGATTTTTATCGAATAGAAAATTATTTGGATGTTGAAAAATATTGCTTCAGTACGATAAAAGTCTTATAATGTTATTGTGGATATTCTGTGATAATTTGGTAAATTTCTGAATCTGTGATTTCTGTGTAAATTCTGTATATTGCCGTTATGCCGCTGACGAACTTTTTGACGAAATCCAATTTTTTGATTTGAATGTTTTGATGTGTGCATGTTATCAGAAGGGAGTTATAAGGGGCCAGAATCCATCGAGATTCTGTAAGTGTCAGGGAAGGGAGTTATAAGGGGTCAGAATCCCTCGAGATTCTGTAAGTGTCAGGGAAGGGAATCATAAGGGGCCAGAATCCGTCGAGATTCTGTAAATGTCAGGGAAGGGAGTTATAAGGGGTCAGAATCCCTCGAGATTCTGTAAGTGTCAGGGAAGGGAGTCATAAGGGGCCAGAATCCATCGAGATTCTATAAGTGTTAGGAAAGGGAGTTATAAGGGGCCAGAATCCCTCGAGATTCTGTAAATGTCAGGAAAGGGAGTTATAAGGGGTCAGAATCCATCGAGATTCTGTAAGTGTCAAGGAAGGGAGTTATAAGGGGCCAGAATCCATCGAGATTCTGTAACTGTCAGGGAAGGGAGTTATAAGGGGCCAGAGTCCGTCAAAATTTTGTAAGTGTCAGGGAAGGGAGACTTAAGGGGAAGTTCTGAAATCTGAAAGGAAGTTCTGTTCTGAAAATTCTATATATATATGTTCTGTTCTGCACAAAGGGACACATAAGGGGCCAGAATCCGTATAGATTTCGTAAGGGTCTGGGAATCTGGAATCTAAAATTTGATATGTGATATGTGATCTGAAATCTGATGTTTGATATCTGATAATCTGTTCTGTGACGTATCTGATCTATTTTATGAATTATCTAAATAGAATTATCTGAGATGAATGTGATTTTATCTGATTTGAAATATGTTCTGTATGATTCTATTATTCTCTACGATTTTGTTCGTTCTGTACGATTCTGTCTGTGTTGTGAAATCTGACTCGTGAATTATGTTTTTCTGTATCAGTGATTTGATTTCTGTTTGATCAAGTATTTGTATTCTGATGACTATATGATTTCTACATGATTCTCTGATTTCTGTACGGCAATTTGAATAACTGCTTCTGGTGAATTATCTGATATGTTTTGTGAATTATCTGATATATGATTTCTGATTTCTGTACGATTCCGTTTATTCTGTATGATTCTGTTTGTTCGGTACGATTCAGTTTATTCTGTATGATTCTGTTGGTTATGTACGATTCAGTTTATTCTGTATGATTTTGTTGGTTCTGTACGATTCAGTTTATTCTGTATGATTCTATTTGTTCTGTACAATTTTATTGGTTCTGTGAAATCTGACTTGAATATTCTACTATTCAAAATAAATTCAGTTCTTCTGTATCAGCTGTTTGATTCTAATTAAGTATCTGAATATCGTATTTCATTTGATTATATACGATTTCTGTGATTATCTGAATACTGCACGGATTTATGAGTTTCCTGTCATTGCACGATTTCATTGATATTTCATACTGTACCTGTCACTGAGCACAGATACCGATATGGATATTGATACTGCATCGATTCATTGATACTACCGATATCGATGCCGATAATACTGATTCACCGATAATGATAATTGTACTGATCTTATAGCACGTGATACACCGAATGCTGATCGATACGTGTGATATATGTGATACACTGACCATATGATATAGAATATGATTTTTACTGTATTGATTGTTTTATGTGATTTCATACCGTTTGATATTATTAACATGAAGTGATTTCTTTATTGATCTGATTGATTCTATTGATATGATTGAGTGATGTTAATCGTATTTGATTTGACAGAATTACTAGTACGGACTTATTTACTGTACGGATTTATCGTTACTGTACGGATTTATCGTTACTGTACGGATTTGCTGTTACTACATGATTTCACCGTTATAGCATAATCGTTCATGTCGTCATTGGATTGTTACTGATATTTATACATACACTGGTACTACTGATTCACTGAACTGACTTTATGCACGTGAAATACTGAGCAAGTGATATGTGACTCACTGAGCACGTAATACCAATTACTGCATATGATTTATTGAACAAGTGATAAAGAACTGGAATTTGTAAGTGTATGTTGGTATGCTGTGATACGATTCTACTACATTGATTCGACTAATGTTATAGACTGATGTGATAGATAAGACGACTATTAAAGAGATTTGATTACTGATTTATTGAGCTTTATGGATTTTCTACTGTTCACTGATTCTATCATTGATGATTTTGGATTCTATTATTTATGCAGTGATTTCTGTTTTTGTACTAATTCCTCTGTTTCTATACTGATTGTTATATCTGCATTGATTTAAAGATCATGTGCAAGTGACTGATAATGATTTGACTATTTGACATGCATATTACTTTCGTGTCGTGCTTTGATTTCAGTTATAGACTTTGGTGACCTGCTAGGCTATTTAAGCTCAATATATGTGGTTAATAATTTCAGATGCAGGCCTCCCGTGTGAAGCTTCTTTTAGATGCTAGTATAGATTTTCGTAGTTTATGTTATGGCTTTGTTTTGTATCCCGAGTGGCTATTGTACATGTTATTTTGGACGCTCCTTTTGACTGTATATATGAAATGCCGAAATGTGAATTATAGTATTTTGATGTATTTGTTTTCTTTAATGCAATTATCATTTCTGGATGTCTGTATTTATATGAGCGAGAAAAGAAAAAAAAAGAAAGTAAGACTGTTAGACGAATCCTTTCACTATTGATGTCTGGGACGTCACAATTGGTATCAGAGCGAGTGTAGTGAAAGGATTTGTTTATATCCAGAGTTATAGTGATGATTGCATTATTTATTGATTGTTTTGATTTGTTTTGCTTTACGTGATTGATTATTTTTCTTTGATTTTGAATGATTTCATTTTGATCAGGTCAATGGATCCGAAATGAAAGAAAGTTGAATCTGCTACTGACTTTTCTATGACATCTGAAAATATAAATAAGTTTGCTGATATGGTCGTTCAAATGGTGAGCGATAAATTAGCAAAATGTTCTGCTCGTAGTGTTAAGAAAAGTGGTGAAAGTAGCATAACAAGGACTGTTAATGTTTGTGTATATTGTGGAAAGAGATATTTGGAACAGTGTTATCGGAGAACAGGACAATGCTTTCGATGTGGTGCTTATGGATATAGAATGATAGAATGCCCAAGTTCTGGACTTACGCAAGGACCTGTTCCGACTGAAAACATACAACTAGAAAATGTGAAAGATGTTTCTTCAATGCCTGAAAATATGACTAGTATGAGTTTATTTAACTTATTGTATGATTTCGATATGATTTGTGCGATTTTTTGATTTGGTTCATGTTTTGATTGAACGGATTTGTTTGTCGATTTTGGCGCCCGCGCCCTTAAGGGAAATGTTGGGGACGACATTTTTCTTAAGGTGGGTAGATTGTAAAACCCCTCCAAAGCTGATTTTTTTGAGTGCAGTTAGTCCGTACGAACTGGCTTTAGTATGCGACGAACTGAAGAAAATTGTGAAGAATCTGTTAATTTTGTATGTACGAACCTGGAAGTGTCGGGACGAACCGTCGGGACGAACCAGACAGAGAGTTTTGTCTAGGGACGAAATAAATTGGAATTAATTTCGTCTGTACGATCAGTGTCCAGACGAGTTAGTCCCGGGACGAATTTGGATCGTCCAGGACGATCAATGTTGATAAATATCCGATAGAGATATTTTGGATTCATTTGAAGAGAGAGAAAGTGAAGGCAGGAGAGAGAAATTAAAGGAAAGTAAGGAAAAAGCTTGGTTTTGGAGCCCGCGGAGCGCTTTTCGTCCGACGACGCAGTTGGAAGATTTGTCTGTCTCGCAGTAAGGACTCCGAATCCTATTTCTGTTTTCGAAGATTTTGTGTCTTGGTATTTTTCTGCTCAGTTTTGTGTTTCCGTTACCGAATTTCTTGCATATCTTTGAAATGACGAAAGTTTTACCGCGCAACTTTTGATATGTTTCTGATATGATATGTCTGAATATTTTGAGTATTTTCTGTAAAGTTTATACCGGTTATTTTGAGTTCTGTGCGATTTCTATTGAATAGAAAATTATTTGGATGTTGAAAAATGTTGCTTCAGTACAATAAAAATCTTATAATGTTATTGTGGATATTCTGTGATAATTTGGTAAATTTCTGAATCTGTGATTTCTGTGTAAATTCCGTATACTGCCGTTATGTCGCGACTGACGAAATCCAATTTTCTAATTTGAATGTTTTGATGTGTGCATATTATCAGAAGAGAGTTATAAGGGGCCAGAATCCATCGAGATTCTGTAAGTGTCAGGGAACGGAGTTATAAGGGGCCAGAATCCCTCGAGATTCTGTAAGTGTTAGGGAAGGGAGTCATAAGGTGCTAGAATCCGTCGAGATTCTGTAAGTGTAAGGGAAGGGAGTTATAAGGGGCCAGAATCCTTCAAGATTCTGTAAGTGTCAGGGAAGGGAGTTATAAGGGACCAGATTCCCTCGAGATTCTGTAAGTGTCAGGGAAGGGAGTTATAAGGGGCCAGAATTCGTCGAGATTCAGTAAGTGTCAGGGAAGAGAGTTATAAGCGGTCAAAACCCGTCGAGATTCTGTAAGTGTCAAGGAAGGGAGTTATAAGGGGTCAGAGTCCGTCGAGATTCTGTAAGTGTCAGGGAAGGGAGACATAAGGGGAAGTTCTGAAATCTGAAAGGAAGTTCTGTTTCGAAAATTCTATAAATATATGTTCTGTTCTGCACAAAGGAAGATATGGGGCCATAATCCGTATAGATTCTGTAAGGGTCTGGGAATTTGGAATTTGAAATCTGATATGTGATATGTGATCTGAAATCTGATGCTTGATATCTGATAATCTGTTCTGTGACGTATCTGATCTGTTGTATGAATTATCTGAGATGAATATGATTTTATCTGATTTGAAATATGTTCTGTATGATTCTATTGTTCTGTACGATTTTGTTTGTTCTATACGATTT
Source organism: Dendrobium nobile (assembly GCA_022539455.1). Classification (NCBI taxonomy): domain Eukaryota; kingdom Viridiplantae; phylum Streptophyta; class Magnoliopsida; order Asparagales; family Orchidaceae; genus Dendrobium; species Dendrobium nobile. Next base: position 59,879,298 of record CM039723.1, on the reverse strand, counting down.
CTATTTACTCCGTACGATTCTGTCTGTGCTGTGAAATCTGACTCGTGAATTCTATTTTTCTATATCAATGATTTGATTTCTGTTTGATCAAGTATTTGTATTCTGATGACTATATGATTTCTACATGATTCTCTGATTTATGTACGACAATTTGAATAACTGCTTCAGATAGTATCTGTATGATTCTGTTTGTTCGGTACGATTCAGTTTATTCCATATGATTCTGTTGGTTCTGTATGATTCAGTTTATTCTGTATGATTCTGTTGGTTCTGTACGATTCAGTTTATTCTGTATGATTTTGTTTGTTCTGTACAATTCTATTGGTTCTGTGAAATCTGACTTGAATATTCTGCTATTTGAAATAAATTCAATTCTTCTGTATCAGTTGTTTGATAATAATTAAGTATCTGAATATCGTATTTCATTTGATTATATACGATTTCTGTGATTATCTGAATACTGTACGAATTTACGAGTTTCCTTTCATTGCACGATTTCATTGATATTTCATACTGTACCTATCACTAAACACAGATACCGATATGGATATTGATACTGCATCGATTCATTGATACTACCGATATCGATGCCGATACTACTGATTCATCGATATTAATAATTGTACTGATCTTATAGCACGTGATACACCGAATGCTAATCGATACGTGTGATACATGTGATACACTGATCATATGATATAGAATATGATTTTTACTGTATTGATTGTTTTATGTGATTTCATACCGTTTGATATTATTAACCGGAAGTAATTTCTTTATTGATCTGATTGATTCTATTGATATGATTGAGTGATGTTAATTATATTTGATTTGACGGAATTACTAGTACGGACTTATTTACTGTACGGATTTATCGTTACTGTACGGATTTGCTGTTACTACATGATTTCACCGTTATAGCATAATTGTTCATGTCGTCATTGGATTGTTACTGATATTGATACATATACTGCTACTACTGATTCACTTAACTGACTTTATGCATGTGAAATACTGAGCAAGTGACATGTGACTCACTGAGCACGTAATACCAATTACTGAATTGCATATGATTTATTGAGCAAGTAATAAAGAACTGGAATTTGTAAGTGTATGTTGGTATGCTGTGATACGCTTCTACTATATTGATTCGACTAATGTTATAAACTGATGTGATAGATAAGACAACTATTAAAGAGATTTGATGCACGAACTGATTTATTGAGCTTTATGAATTTTTTACTGTTCACTGATTCTATCATTGATGATTTCGGATTCTATTATTTATGCAGTGATTTCTGTTTTTGTACTAATTCCTCTGTTTCTGTACTGATTGTTGTATCTGCATTGATTTAAAGATCATGTGCAAGTGACTGATAATGATTTGACTATTTGACATGCATATTACTTTCGTGCCGTGCTTTGATTTCAGTTATAGGCTTTGGTGACCTGCTGGGCTATTTAAGCTCATTATATGTGGTTAATAATTTCAGGTGCAGAGCCTCCCGCGTGAAGCTTCTTTCAGATGCTAGTATAGATTTTCGTAGTTTATGTTCTAGCTTTGTTTTGTAACCCGAGTGGCTATTGTACATGTTATTTTGGACGCTCCTTTTGACTGTGTATATGAAATTGCCGAAATGTGAATTATAGTATTTTGATGTACTTATTTTCTTTAATGCAATTATCATTTCTGGATGTCTGTATTTATCTGAGCGAGAAAAGAAAAAAAAAAGTAAGACTGTCAGACAAATCCTTTCACTATTAATGTCTGGGACGTTACATATGCAAGATTTGCAAGATTAAAATCAATTCATAAAAAAAAGGATTAAAGTCAATTTATAAAAAAAGAAGGATTAAAGTCAATTTAATTTGAGACAATATTGAAGGTTCAAATACAAATCAAGCTTATAAAAATAATTTTATTTTATTTTCTTTAAATTGTAATAAATAATTCATTATGGTTGACTCCTCTAAGCACTTAAAGAATATGGCATATGATTATCAATGTTAATAAGAAAAGTCCATTCCCTCACTCCCACCACTTAAGGTGAATTGACGCCTTAAATGAAGATATATTTAATCGCATTTTCTTTTGAAACCTCAAAGCACAAAAGTTCAATTAATTTTGCTAGGTTTCTAGTAATCATCTGAATTAAATTCAAATATATTTTCAAATTTTATATTCAACTATATTATGATTTTTCTAATCTTATGAATGTATAATTATTGGTTAATGTAATGAAGTTTGAAATTATTTTGAATTCCCTCATCTTTAACCTTCTTGCAGGACAGAGTTTATGATGACTTTAAATCTTATTTCATAAGGATACTACATAGATACGATGATTTATCCTCTATCATGTGATTTAACTCTGATAGAAAATAGATCTAAAGACATGATAAATATAAATAACATAATCAATTACATAAAAGCCTTTGTTCACCATCTGGATTTTTTTTATATGATCATATTTGTAAATTAAATTCTAGCTAAGTTTATTCTTGGCTTTATCACTCTATTTGAGAAAACTCATGAGTAATTCTTATTAAGATTGATAATCTTAAATTCTCATTTGAGTTAACGACTTGGGACAATTCAAGATTTTTTTATTATGGTTAACCCATGATATAGTTAACATTCCATATGTCATGTGATTTTCCCTCAAAATTAATTAATAATAAGTTAGTCAACTTCATAATATCTTTAATAGTTTATTTATTTAGTGGTGATAAAAAATTCTCATATTTGATTTCACCAATTATAATATCCATTTGTTTTTTGAATTAAGATCTATGTCAAATTAAAATTGGAGAAAGTGATAGACTTTTTTTATTTTCTTGTTGTTATACATCTCATAGGCATCTTGCAAGTTGATGAACTTGTTTCATAATCAGTTAAGATGTTTATTCCTATCATAGAATTGGAATCGATTTATAAATAGATCATCATTGCATAAGAAGGTTATTTTTCAAATTTTATGCTTTTTTTTTTTTTGAAGAAGAAGCAATAAATGCATTAAAAACTAAAAATGGAATAACCAACTACACAATGTTACCTAATGATTCCTCATTTAACAACTCCACAAAGTAAGGAGGAACCTTATTGAACCCTATATCCTTCCAACAAAAAGAAGCAAAAATAGCATAATTAACACATAAATCTGCTAACTTATTTCCATTCATTTCTATACAATTAAAAATCACATAATTAAAATCATTAACAAAAGAAATGTCTTCAAGATCTTTTCCACCTCTTATATATGAATTTTGTATGAACTTGATAACATTGGCATTGTCACCTTCAATAATGATGCCTTTATACTCCAACATCCAATCTTTAATCACCTCTTTAATTGACTTTATAGCTAGAAGCTCCAAATATGTTATATCCCAATGGGCACAAGCTTTTCCAAAAGCCAAAAGAAATCTTCCTTTGTGATCTCTGAATACACCACCTACCCCACCTTTGTAGGACGGTAATAAGGATGCATTTACATTCACTTTGATCCAATCGGGTGGAGGAGGGTGCCAAGCTTTATCCAACAGCAAGAGCTGATTGACATCCAACCATCCCGAAATGTTCCATTTAATAGAATTACACACAACTGCATAGTTTATAGATTCAGTTGCTATAAAGACTGCAGTTCTCTCCTTTTTTTTGTGGACCAACTCATTCCTTCCAAGTAAAATAAATAGCATTGCATAATAAATTCAGCAAAAAAGGTTTTTGTTTCATCATCCAATTCCAACAATCTTCAAAGAAGGTGACAAGTGGAATCATGAAACCCCATTGATTTAATAGATGAATAACCTCCTTCAATTTCTTACAGCTAACCGTCAAATGCTCTATATCTTCAACTTCGTTGCACCCTCTTGGGAACAAGCTATTTGACTGCAACCTTCTATAAGATAAGAATTGGAAGGTTGGTAAAGCATTGTTTAATAACCTCCACCAAAAGTTCTCCACCCTAGTATTAAGCTTTGCTCTCTTCAAACATCTTCAATACTTGTAATCTTGAAATTCCTGTTTTACCGCTGAAATAGTCAATGATGAAATAGATTTTCCAGAGAGTCCTTGAATGAGCTCCAGCATGTCTTCCTGATTATTTGAGTAAATTTGAATTTTACATATTATTTACACCAGATCACATCCAAATTTTTTTTCAATTCGGCAACATTCCATCTCCCTTCCAAAATAAAATCACTTAACATTATTGTTTCCATATTACAACCTTTATGCACCACAAACGTTGGCCACATGTTTAAACTCTTATCTATGATCCATATATCATTAAAGATATCAATGACTCCCCATTTGCTATCTTCCATCTAACTATCTGTTTGAGACACCTACCTCCATCCTTAATTAGCTTCCAGGCCGGCAAACAAGATCTCCTCCCAGCAATGTGATCCCAAATAGGACCATATTTCGGATATAAGGCTTTGTGCAACATTGATTCCTTGTCTTGAACATATTTTCATGCAAGTTTTGCTCTTAAAAGGCCTACCTTGCTAGAACATGAATGCAACCCACGGCCACCATTCTCCATAGGATTACACAAAGTACTCCAACTCACATAATGAAGGCCTAAACCTCCATTCATCTTGTTCCAAATAAAACTTCTACATAGCTTATCAATTTCATTTAAAATACTCATTGGAATCATAGAATGTGTAGAATAGAATGATGGATATGAGAGCAATACCGTTTTGACAAGTGTGATCTTCCCCACCAAAGAGATGAACTTGTCACCCCAAGTATTCAACATTTTTAACACTTTGTCAATGAGAAATTGAAAGTCCATCTTCCCTAGTCTTCTCAAAGCAACTTTGCTTCCAAGATAATTAAACTCTTTTACTGATTTGAATCCCATGATATGTGTTATAGAATTCTTCATCCTCCTTCTCACCAATTTACCAAACAAAATTACTGATTTTCTTTCATTGACTTTTTGCCCAGTCCATCCACAAAAAGCCTTCAAAATACCTTTAATCTTTTTAACATTCTTCACCTTAGCATCCGAGAATATTACAATGTCATCCAAATAAAGCAAGTGAGAGATCTTTGAGCCACTTGTGCTAACTTTGATACCAATTGAATCATCTTCAAAAAAAAAAACATTAGACAATAACTGAGAACAAAGAATAAAAAGATACGGAGACAAGGGGCATCCCTGCCGAAATCCACATTTAGCCTTTATCCAATCAGTTTGATTCCCATTAATCAACAAAGAAAATGAGGGATATTGAACACAATCCATGATTAATTTTGAGAAAAAAGGAAGAAATCCAAAGTACTCCAAAGCTTTACTTAGAGCTGGCCACCCCATGGAGTCATACGCCTGCTCCATGTCAATTTTGAATGAGACTAAACCATTCGAAGATTTGGAAAGCCTGAACTTATGAAAAATTTCTTGCACTATGAGTATATGATCCGAAATAGATCTCCCTTTTAAGAAAGCAACTTGCTCATTAGAAATTAACTTTGGGATAATGCAAGAAAGACTATTTAACAAAACTTTGGCTGCTATTTTGTAAACAGTTTTGCATAAGCTTATCGGTCTATAGTTGGATGGAGCCGAATGATTACTTACTTTAGGAATCAACACAATAAGAGTCTCTTTCCAATTCTCACACATTTCAGCTGTGATAAAAAAAATGATTCAATGCATTCCAAACATCCTCTTTTATAATAGACTATTAACTTTTAAAAAATGAGTATGATATGCCATCATTCCCTGGTGCAATGAACCCCACGGATTGTTTTATCACACTCCACTCTTCAAATGAGAAACCATTATTCAATAAATTTTTATCCTCCTCATCCAAACATCTCCACGGTTTTGGCCAACTGTTCTCCAACTGTCCAAAGAACAGTTCCTTTCACCCCATTTTCCATTGAAGAAACTTAGCAAAACCTCTTCAATCTGATGTTGGTCCTCCACATTGCATCCATATTCATTTTTTATACTATAGATAAAATTGGAATTCCTCCTAGCACTTGCAAAGGACTGAAAAAATCTTGAATTGCAGTCTCCCTCAACCGTCCATCTAACTTTTGCTCGTTGTCTCCACCAAGTGTTGAGGTGAAGCAAAGTTGAATTGAGCTCATTAATTTTAGTCTTCAAGCACCAAATGTCTTCACTTGAGAGAAAACCATCATTTGCTACCTTAAGTTGGAGTTCTAAGATTTCTTGCTTTAACATCTCCTTTTGTTGATTCAAGCATTTAAATTTTGCTCTACTCCAATAAAATAGAGATTTCAAAACCATTTTCAACTTTTGATTAAGAATTTGAGATGAGCTCCCACCAGTTTTCAAGTTCGATGACTTTCTCACCACAGCTGTCAAAGCCGGAATTGAAGCCCATATTTCTTCAAATTTAATAGCTCTTCTAGCTGAATGATAAATTCCAAAAAAGATTTAGCATAATGGGGCAATGATCCGATGCCACTCTTGGAAGGTTTTTAACCACCAAACAATGAGAAGAGTTAAGTAAGAGCCCAAGAATTCACAAAGCATCTGTCCAACCTTTCAAAAATCTGATCATTACCCGATTGGTTATTACACCTTGTAAATTTCGGGCCAATACAATTAACCTCATGAAGGTCATTGCAAGTAAGGAATGTCTTCATCTCTTTATGACCCAAGGAAAAAGCAAATCTTCTACCACCTCTCTTATCTTCCTTAGTAAGTAGACAATTGAAATCACTGTCTATTACCATAGGAAAATCAATACTAGCATAAGCTTCCAACCTTTCCCAAAGGTATCTTCTTCTATAAACATTTTTACTGTCATAAATGGTAGCTAATCTCCATTTTCCTTTGTTAGCCACCTCCAAATCACCAATGATATATTGAGAAGAGAACTCCAATAGACTGAAAGTTGCCAAATTGTTTTTCCAACTTACCATAATACCTCCAGACAAACCTTCCGAAGGAACATGAAATAGTCCCAACCATAAATAATCAAAGAGCTAACATCGCTACTATCAATACGAGTCAATTTTGATTCCAATAATCCAACAAATAAAACATCATTGTCTTTCACCACCTCCTTGAGAAATAGAGAAGCTTTCTTTTTCTTAGCTCCTGTACAATTCCAAAATACTATTGAAGTCATTTTTGGATAAGAGGGTAAGAGTTCCCCACTTTCTCCCTTGAATCGCCATCCACTCTTCTACTTCTAGAAACTATTTTCGTTGGTCCCAATCCTTTTAATTGCTTAGCACCTTACTTTTTATAAACAATATTCAACGTTCAACATATTAACAGGATTTGATACTACATCACAACCTTTAATATGCTTAGATGACTTCCCAGGAGTTTCATCAACAAACTCACCTTCCTCAGTCATAGCATTTAAAACATCATACTTATTATCAATAAAACAAATTCCATTATGATTGAGAGCCAAACCATTAGCAAATTTGTCAGACGAAAGAAGATCCACACAGTTTTGAGTTCCAAACTCCATCATTCACACCTCTTGAATCTTTGATTTGATCTTCTAGATTTCTGGAATTAAATTCTGAATAAAACTTCATCTCTTCATTAATGGACTATCCCACAACTTCCAGATTTCCCTTATGAGCATTAAGGCTCCTCCCAGCAGCTTCAGGCAATTCATTACTAGCACCTAGCTTGTTACATTCCATAACCACAGAAATTTTATCAGAAATCTTATCAACAACTGCATTATCCTTCAGCGGTTATGGAATCCTCTCAGCAGCTTTAATCAACTGTTCTTCAGAATTCTTTACAGCATCTCTTTTAGTAACATGATTTTCATTGAGATTGAAATTTGGCTTTTTTAAATTCTTCTTCCCATAATTCACATGGACCCAAGGTCCATAACCTTCTCTATTATCATCTACAGCCCCATCAACTTTTCTTTTATCAGCTTCAACTTCAACATTTTTTCCTTGATCTTCAATGATAATCTGATTTTGTCTAGATGCTAATCCATTTTCAGAACAATTCTCTTTCAAAAGACCTATCTTCCCACAAGTGAAGCAAAAAGTAGGTAGTCTTTTATATTCAATACAATGATAGAATTTACCCAAATTTCCTTCAACCCAAACACCCAAAGGTAATTTTTCATCAAGTTTTACATGGATACAAACTCTTGCAAATTATCTTCTACCCCATTGAAACATGTTTCCATCTATCAAATAAGGAGTACCTACCATGGAAGCAATTCTACACACATTAATATCATCCCAACTTTGCAACGGAAGATTAGGCATATGAATCCATATCGGTGCAGTCAAACCTTTGAAGGAAGTAGGAGAACATGACGACAACCATCCATCCATTCCCACTATATTTCCATTCACATACAACGGGCCAGTAGTAAAAACCTTGTACATGATTTCTGGATTCTCAAATGCACAAAGAACCCAACCCATTCCGAGTAAGGTCAAGTGAAATTTCCCAAAAACGCCCCAATGCTTTCTCAACTCCATAATTATGATATGGAAAGAAACATTGTCACCAAAGATTTTGATTACCAAGGATTTTTTAAGTATGTTTGAGTTCTCCAACTCATTTCCACTATGCAGTTTCACTGTTGATCCATTTTCAATGAATCCTTCACCGAGATCAATATTAATTACTCTGATGTTGGTCTTTTTACTCCATGGATTCTTCATCACATTACTTGACTGTGGTTTAGGACCATCGAAGCTCTTTGAAGCCAAATTACAATTACCCAGTTCACCTGATTCGCAGTTGCGAACTTTGTTAAGATCCGAACTTGCCTGATTAAAACAGGTAGTATCCTGCACCGAAATTTCAGTCGAAGCAGCAACTCCTACCTCAACTTCCATATTTTGCACCTTTGAAAGTGGACAAGACTTCAATTTATCCTTCTCAGCATTGCCTTCGATAATAGCTTCATGTTCACATACTTTAAACAAACCATTTCCAATATAATCATATTTCGCAGTAATAAAAGACGAATTGCCCAAATCAGTTTTAACAAACCCTTTTGAATTCTTGACCTCATCCACCGAAGAATGATTTTTAACATAACTTTCGAATAAAACATTCTTGCTCTTCCCAACAACTTCAAATTGTATTTTTTCATTCAATAATCCTCCTTTTATCATCAATGGACGATCCATTTTGAATTTTATTTTTGCATCCTGATCAAAATTCGAATCCCCAAAAGTTGTAGGAGATGACTTGCTACGGGATGGAACGGTGGGTGGCCGAACGTTGAAGGAGCCACCAGCTGGAGGTTGTCGGCGACCCTCCGACGTCATTGGAGTCAAGCAGAAAACACACGCGACGGAGAATTTCAAATTCCATCTTTTCCCAAGAAAAATAGAGCTTCTCTCTCTTCAGTTAATTGCTAACACCAGTATTTAATTGGATTAGAAAAATTCAATTTTTATGCTTGAAAGATGATTTTACAACTAAAATAATCATTTCAAGATTTTAGTAAAGGTACCCTCTAAAAAAAAGAAAAAAGAAAAGAAAAGAAAAGAAAAAAAAAAGAGACACATTCATTAAATGTGTAGGAAAAAAAAAGTTGACTTCTCTTTTTAAATTTTGAATATCAGAGGACCCATTCATCCTTTAATATTTTTAACACTTGACTTTGTTGGGATTCAAAATTTTGATTCATCATCAAGCATTGATGTTCTATTGGATGTAAAATATATATCATCTAAAAGATTTGAAAAAGTTGAATTTCTACCTTCAATTTAATTCTCTTTGGATTAATTCTTAATTCAAAAAGAAAAAAAAGATGAAGAAGAAAACCCAATTTAGTTTGTAGAGAAACTTTGATCTGCGTTAACAAAATCTAAAGCCTGAAACCTCTCTAATTAGCAACTTGAGTAAGCCAGCTCATATCTTTAAACCATTATCAATAAAAAAATAAAGAGATGATAAATCTAACTGGAATTATAATGGTGCTAATTGTGCATTATTAAGTTTCACATAACTAACCTAATCAATATGCATAAACAAATCATTATCTAAATATCTTCAACTCTCTTTTAAATATCTCCCAATTTGAATGAGATTCTAGACATGATCCTGATGCTCAAGGATTTATAGTGATATTTATTAATATAAAAATCCCTTTATTTAACTTATAATTTTTGAAATTGAACTAAGGGACACCCCTTAGTTTTGAGATGATTGTCTAGTGTTCTCATCCATCGTGAGTAGATGTCACATCCAAATTTAAATCTATCATTAATTGAACTAGGATGTTAGAACATGAACGGTTCTATCCTTATTGATGTCAATGATATCTTTGTTTGAATCTTTATCAAACTTCAAACCAAATTTGACCTGGTCTAATCTTGGATATTAGAATTAGAAGGATTATAATCCCAATAAATTCCATGATAGCTTCATCAAATAAATATAAAATTCAATTCAAGGTATATCTTCACTTTATCATTAACTAGAATTAGATGTTAGAGTCTAAAAAACTCTAACCCCATTAAATAATCTTTCCATAGCATTAAAATTGAAAATATTTGAAACTACAATTCTCTTTAAAAAAAGTTGTTAAGTTTTGGCTATTTAAATAAAATTTATTTTGATCATATTCAAACTATATTTAGAGGGAGTCAACCCATCCTTTATTAATTTTTTGAATATTTTCCCACCTATTATTTTCTTTGGATTAAGACGATTAAAACTTAATGAATCTCTTTCAAATGTTATAAGAAAATTATCAAATGAAAAACAAAGCTTTCACTATTTGATGAAAATCAAATTTTTCTCAGTCATTGTGAGTATTTGATATTCCTTTGTGCTTTTACAATAAAAGATGCTCAAATACGCTCCTTGTTCTTTAACAACTCATGCAAAAGTCAAAATGTTTATAAGAAAATTTTATCACGTTGCATTTAGTTATTTTAGAACATGCAAATGAGAACTCTAGAAAATTAAGATGATTTTCTTTGAGTTACTCGATACAAATTCAATTATGGAATAAATTTTTAATTTAGATATTGCATTCCTCCTCAAGTGATCGAAACGCTTTGATAAACTTTTACTTATCAAAGATAGTTGAACTACTCGCCCTCTTTCTCCTTTTGTTTTCTTCACATATGATGATTTGATATAAAAACGTAATCCCTAGCGGAGTCGCCAGAACAACCTGTGGGAAAAAATTGAACTCTGCCACGTAGATTCGATGTTCTCCTATGTTGTAATTGAATATTGAATTGAGAATAAAGTACAGTCTCGGGAGGCTAACACAATAATCTATAATAGATTAAATATCAAAATAGGATTTTAAAAAAATAATATATCTATGATTAAACACAATTCAAAGAATAACATATCATCTCGAAAGATGAGCATGCAATTCTATATAATGCTCTTAAAAATAAAAATAAGATTTTAAAAATCCATCCATTCTTTTGATTAGATGTACCAAGGAGAACATTATATCATCTTGAAAGACAAACATAACATTTTTCAAAACATCAAAAAAACAAGAATGCATTTTATAAAATTCATCATCTCTAAAATTGAATATGATAAACATACTATTATATTATCTGAAAAAATAATAATAACTTTCTACAAGTATATTTAAAATTAGAAATGAGTTTTTAAATAAAATCTACATTCCCAGAGATTTTTCTCTTGTTTTATAATGTAATACCCATTAGTTAAAATTTTTGGTGGAATATCATGAAATTGTTTTTTAATTGGGGTTATAATCTCAATTGCTAGCTTAATTAATGCTTTAAGACTAATAAAAAGAAATATCTGCAAATAGTCTCTGTAGAGTGTTGAAGACATTCATATGTTACTCGAAATAGACTCATTATGTGCTTAAATGTATAAAGTAATAGTAATAACCAACATTTACCCCGCTATTTATCCTTTGTAACCCATGTAATCTATAAGTTGATTCAAACAAAGCAAGTGAATCCATAAAAATGTATTTTGACATTCTAAACATGTTGTGAAATCTCAAATGAAGTCCATAAAGTAGCTCAAAAATCAATTTATCGCCAATATGAGAAGATGTCATGCATGGTCTTCTTTAAATATAGACCAAAGTAATCACCATAATAATCAAAATACTTTTACCATTCATTCACAAAAATATAATTTATACTAACTAGCAGATCATTACATTCATTAATCTATCACAAACTTTGAACTCCAAAAGCATAAAAAGGAAATGCAAAACAAAATATAAAGAAGAATCTAGAGATTGTTCAATGTCACTACTCACGATCCTGACCCCTTCTCTGACCTGAAATTATTAAAGTCTACAAAATGAGCTAAAAAACCCAAAAGATAATCAAATATATATATCACTACTTTCAATGCAAACCAAAAAAATTAATATGTATGTTTAAATTCTAATCAATATCAATCATCACTTAATATGAGAAATAAAAATCTCGAAAATTAATAATAAAATTAATATGATTAGTGAAGTCAAAATAAATCTATTAAACTATAAGACATGGTAAAACATACCATCATACAATGAATTATGTAAATATGTTATATCATGTTATATCAATATTGATGCCAATACGATTTAAATTATACTATCAATCAATACAAATATACTATCATGTAAATGTATCAATCTTAATTAGGCTCAAATGTCAACCAATTGATATCAGACTACCCCAATTATCACACAACTAGATATTAATTTTAATTAGACCCAACTGTTAAATAAGACCCATGATGAGTCTATCTGATAATCATCGCAATTGATATTTTTTAACATTGGCTCAAAAATCTCTATTAGAAGTTCTTGACATTTTTGTTTATAAGCTCTTTTTGTTGCTTCTGCTGAAGTCGATGCTTCATTCTCAACCCCTTTTTGGCCATATAAAAATGTCCTTAAAAGGATCATTTTTTATTGGAGGGATTTCTACTCTCCTCGTGAAAGGGTTCACCTCTTCCACCTCAACTTCGCAATCCATCCCGAGGCCATCCTCATCCTCTGGGTGGAAAATTTAAAGTTGACATTATAGAGTTCTATCCTTTACTAGGGATTCGTTTGGGACGGCTTTCTTACTGCTTCTTAATGCAGCTTTCTAGTACAAAAATTAATTTTTTTCTACTAGAAAGTTACTTTAAGAAGCAGTTAGAAAGCCGCCCAAACGAAGCCTAGAATGACATTTAGACTGCCAATTGTCCTTTATCTACTTAATTTTTTAAATCTTCTTACTTAGCTTGCAAGCAAGGTCACTATATTTTTTATTAATTTTTTTCATTTTTTAAAATTTTTAAGTCAATTAAGACACTCATACACAATAAACATACACAAGCAACAAACTCAATACCCCTTAATTAATAGTCAAAGCTCCTAACCGACAAATCAATGTTAGCTGCATTATTAATTTTTCATTGAAATGATGCCTCGCCAAATAAATTGAAACAAGTAATTTCACCTGCTCTTTGTCACCTGCTGTGGAACTAATTATTCTGTGAGGTAGGATTGTCGTAAAGAAGATTTTTTGACAATTAAATCATATTTTTTTCATTTATTATTAATGGTTGCTTGAGGCTACAGATTAATCTTGAAACCTTTCATTTCTCTTTAACTTTAGCTCAATATATCTGCATTCCCTTATGGCATCACTCCCAACAATTTATGTGCGCATTATATCAACCAAGAGGAAGAGCTCCATTTTTTCGTTTCTAACGAGGACCTGATTGACCCAGGTCTTGCAATAATAAGTCATGTTCCAGTCATCTATACACAATGCCTAATTGGGTAAACTAAAGGCATCGTTCGCCTTTCTTAATGTTTTCTAAAGTAACTTTTTAGTACAAAAATTTCAAAAAAATTGTCTCAAATAAAGCCTAAATCTTAAGTTGTCATTTCTCTTCTAACCAGTACCCAAAGAACAACACATGTAGATGCATTTACAAAGAATAAAATCGGGCATATTCCATCTTATATGATCAACTTAAACCAGTTTCATTAAGCTGACAAAGTGATTCAAATGGCATCATATTAGGACTAGATTATCCCAGCAGCATTAGAAAGGTAAAATACCACCGGACAAGATATCCAGTCCCATAAATCAAGCTCTAAAATAGAATATGTTCAATAATGAAAACAAAAGGCTGAACGAAACCTTATACGGTACGGCAGAAAAAAGATAATCACTACAAGATGCAAAATCAACCAAAAAGTTTATGAAATTGTTAGATTGGGAACGACTTTCTTTCTAAAATTTTTTACAAGAAATCTACTTTAAGAAGCAGAAAGAAAACCATCCCAAACGAAGTCTGAGTATGAAAAGAAAATGTATGCGTTGTGTCACCAATCAAATGGCTTGATGACATTTGTTATTATTCTCCTATTTAAAGGACAAGAACTCTATAACCCCTTCAATAAAATTATTTTATTTAGCATGAATTATAATAATTCTGCTATTGCTAAATAGCATGAAAGTTCCACTTAAAATAAGTAAATAATTTCCGTGGGGAAAAAGACTAACCTGAACAAAGAAAAGGAAAACGAACAAATGAGCACAAGCAGAAATTGATGACCACAAAATAAGCTAGCCATCAAGCAGAGTCCCAACGTTGTGCCAATATGATGTTGATTTGCGCTTTCGTTGACACATACATAGTTAAAAAATTATCAATGTACGTAACGCCTTGCAAAAGCGATAAAAAAATGTAAAATATACCATTTGGTGCAAAAATATTGGGGTTGGATCCAAAGCTCATAAAAAAGCATCGAGAGTGCAAGAAATTTTGCTCAAAATAAGCTATGGTTTAACTTTCGTCACATGGAAACAGAATTAACAAAGATAATCGTTGTTAGCTTATAGACTATAGCCATTCTATATGAGATAGTTAACAGTTTCAGTTCACATGGAAACAGAATTAACAAAGATTTTCATCTAAAGCTTAAGCATAATCAACATAAGTGGTCAATAAATAGACCAGAAGAAAAATTTCATTAAGCAAAAAATTCAAAGCTAACCTTGAAATACTTGAAACATACTATATGCTTGAAGAACACCAACTATTCTAGCAATTGCACCCTGAAAGAGATCAAATGGAGTCTCTACTCCCTTGAGCAATATGTACAGTGATGGCGATTGCATTTAGGCATCTCCATCATTTAACTTCAGAGGCTTGGTTTCTTGAATATTAACTGCTTGGTTTCCTGAGTAATCCCCACTCTTAATGAAGTTGGCTCTCGAAACCATTCCACTACCACCCTAAAATCTCACTTTGGGATTTAGTCCAATCTTTTTCAATGTGAGGGACAAAAAATGATAGGAATCAAGTTCCAATATTTAGTAGAAAGTCAATGAAAATGAGTTCCAAAATTTGAACACATCTTCCTGCAGGAGATAAGAAATATCCACTTATGAGAGCTTGAAGGTCAACTTCATTTTTTCCCCCTTCTAGAAAAAAAACAATAATAAAATAACATAAAACAATGTTGAGGCTTATTTAATTCATACTTGTAACAAAATAATATAAAATGAATGGGATGTTGGGTTAAAATGAAACTCACTGCAATTCAAACAAACACTAAATCAAATTCGCAAAAAAAGAGTTCATAGGAAATAAATAAATATCATTGAAACTTTGGTGATTAACTTTTGGAACTAAACCTTCATTTCCAAAAACTAGCGGTAAAACAAACTGGTCTGTCAAAGTTTGTTTATTATGAAAGCGGAGATAAACATAATAAACAAATCTGAGTGAATATTTATATCCCTAGAAAGAGGATTTGATGGACTTCACAATCAAGTCAAACTTTTGTTAAAGCTCCTCTCAAAATAGAAGTTTACTGCTTTGCTCAAGGACTTTTTTTTTTTATTATTGAACACAGAAAATTTTCTCCGTTACTCTACCAAAGCACCAGTTCTTCTCAAGATCAAAGCTGCCATCAGATAAAATTTTGGTTTTTCTAAAGAGCAACCTCTAAAAAGGGAAATCCAGTTGTGCCTAATCATTTGCCTCATACAATAAAGCTTATTGATTTACAATAAGTTACAACAGTAGAAATTTTCTGTCTGCTAAAGCTTCTTTCATTTCCACTGTTACATGGGTTTGATGACTTTCCTCAAAGTTTGCTGTAATGGTAATGACCATAACAAAAAAAAATGTTAAATGACTATTAATTTATCAAATCTATGTTAATATATAATCAATCAAACTGCATGATGTTGATGGTTAAACTCGTTATTTTATGTTATGAGATATTGTATTGATCAGTTTTAATGATGTAATTTAAAGTTTAGGTGCAGTCATGATTGCATTGAGTAACTTTCACTTGTTTCATTAGTATTCTGTTAGACTGGACATATCAGACCGGCTTACGAACAACCGAGGCAAAACTCTCCGCCAATCTTCGCCTCCTGCATGTCGATCAAACTGACAATTTAAAAAGAGCGGTTTTAGATGGATTTTTATGAAGTTTAGGAAAGAAATTAAATGTAGGGACTGTCTAGAGATTTCATTTTGAATTTACGCATTAAATAGTTTGATTTCCTAGAGTTAGGACATATTGAATTTGGCTGAAATTTGAGATATCTCAGGTTTAGGTTTTGGGCTCTAGCGGCGTCTAGAGATTTGGGAGAGATTGAACCTCCTCTAGAATTGAGGATCAACTGTATCTTTCTATTTTCCATTTCTATTTCATCAAATAATACAAATTATCTACTGTTTTCGTGGCTTTGTGAGAATTTTTGTCGAGAATTCTCTTTGTTTTCCGAATATTGATAGAAAATACTTGAGATCTACGAGTGTTTCCTATCAAATTGGTATCGGAGCAGATTTTGGAATTGTTTTGGGGTTTTTTTCTATGAAACCAGCTGCTGTTTTTCAACTAGAAGAGGGGTTATTTTCTGTTTTCAAGGGTCAAATTCAAGATTTTTGAGTCTACAAATATCCGGGTATTGATTGCAGCCAAGAAACTGGATGTGTTGGAGGATCTCCTTGAGTGGAGATCAAACAAATGAAATCAGAAATTTCAGATCTACAAATTCAAGTTTCAGATTTAAAGAAAGACATTTTAGCCATCCACGAGAAGATGGATGAGAATTTTTCCAACTTTGGGGAGATGTTGAAGAAAATGCTTGAGAGCCAAACCAAAATATTACCGTTGGAGGGGAGGGAAGGCATCGACAACCAGGGAGATGGGAAAAACCCTAAGCCAATCAGGCAAAAGGGAGATCATGAGGAGGAGTCTCAAAAGGGAGAAGAGAGAATACCTCTTCTAGAGCCTATTCCTAAGGAAGAGTCAAGCAGAGGGTATGATGAGAGGCATAAGGAGGTAGGGCAAGAACGAATAAGTGTTGATTTGGAGAGGAGAGGGGCGAGATTGAAAAGAGAAATGGGTAATTATGACCAAAGGAGGCTGAATATGAAAACGGAGGGGTTTGTTATGATCCAATGGGTGCTGAATTTGAGAGGAGAATGTGAAAATTTGATGAAAGGCTGAGGTATGAACGTAAATGGGATGATTGTGACACTTGGGGAGAACCACCCCCTTGGGGATGGGGAAATTAAGAAGGAAACAAAGGGAAAGAAGCCGTTCTGAGGGCGAGGAAATTAAAGATGCCTATCTTTGAGGGAGAGCATGCACATGGGGGTGAATCTACAGGGTGGAAAGGTACTTTACTGTCAATAGGTTGACAAGATGAGAAGCTGACGGCAACCAAAATGTACTTGGAAGGGAAAGCTTTAGCTTAGTACCAATGGAGAGATACGAGGCAACCACTAAGGACTAAGAGGGAGTTTAAGGGCTGCCTGTTGGAATGTTTCCAAACCAGCAGAGAAGGAAACTTCTACGAGCAGTTCTTCTCCTTAACACAGGATGGTGCAGCGATGGAATATCGGAAGAGATCGAGTACCATGCTAGTCGATTGGACCGTCTTCCTGAGATAGTGCTAGAGGAAAATAGAGAAAAATTTCATAAAATGACTAACGCCAGAGATCCGAGCAGTGGTTAGAGTAATAAGACCTCATGAATTGGGAGAGACCATAGAACTAGCTCAATTGGTGGAGGATTAGAGACACCTGGAGAGAGATACGGGAGGCGGTAACTCAGGAGGTCAAAACAGAAGGACCACCACCTTTCTAGCACCCAAAGAGGTGACACTAGGTACTCTTAGGGAGTAGGGCTGCAAACGAACCGAGCCGAGCCGAGTATGTGAGTGTTCATGTTTGTGTTTGTTTAACATTAGCTTGTTCATGTTTGGTTCGCGTTTGATTCAAGCTTTATTATTTGTGTTCATGTTTGGTTCATTTAATTTAAGGGTGTTCATGTTTGGTTCATGTTCGTTTGTTTAGTGCTTATCGAGCTTTAAACAAGCTATGTTCGTGAACATATTTCACAAACAATCTGTTGAACAAGCAAACCTTAAATTTGTTCATAAACATCCTAAACAAACAATCTAACAAAGATAGACAAATATGAAATGTTTCTTGTTATTAATAAAAAATAATTATATTATTATGTTATAATTAAAGTTTTTATATTATGTATATTTATCAATTTTATAATAACATATTATTTAAGTTTTTATCGAGCGATTTTAATAGAACCCGAATAAAGCTTTTTATCGAGCTTGTTCATGAACATCAACTGATGTTGTTCGCGAACATAAACGAGCTGAACGCATTAGTGTTCAAGCTTGTTTATTTAAGAATCGAGTATTTAAAATATTGTTTAAGTTTGTTTGTTAGTTAATTAAACGATCACGAACGAGCTTTAATCGAACCGAACAACAAGTACTTCGTCGAACGTTTGGTTCGCTTGCAACCCTATTAGGGAGACTTCGAAGGAGAAGACAGTAGGAGTAAGACCGGGGGATAACTTCAAAAAGCTCACATAAACGAAATTACAGGAGAAAAGGGCAAAGGGGCTCTGCTTCAAATGTGAGGAGAGTTATATGCCGAGGCATTAATGTAAGAACATAGCTTTTCAGGTTCTTACCATTCATGATGAAGAAGAAATGGAGGAGGGTGTCATTTTTCCACCTTACATACAAGGTGGATCTTTGCGGGAGAGTATTATTAGACCGGTTCAGCCGATCCATATCGGACCAACTTATGAACAACAGAGGCGAAACTCTTCGCCAATCTTGGCCTCCTGCATGTCAATCAAACCGCCAATTCAAAAAGAGCAATTTTGGAAGGATTTTTTATGAACTTCAGGAGACAAATTGAATATAGGGACTGTTTAGAGATTTCTTTTTGAATTGCATGCATTAAATAGTTTAATTTTTTAGGGTTAGGACATCTTGAATTTGGTTGAAATTTGAGATATCTTAGGTTTAGGTTTTGGGGCTCTAGCGGCGTCTAGAGATTTGAGAGAGATTGATCCTCCTCTTGAATTGAGGATCAACTGTATCTTGCTATTTTTCATTTCTATTTCATCAAATAATACAAATTCTCTATTGCTTTTGGGGTTTTGTGTGGATTTTTGTGGAGAATTCTTGTTGTTTTCTGAATATTGACAGGAAATACTTGAGATCTACAAGTGTTCCCTATCAAATTCTAAATCCAACAAGTACTTGATTAAATGAAGGAAATGTAACCCACACTCCATATTGCTAGGAGAATGATTTCAATTCCATCTGTAGTTTGTATTATATGTTTTAAGTTATTCATCAATGAGTTGAAACTATGGTGGTGGCTGTTGTTATCCTTTAAATATCTTTATGTGACATGTAATATTATAATTTGTCCATTTAGATGCAAAAATGAAGTTCCAAGGCTTATTTATTTTTATGGTATCTTATCATGGCATAAATTAACTATGGATACATGACAATAAATCCTATTTTCGGTATTATGGCTTCTACTGTTGATGTCCTCTTCCTTCAATTGGAATGCATTGATTATATGTAATGTATATGGTAGTCTTCAATCTTCTATATTTCACATGGCTCTTATTCTCTTACCTAAATTTATTGTCTTTTGGAAGATAGTATTCAACTCTAAACAATCCGCTCATATCAATTTTCATTCATACTCATTAGCCACATTACTTTCATCAACAATATCGTTGCCATGACACAAGCCCTGGATGATAAAAGTAGAAGATTGTGTTATGTAATCGACAACCATCATAAAACTTATCGAATAATCATGAAATGAATTTACCTGGATACATAACATTTGTGGGGATTGTCATCTCGAGTTAATAGTTACAATGGAGCTTGTTTTCGTGAAGTAGAACCTATGAAAAATTAGTGCACCTTCTCCAGACTTACTAGATGAACCCTCACTGAGCCAACAAAGTAACTAACCAAAAATTATGAAAGAAATTCTCAAGAAGCTTCAAATTATTTGGATTGTTTTATCTCATTCATATTAATATTATGCTCCTTCAAATTTATGTCACTAATTACTATAATTAATGTTCTAATGTGATATTAGAAATCATTGTTAGAATAATGTAATGTATGACTCAACATTAAATTCTATATTGTTTGACAGCAATTGAAGAGTATTGTTGGAGCATTGTACTAAATTTTGAATCTATATTATAATCTTTGTTTGATAACTGCTAGCACGAATTAAATTCAATGTTTATGAATTGTTATATATTGATTATTAAGAGGTGATACCGAAATTTTTATTAAATTTTACTCATGAAAAAGAATTATCACCAACAGCATAATAATAATTAATCAAACAACTAACAAATTGAAGCAGATACATTAATTAATAATTTATCATGATGTTTTGTCAAATATAACATAAGCTAAAGCCTGAAACCAGCTAAACAATTTTCTTAACTTGTTAGCTTAGAGCATCTCATTCTTTTCACCAAACAAACAACTCAACCTTGATTAACAACTTAGCTGATTTAGCCAGGCTTGGCTTAGCTTAAGACAAGAAAAATAGGCCCAAAAAGACAGAAAAAAAGAGAATATATAACACAGGGGATCCAATTTCCATAAATTGGTAGCAATCAAGGATCTATTTAAGCCTCTTTAAGATCCAAGTAGGCAGTAGTTAGTATACATATTGATCAATGCTTGCTTTTGGATGTGCTTTCTTTTGGATTTGATGGACTTCACAATCAAGTCAAACTTTTGTTAAAGCTCCTCTAAAAATAGAAGTTTACCGCTTTTACTCAAGGACTATATATTATTGAACACACAAAATTTTCTCCGTTACTCTACCAAAGCACCAGTTCTTCTCAAGATCAAAGCTACCATCAGATAATTTTGGTTTTTCTGAAGAGCACCCTCTAAAAAGGGGTATCCAGTTGTGCCTAATAATTTGCCCCATACATTAAAGCTTATTGATTTACAATAAGACAATAAGTTACAACAGTAGAAATTTTCTGTCTGCTAAAGCTTCTTTAATTTCCATTCTTACATTGGTTTGACGACCTTCTTCAGAGTTTGTTGTAATGGCAATAATGACCATAACAAAAAAAAAGTTAAATGACAATTAATTTATCAAATCCATGCTAATATTAAATCAATCAAATTGCATGATGTTGATGGTCAAACTCATTATTTTATGTTAGGAGTTATTGTATTGATCATTTTGATGAGTTTTAATGATGTAATTTAATGTTTGGGTGCAGTCATGATTGCATTTAGTAACTGTCACTTGTTTCATTAGTGATTTCGTTCGATTAAATGAAGGAAATGTAACACACACTCCATATTGCTAGGTGAATGATTTTAATTCCATTTGTAGTTTGCATTATATGTTTTAAGTTATTCATCAATGAGTTGAAACTATGCTGGTGGGTATTATCCTTTACATATCTTGCATGTGACATGTATGAATATCTTTTGTCCCTTTAGATGCAAAAATGTACTTCCAAGGCTTATTTATTTTTACGTATCTTATCATGGCATTAATTAACTGATAACATGACAATATATCCTATTTTTTGTATTATGGCTTCTTGTGTTGATGTCCTCTTCCTTCAATTGGGATGCATAGATTATACATAATGCATATTGTAGTCTTCAATCTTCTGTATTTCACATGGCTCTTATTCCCTTTCCTTAATTTATTGCCTTTTGGAAGATAGTATTCATTCTAAATAATCTGCTCATATCAATTTTCATTCATACTCATTAGTCAAAATACTTTCATCAACACTGTAGTTGCAATGAAACAAGCCATGGATGATAACAGTAGAGGATTGTGTTAGGTAGTCGATAAATAGCATAAAACTTGTTGAATAATCATGAAATGAATCAGCAATAACTTGGATACATAATATTTGTGTGGAACGTCAACTCAAGTTAATAGTTACAATGGATCTTGTTCTCATGAAGTAGAAGTTATGAAAAGAAAGTGCACCTCCTCCAGACTTACTACATGAACCCTCACTGAGCCAACAAAGTAACTGACCAAAAATTATGAAAGAAATTCTCAAGAAGCTTTAAATTATTTGCATTGTTGGAATGTGATATCTCATTCATATTAATATT
This sequence comes from Dendrobium nobile, assembly GCA_022539455.1. Classification (NCBI taxonomy): domain Eukaryota; kingdom Viridiplantae; phylum Streptophyta; class Magnoliopsida; order Asparagales; family Orchidaceae; genus Dendrobium; species Dendrobium nobile. The sequence goes on along the minus strand of CM039723.1, from coordinate 59,856,884 downwards.
ATGCTTGATAAGATTAGAGAGAGTCGTCTTAGATGGTTTGGTCACATAAAACGGTGGCCTTCTGATGACCCAGTTAGGAAAGTAGAGGTCTTAGATTTGACTTATGTTAAGAAATGTAGAGGTAGACCTAAAAAAACTTGGTTAAAAAATATTAGAAATGATCTTTCTCTATTAGATTTAAACGAGAATTTGACTTTTAATATGACACAATGGAGAAAAAGGATTCATGTAGCCGACCCCACATAGTGGGATAAAGGCTTGATATTGTTGTTGTTGTTGTATATTAATATTATTCCTCTTCAAATTTATGTAACTAATTACTATAATTAGTGTTCGAATGTGATATTAGAAATCATTGCTAGAATAATGTAATGTATGACTCAACATTAAATTCTATATTGTTTGACAGCAATTGAAGAGTATTGTTGGAGCATTGTACTAAATTTTGAATCTATATTAAATTTTGTCTTTGATAACTGCTAGCATGAATTAAATGCAATGTTTATAAATTTTTATATGTTGATTATTAGGTGAAACCTAAATTTTTATTAAATTTTACTCATGGAAAAGAATGATCACCAACAGCATAATCATAATTAATCAAACAACTAACAAATTGAAGCAGACACATTAATTAATAATTTATCATGATGATTTGTCAAATATAACAGAAGCTAAGCCTGAAACCATCTAAACAATTTTCTTAACTTGTTAGCTTAGAGCATCTCATTCTTTTCACCAAACAAACAATTCAACCTTGATTAACAACTTAGCAGATTTAGCCAGGCTTGGCTTAGCTTAAGCCAAGAAAAATAGGCCCAAAAAGACAAAAAAAAAAGAAAATATATAACATAAGGGATCCAATTTCCATGAAATGGTAGCAATCACGGATCTATTTAAGCCTCTTTAAGATCCAAGTAGGCAGTAGTTAGTATACATATTGATCAATGCTTGCTTTTGGATGTGCTGATCATTCAAAGAAGTTCTTTAGAAATTAAAAATTAGTGCAGGATGACCTCTTTTTGAAAGACAAGTCATCTGTAAAATAAGATATTATTAAATGTTGAATTTGCAAATGGTTTCACCAAACAAACCAAGGCATGAATTACAGTTATGGATGAAATACCCTGTGCCTAAATCACCAGGAAGGCTCATAGACCCTATAGTAGGAGTGCGAAATAACAACATATGTGGATGGCACTAGAAAAACAGTTTTGCAAATTAACATGCATACTTAGGAGGGTATAAACTGAAATTAGAGAATTCAATCGGTTAAAAACTAAGAAAATTAGGATTGTAGCAATGCCATCATTGACACATACCTCAAGAACAAACCTCATGGCAGCTTGTTCCACTATGTTCCTCCCTATAAACACGTTGATAGCCTTATCACAAGGAGCAAAAATGAATAAATAAATAAAAGTGTAAGCCCAATTGCTCAATTTTCATAACATGAGGAAACAAATGAATTTACATATAATATATAACACTCAAAATATTAAGATTTATATATTTAACATAAAGCTTCACTATTCACATGCAAATCAATCCAAATATCAAAAAAAAAAACCTCCACTAACCATCTCACGGCATTGCCCAATCCCTTCACTTCCCCATCAATTTATCATCCTTTATACGCCATCGGTCTAGTGGCCCTAATTGCCCATCATGACTTCCTTAGCCATGTTTTCCCCTCCCAGCTGCCACCATTGCCATATTTATAGCTCCGTCCACCACGTCCACCATTTCTGATGAGTCACCAAGTAGATGAGCTTGGTCAACAAAGGCAATCTACCTCTTCCCTCCTTCTTCTTGGCTAGGTCCATTAACTCCAAGTGTTAGGTAATGTAAATAAAAAAGTTCATGTATCTAAAACCTAATGTTTTGAGTTCTAGGTATGTAAATCCCTCCTCACAATGGTATGGACTTCAACCAGCAAGCTATAGTAAATATGCAGCATAATAATACTCATTTTAGAATAAATGATTAAATTTTCACGATCACACCCCTACAAACTCCCTCCAATCATGAAATACTATTTTCCTCATATCTGGTAGTATCAAGTTGCCCAGGTTTTATGGACGCACGAGATTTTCAAAAAATAACAGCTTAGAAAATACCCAAGCACTTTGGCACAGCACCTCCCCAAGCTGAAGGAGCGGATGACATTAAGGTGGCTGTGGCCGTGCTTGTTAAGGCCACCATTTTCTGCGCTTGAAGGCCTGTGGATGAGAAGGAAATTATATGATTAACAAATAGACAGAATACATCAGATCATGTAAAAATAGTTGTATTACTGAGGATTCCCCATTGCCGCCTCCGCCTCCGGGAACCTAAGCCAACAAAAGTGTGGTTCTCCCAGCAGCTTCGCTCCTTAGGGTTTCAAATTGGAGTTCGGCGACATAAGAATTTATAGACCTGGCCAGGCGTAAATAGAGAAAAGAATTGGAGCTCTTATAACAATAAATAAAATTTATTAAGGATGCTCTTTTTTTTTTTTTTTTTTGAAGAAAATGGCAATAGCTTTAAAAAGAAAAAGAAATTACAATCTAATGAAAAGAAACTAAATCATCACATTCCTCCTTTAACAAAGACAAAAATGAAGGAGGAATGTCAACACTACTAATATCATCCGAAATAAAATTACTAAGTAAAGCATAATTAGCACATAAATCACCTAACTTATTACAACTTCTTTTGGAAAAATTAAAAATAACTTGATTAAACTCCTTTAGAAAAGAAAAATCTCTCTCCAAGAAATGGTTGTACTTTAACTTGGAACATCTATAAGAACCTTGAAGAAGTTTAATGATATTGAAATTGTCCCATTAATTAATTATACATTTTGCTTCCATCATCCAATCTTCAATAACCTTCTCCAATGAACTGATTGTCATCAATTCCAACTGAGCTACATCCCAATGTAAACACATAAAACCAAAAGCAAACAAAAACCTCCCTTTATGATCTCTAAATACACCACCAACACCAGCTCTATTAGATTTTAAAAGACAAGCATCTATATTCACCTTTAGCCATTCGGGTGGAAAAGGATGCTAAGAAGAAGATGACAACTGAAATAACTGATTAGCATCCCAAATTCTCGAATGAATATGAGGATGGGAAGAAGCCGAAGCAAAACATAAAGCATTTGCAGCAATAAACACCAAACCATCCTCTTTCTCACCATGTATAACCTTATTCCTACTTTTCCAAGAAAAGAAAACTGTTGTACAGTATAAGGTTCCAATAAAGGATTATTATGGGAAAGCCTTTTCAACTTATAAATGCAATTTACAACAGAAGAAAAGGTCGGAACTTGAAAACCCCATTTATTCAGAAGTTTTAACACAAGGATAAGTAAAGATTATCCAACAACTATATGATTCTCATCTTCCACCGCAGCACATCCTCTAGAACAAGTATTCTGATTCGGTAGCCTCCTATGTAGTAAAAAAGCTTCTTTTGAATAGTTTCAAATTTGTTTCTAAATTTGTTTCTCATAGGAAACAAGGAACCATATTTAAGAAAGTCATCATTAAAGGAAACATAGTAGTGACAACCTTGAATCAAAACGACTGATAAATGCCCCTATACATCAAAATGAAAAAACTTCAAGAGGTCTATAAATAATAGTATTTGATTTAGAAAAAGGTGGTCTATGACTAATTGTAAATTTTGGTTAGCCGAGTGAATGCTTTGACCAATATTGCAGATAGGTATATTGAAGCTTAGTCGTTGCTGAGGAATACTTTATTAGTTCTCATATAGGAGACGTACAGTTAAAATTGAGTTACTTAGATGGGCCAGCCATAGAACCATTGAAATAACCATCGTATCACATCATTAAAAATATGCCGCCAAAAGAGTTCCACACAAGGTATAAGTTCCAGTTTTGTAATCCAGTTCCATAATTTTCTTCAACTGAATCCTCAATTAAATATTTAGTAACCATTCCAGCAATAGTTTTCCCAGACATCCTCGCATTTAGCTCTATATGATCCATTACAGTGAAGTATTTATATGAATTTGAAGAATAAATCAACCAACTGCTTACCAAAATATTTTCCCAACTGAGCAACATTCCACGAGCCATCAGAACTAAAATTATTAAGGCCATATCCCACCTCTTCCAAATTAGCAACAAAAGTTGGCCATTTCAGCACACTCCTATCAAGAATCTAGACATCCTTTAGCACATTTATAGACTCTCCATTTGCAACTTCACATCTAACAATCTGACAAAGGGACAGAGCACCATTCACAATAATTCTCCAAGTGGCTGAACATCCTCTCTTTACTTCAGCATTCCAAATATCACTACCATACTTTGCAATCAAGTTACAGTTAAGAAGAGAGTTGGGTTTACCTATAAGATTCCAAGCAAATTTAGTACGAAGAGGGCCTGCTTTAGAAACTGCAGATGAAACCCATGTCCACCTTTGTTTTTTGGTTTGCATAAAACCTCCTAAGCAACATATTGAAGACAAAATTTATCATTGTTCTTATGCCAGATAAAACAACTACACATTTTATCTAATTTATTTAAAATTCCCATAGGTACAAGAGAATACGTAGCCAAAAATATGGGAAGAGAAAGAAAAACAAATTTAACAAGAACCATCCTTCCTTCTAATGAAATAAATTTGTTAGACCAAGAATTCAATTTACTCCATGCTTTTTCCATCATATTGTGAAATTATGAAACAACAAGCCTCCTCAAAGTAATCTTTACTCCAAAATAATTCAACTCCTTCACAACTTTGAATTTCAACAAGTGAGAAATAGCTTTCTTCTTCTTCTTCATGTCAATAGATTTTCCAAATATAATGAAAGATTTCTGCATATTAATAATTTGGCTTGACCACTTGTTGTAGTTAAAAAGAATATCTTTTAATTTTTTAACACTTTTATAACTAGCTTCAGAAAAAACAAGAATATCATATGCATATAGTAAGTGCAAATCTTAGGGGTATTAGGAGCAATTTTAATTCCAAGATTACATCCTTTTTGTATAAAAGCATTTGTCAAAAGCTGGGAACAAATAATAAACAAATAAGGAGACAAGGGACATCCTTGTCTAAAGCCATTCCTTGCTTCGATCCAAGTAGAATTATTGCCATTCACCAATATAGAAAATCTTGGATCCACCACACACTCCAAAAGAAGCTCAAAAATTTTTAAAGGAAAATTAAAATACTGTAGATCTTACCTTAAAGTAGACCACCTCATGCTATCATACGATTACTCCATATCTACCTTAAAAACCACTAATCCTTCCTTAGCTTTAGAAAATATGAATTTATTGAACACTTCTTGAGCCAACAAAATATGGTCAGATAAAGACTGGCCTTTAATAAAAGCGCTTGTTCCTCTGATATGATTTTATGAATAACCATCTATAGTCTATTTTAAAAAAAATTGCCACCAATTTATAAATAGACAAGCAAAAACTAATTGGACGATAATTCAAAGGAATAACCAGATTACTAATTTTTGAAATGAGAATAATGAGAGTTTCTTTTCAAGTACGAGACATCTTACCAAATGAAAAGAACTGATTAATGGCCTTCCAAACATCTTCACTAATGATTCCCTAATAATATTTAATATAAGAGAGTAATCCCATCAATGCCTGGAGAAACATTACTCCCAAGTTTATTAACCACCAACTGAAGTTCATCTTTAGAAAAATCCTTATCCAAAAATGATATTTCACCATCTCTAAGAGTATACATAGTTTTTAGCTAACCTTGTAGAACACACTTCTTCTCCCTCTTTTGGTGGAAGTTTGAAAGCGGGTTTTAAAAAGTGTTAGTTTTCTTTGGAATTTTGAAATTGACTTTGGATTCAAATTCTGAGGTCGAACATCCCATTAGAAAAGTCATACACCTTGAAGGGTGGAAATAAGATTTCAAAATGGGGTTCAAATTTAGAATTGCAAATCATACCTTGAATATTATAACTAGATTCAAGAAAGAACTGCGTATGACATCGAAATGTCAAAATGGAGTTTAATTTAATTTCTAACTATGATATTCTAGGTTAATTATCATTAATTTCATGCCTAGAGCCTTATTAAATAAGGATATATCTCCTATAAGGAATAAGATATCATTGATTTGTAATTATTCAAACATAACCATAACGATCGTCATTGGTTCAATTTTTTCAAAGAAGACTAATTTTAATTTTGAAAATTTCTTTCAGGAAATTTGGGATTAAGTTTAGATTTCAATTTTGAAATCGAATTAACCATTAAGGGTGATTTATTACCTCAGAAGGTGAAAATGAAATCCCTTAACTGATTCAGACCCAAAATTGTAGATTTTGTCTTGAATATATAGCCTAATTTAAGGTATGACCACATATGATCCCGGAGGGTCAAAATAAAGTTTAGCCAAATATTGGACTATGGTATTCAAGAGAAGTGATCGCTAATTTCATATTCTAATTTATATTAATACATGATATATCTCTGTGGAGAAAGAAAATATCATCCTTTAGCAATCATTCAAACATGATGATGACAATTATTATAAATTTGATTTCCCAAAAGAAATATAAATTAAGTTTTAAAAATTGATTTTAAAAATTGATGTGGGTTCTAAATCTCCTACAAGTGCAAGCCCTCATAGTTAATTACATCATAAAAATCAGAATTTCCTATGAATACTCTTGATTAAAATAACTACAACATTTTATTTAATGATTTTCTATGAGTGATATCAAAGTAATTGGATTTTGAAATTTCAACTAGGAATGGATTGAAATTGGAGCACTTATTTTGGAGTCAATAGAAGAGGGGTAGGAGACACTTGGAGAATCTAAAATAATTCATAAGTATCCCGACCTAATCTATGTGTTGGACTTTAAGTTTTGGATTGAAAAAAGATTTAGTTTGAGTTAAATGTTTTATTAAAACTTTGGGATTGTATTACCAGAGGTTGGGGTCTTATAATTCAAAATCTGCTCCAAATCCTAAATCTAAAGTGGGCACCAAATAATGGTGTCCCAAATCTAACTAATGTAATACAAAATATGGACTTACCCTAGCCTGGATTGGGGAGCCAGCTAACCACCTAGTCAATTTTAAATCCATGAGTCCGATCATTTTATGAAAGAGTGGTATGGACACTTTTATTAAGGTTCTAGAGAGCTGGGGTCAACATCTAGAGGTTGTCTTAAGTGGTCCCTTGACTTATGTTCGATGAAAATGCTAAAGACAAAAATGCAATTAAGATTTAGACTCTTTTTAAGTGTGTTTCTAACGCAATGCATACTGATCAACTCAATTAATACTTGAAATTGGAATGAAACAATTTTTTTAAAAAGACATAAAAATAGTTTTTGTCCTAGAGATCACTATAGGAAAATCACCCATTACCGGCAGAATTTTTTGGCGGCTTTCTGGTGGTCAATTTTCCGGCGATTTTCCGTCTATTTTCCGACAGATTTTAGATGGTTAATTTTCCGACTACATTTCCGGCGGCTTTTAAATAATTTAAATAAATATTAAAAAATTTATTTATTTAAATAATTTAACAAAAAAGATTACAGCAAAATGATTGAGTGTTTGATATGAATTTCAATTGAATAGAGTTCGAATCCCACCGACTGCAAACGGGTAGGCGGGTAGACCAGCGGGCAATGGGCATCGGGCAGTCGGGTGGAAGGTAGGGCACGGCGTCCGGGCAGTCGATCAACGCGGGAATGCAGCGGGCAGTGTGGGATTTCTTCTGGGTAGGCGGCCAGCGTGCCTAGGCAGCTTGTCGATCAGCAGGTAGTCGTGCAGTCAGCGGCGCCCAAAGAGCGCCGGATAGCCACCCATGTGGCCAGAGAATTTTTTTTTGAATTTTTTTAATTGTTAGGTGGCCAAAGAGCGCCGAAAAGCCGCCGGAATATTTTACCGCTGAAAAAAATTTTCTGGCACGTGTTTTACCGGCGGCCAAAGAGCACTGGAAACCGCTAGTAGATTCCAAAACCGTTGGAAAATTATCACTTTTTGTCAGAAAAAAGCCATCGGTAATTAATGATTTTGTTGTAGTGGATTGCACAGATTCCTCTTGATATACCTGCACCCTCATAGGCCAAGTGGTCTACCAAAACTTACAGGCAGGGAGGTACCTAATAAACGAAAAAGAAGACTACAACAAAGATGTTATGCAAACTCCCAGCAATCTTAGTCTTACTTCTTAGACCATTAGAGTTTCTACGTTATCCTAAAAAATTTATTTAAATTTGAGTAGAAAACTTTTTTACACAACCTCATGAGCCTCGTGTATCCAAGCTAAATAAAAAAATGGTACATAATCGTCCAAAAACTAAAAAAATCAGGCAGTCCTATGTAATTAAGACAACTCAAATACATCAATATAATCAAACTAATTAATAAATGTCTATAAGCAAACTACCTTACTTATTATAGCCCAAAAATGTAGAAATTAAAAGTAGCCAGTAATCCTAGTACAAATGCAAGTTCCTTTGAGTGGGATACTCTTTGCCTTCAGCACCTATCTCTTCTCCTTTTTGGACTCCTTGGATTCTTCGTAGTTGGATACCCAAATAAAAAAGAAAACTCTTCCCCTGAAGGGGAGGTTGTTCTTTTTACTTTGGGTATGAAAGTGATACAAACTTGGGCTCCCAAATGGAAAAGGACTAACCCCCTAAGGGGTATCCTTTCCTCTTTGGAATCCAACTTTGGATCTACGTATCATAAACTCAAAGTGCAACTTTTACAACTCAATACTTGAATAAATTACATTAATATAAAAATGAAAATTTTAAACTCTTATGCAGAGTTATCCTAAGCATTTAATAATCAAATTAATTCCCAAGTAGTTATATATATGCGCACAGAAAAGTAAACACACTTGACCACGCTTCTTTTTTTTATTTTGGGGGCTAAGCAGTTGAAGCACCTATAATAAATATATTTATTATTTATTTAACCTCATTTATTACCCTACGTGAGTGTGGCCACCTGTAAAAATTTCATTGAGCATCAAGATCATTCCTAACCTAAGGGTAATCTAATCGCCCACTATATCAATCCACAGAGTGCAGTAAAAGTAAACAAACACATAAAGAAATTTCAATCATAACATGCAATGAAATTTAAAAAAAGTGGCACACAGCAGAAAAGTAAATATCGACATAGTCTAGGTCTAGAGTTAGCTTTCCTAGCAAATCATCTAAAGTATGTGTAGAAGGTCGTGTGGCTGGAGTAGATCCTAAATTGGGTTGTTTGTTAAGATTGTCTAATGTTTAAGTTTGTTAAAAGTTGAAGAAGAACTTAATGTTTAAGTTTAATTATTAATGTGTTAAATCTTGATTTGGATTTATTTTAATTATTAGATGATTGCCACTTTTGTTGCTCACTGAGGCCGTGATATTTATTTCACCTTGCTTGGGGCTATGTTAGTAGCCTCGTATGCATGGTTTACCTAGTAGCAATCAGGGTTGATTTAGTTGTTTATGAATTAGGGGTTGATTAATATTAATTAATTATTAATTTTAAGAGTTAAATTAATTTATGTTTTCCATCAACAAATTTGTGGTATTGTGCCACAAGGCTCGAGGAACCAGGCCTTCTTAGAACACATAGCCCTATAGCCCGGAGTAGTCCTTTCTAAAAACCTTATTGATGTAGTTGGATTAAAGATTTTAATTTAGTTTAGCAATTAAAAGTGACTTTATTTTGATGTTTTATACTCCATTGAATCCATCGATGGCGTTGTGCCACCAGGCTCGAGGAACCAGGCCTCCTCAATACATGTAGCCCCACAACTCAGAGTAGTCTATCCAATAAACTTTATCTTTGGAGTGGTTTTTGTTTATTAGGATGTTGGTTAAGTAGTTTATTAATTAAATTAGAATTTTTTTTAGAATTTTAATGAATTGTTGAATATTTTAGAGTTATTAGAATGATTTAAAATCATTAATTAAGGGTCAAGAAGTTAACTTTTAAAATTAAAGTTAATTTTGAAAGTTCCAAATTTTTAAAAAATATTAGGACTTTTAATGAGTAATTAGACAATTAGTATGCTCAATTTGGAGTTTCCTATAAAAAGTTATGAATTTTTGATGTTTTGACTTGATTTTGATTTAAGTTTGACCTGATTTTTTGGATTTTTGACTTTGACTGATTTTTTAAGTTTGAAATTTTTGTAAAATATTGGATTTTGATTTGAGTTGAATGCCTTTGAGTTTGATTAATTTAGATTTTTTTTATAATTAGTTATGATTTTTAGAAGTTTGAGAATTTATTGAATTTTTAAATTGTTTTAATTAAGGATATTTTAATTATTGTGATCCAAATCAGCCTCAAACCTCATGGAATCACCCCCAAAGGTCCAAAATAACCTAACGGGATGTTTCCAAGCATTTGGGGATTCTTTTTGGAATTTTTAATTATTTTTAATTAATTAAATTAGTAAAATATTAATTTTTAATTAAAATTAAATTAAGGTTGAATTGGATGTCAAATCAAATGGGTTTTAATTTTCTCTAATTAAGAGTTTAATTATTGTCAGTTAGGGGTATTATATATATTTTTTAGATTTAATTTTGATTTATTAAAATTTTTAGATATTTGAATGGTTAATTAGGGGCTTAATGACTTCAAAAATCAGTAGAAAATTTTCTATTGATATGCAATATCCCTATGTTTATGTGTTTAAAACTTCAAGTCAAAAGAATATGTATCCTAATTATTAAAATTTTCCTAAGTTCCTTACACAAGTCCTTAGTTATTGTCCTTAATGATGTCACTAAGTTAATTAGGTTTGAATCAAGGTTCTACTAACCCTTGGGCTTAACACAAATAAATGTGCAAACATCACATCCAAGCCCTTAGAACTAGAAGAGCCTTAGCTAAGTGTATTTGTGCATCCTAATTATGAAAATCAAAATAGAATTTAATAAATTGGTAGATTAAACAATGGGCAATTAGCAAGGTAATTGTCCATTGATTAATCACTACTCCCCACTAATTCTACTCAAGAATGTTTAACCTAGGTCTAAATTTCAAGGGATCTCTCAAAACTCTCAATATTTAATAAATATAGTTTTAAAATTAATTTTAAAAATAGAAAATAGGTTAGTTTTAAGAATTTTTAGAAAATTTGAGATAATTCAAAATAGTTGGAAGAATAAATCCAAAAAAATTTCAAAATAGTATTAAAATGATTTTGGAAAATATTTTTTTACTTTAAAAATAATTTGACGTACGAACAAAGATTTATATATATATATAAAAGGGATTGGATTCAATTTAATATTAATCAAATATTTAAATATTTGAGTTAATTAAGTTGATTAAGATATTAAAAATATTGAAATAAAATCTTAATTTCAAAATAATTAAATTATATTTTCTATTTTTAACAAAATAATATTATTTCTTTTATGTTTTGAAAATATTTGGTTTAATATTAAATTAAATGATATTTAATTAATCCTTAATTAAATAATTATCTAAAATATTTAAATGTTGAGATTAATCGAATTTTAAAATATTTTATATTTAAAATAATTATTTAATTACTCAAAATGTTCTTTAATATAAATTTTAATTTTTTTTAAAAAATTGATTAAATATTTTAAATTAAATGACATTAATTGTTAATTAATGTTTAAATTAAAATATTTGCATCAAATATATTAAAATAATATTGATTTTAAAATAAATACTTTAATATTATTCTATAGAATTTTTAAATATTTTAAAATAAAATATTTAAATATCTCATTAATATTTACTTAGCATTTAATTAAGTAATTAAATAACTACTAAAATATTTTAGTATTTAAAATTATAAAAAATACATTAAATATTTTAATTTGAAAATTAATTTTAAATTAAGGTTTATGAAATTATAAAAATTTTGAAATAAAATATTTAATTTTTGGATCTATATTTTTTTAAAATTAATTTTATAAAATTCTATAATTAAAAACCTTCAAAATTATAATTATGTTAATTAGATTAATGGTGACGGCAACTAGCGTAACGATGAGCCACGTGGCATGATCTAGAGTATCAAATCAATTCCATTGTAATGTAGGGCTACATGGCATCATCCAGACCACGGGTTCAAAACCATATTAACTGATGAGCATTAATCACTACAGGAAAACCCCATATTACCGGCGGACTAAATCCGCCGGAACACATAGATATTCCGACGGAAATATACGTTTCCGGCGCACGTTGCGGCGGAAATCCATACGCCGGTTTCAGCCGCGTCGATAAATTATTTCCGGCACAAATTTTGCGTCGAAAATTTCTCCGGCGCAGTTTCCGAGGTACTACTGGCGAAAAAACGGATTGTTTTCGACGTTGAAAAACCTCTTGATTCCGGCGCCATATCTGCCGGTAAGTAGCGTCGCATTATGCGCCGGCCATTACCGGCGGATAAGATGACGCAAAGTGTGTGTAGAAACCCCACAGACTCGTTTGCGACGCAAATTGTACGCCGGTACTTACCGGCGGACTTTACGCCGGTAAATGCGCCGGTAATTTCCGACAGAACAGAGACGACGGTACATACGATACGATTCGTTATATCGTCATTTCCGGCGAACTTCCGGCGCAAAATTCGCCGGAAACCTGGAGCATTGACAAAAAAAATTTCCTTCCCAGCCAACAATCAAATTTCCACACCTGCAAACCTATACAAATATCAATTCTACAACATTTCAATTGTAACATTACAACATATCAACAACATCACAACAGTTTATAACATTAAAAGAAACAGTTTAGTACTAACAATCAACTAAAAACATCACATTAAAAGAAACTGTTCAATAAAACATGTTCATAGAAATAAACAAGTTCATATAAACTAAATTAAACTACTCTGACTCCGTGGACTCCTCCTCAGGTGGAGCTACGTCTTTTCCAGAAAGCTGCTCCCTCATCTTGCGCATTTCATCCAACAACTGATTGTGTTGCTGAATACTTGTTTGAACATGTGCTTGCAGCTGAGCTTGAACCTGTGCTTGCAGTTGAGCTTGCCAATCACCTTGTGATTTCCTTACTTGTTCTAGCTCAGCTTGAAGGGCACTTATTTGTTGAGCTTGTAAGGACTCATGCAAACTGAATGCGAAGCTGGATGCAGTAGAGGATGTCATCCCCTCGTATGCCTGAGCTTGCGCACCTAAGCCATATACTCTACCATGTTGCATTCCTCCGACGGCCTGCGACCAGATGCGATACTCAGAATACTCCACAGAGCCGCCTGAAGAGCCCTCACCTGATGCGGCATGAGTCTCTCGAAGCCGTGTATAATCCTCCTGTGAAAGTATAATATAAATATATATAGTTAAACTATAAAACTTAGAAAATATTTAACATATATAAAAATATACTTACATAGGCTTTTCTTGATCTCTCATCAATCCACTGTTGATCTTCCTGTCGCTTATGAGTGCGACTATGCAATTCAACAGGAGTTGGTTCTCTACCAAGCATCGCTTTCTGTTTGAATTAAGAGAATTTTATTAATATATATTAAAGAACAATTTTAAAAAATATTTAAAATTCATTACCAAATGACGCCTGTGCTCAGTATGTGGAACAGAGCCGCCTGTATGAAGTGAACTTCCCAACCCACCAACATCAGAAGCTCTGTTCTGTCGATTCTGATCCCTCTTCCTACTGTACTCTTCGCTACCCCAAGCTGCATTTAACTCAGCCCATATTACCTCTCCAATCCACAGTGGTCGCTTCCCAGACTTTATAATATCAGTGAACATGTCGCGCATCCGAGTAGACCCACACTTCTTAAAATTCTTTCTAATCCTATCATTGTGTTGGGGCAGCCAACAAAACTCTTTCTGCAATCAAATACATATGATATATAATATATAAGATTATTAACTTAAGTAAGAAAGAATAAATCATTTAACATAAATTTTAAAACTCAAAAATACCTCAAACTCTCTGAACCACATCTCCCGGACTTCTTTCGGGACTTTCTTCCAAGAAACATAAGGAGCGTCAAACTTGCTCCGTATGATGTCCCGTATTTTATGTGTTAGTTATTTTGATGGGTAAAACCTACAAAAATAAAGTTATAGAAAACAAATATAAAATAGACAATAAAAATATTTGTTAGTTTAAAAAAATAAAAGAGAATGTACGTACGTGTCACCCTCAGGTGCTATCAACATTCTACCATCTGTATCCTGCTCTACTGCAGCTGCTGTCTAAGGTCTCGCTACTGTCGAAGGTCCAGCTGCTGTCGAAGGTCCAGCTGTTGTCGAAGGACCAGCTGTAGCGGGCTGATGGGGTGGTGGGGGATAGTATGATGGAGCATATGGTGGAAATAGATAAGTAGGAGAGGCACCAGCATACGGTGGGGGTGTGTAGTATGGGTAGAAAGGAGTACTCTGCCCAGGATCTAGTGAAGGAAATCGGGAGTCTGGTGAGTAAAACTATGGGCTACCGCTTCCATGAGTGGGTAAAGGCTGTGTATCAAGCTGAGGCTGTGTAGTAGGAAGAGGCTGTGTAGTAGGCTGAGGCTGTGTAGCAGGCTGAGGCTGTGTAGCAGGCTGAGCCGAGGTGGTCTCCTCAGTACGTACTGGCCTAGGTGGTCCAGCTGTACTGATCTTCTTAGTGCGCCTGTTAAAAATATTTTTTATCAATCCTCTACTAGGCTCCTCACCTGATGCCATCTGCACATAAATAAAAAAAATATTAGAAATATGAGTTATAACAAAAATTTAATAAAAAATAACGCAGTGCAGTAGCTAAAAAAAATACAGTCAAGTAAAATGCAGGGGAGTAAAAAAAAAGCAGTGTAGTAGCTAAAAAAAATACAGTAAAGTAAAATGCAGGGAAGTAAAATAAAATGCAGTGCAGTAGCTAAAAAAAATTTAAGTTACCTTATATTGTTAACTCATCATTTGTTGATTCACTTGCATAAGATGATACACTCCCATTACTATCAGATTCATCATTACTTTCCTCTATGGTTAGATCTACCTCCTCTAATTACAACTCGCTCTCATTAATTCTGATTTGGTCATCTACGTTGATTGGGAGATTTTTTAAATTAGACATAAACTCTTCTTGATGTGCTGATGGTATTGAGGTGGTTTTCTCAATTACTCCCCTTGGTTTTGTCTTCATAACTACCAGTCAATCTTGTTTTCCTCATATTCCGCTTGGATAGTTAGCATAATAGACTTGAGTTGCCTGACTAGCAATGATGAAAGGATCAAACTTTGCATATCTCCTAGCCCGCTTTACTTCTGTTATACCGTAAATTGGATGAACTTTCGTGCCTCTATTTGGTACTGGATCAAAACATTCACAATTGAAGAGATACACAGTGTTCCTCTGACCGGGATATTCAACCTCTAATATTTCTTGTAATACCCCATAGTATTCAGAATCATCCTCTGTATGGGTGCTCCCTCTTACACATACGTCTGAATTTTCTGTTTTCCTTCCTTCACACCAATTTTTTGTCTGGAATTTATAACCATTGACCTCAAATATTTGATAACATTTTACTAATATATTTGGTCCCCAAGCTAACTCAGATAACCTTGAATACTGCGAACTATTTTCAGTGTGTACCTTTAAATATACAAGATGTTATTAATTGAAATAATTAACTCATTAAGTAAGAATAATTATTCAAAACATACTATATTTTTAAACCAAGTAGTGAATTCTTTTTCCACTATCTTCTGGACTTCTCCTTCTTCTGATGTATTAAGACCATCAATGAACCTCCTACAAACTTTTGTCTTGAGTTTAGAACAAAGTATAAAAGAAAATAAAAAATATAAACAACTTAACTCATACTTACTCGAGATATGGCTCCACTTCATCACAGTTAAGCAAGATGTACAATGTGATAACTGTCATCTCCTTATCGGTCAAATAACGCACAGTGCTAGCGCCTAAAGGTTTCCCAATTCCGCTGAATACAGATATATTAGAGGATTTACCAATATTTTGAGATGCTGAACTTTCACCTGATTGAGATATTGTTTCAAAATAATACGAGTAAAACTGAGTTGTCTTGTATGTTAAATATGCTTCACAGATAGAGCCTTCGGGTCGTGATTTGTTCTCAGCGGTCTTCTTAAGTTTATTTAAATATCTCTCAAAAGGATACATCCACCTATACTGAACGGGTCCACCAACCATAGCCTCATATGGTAAATGAACAGGTAGATGCTCCATAGAGTCAAAAAAAGTCTGGAGAAAATATTTTCTCAAGTTGACACAAAATGAATGGAATTTGCTGCTCCATAAGAATCAAATTCTTCACATTTAATTTAGAAGAGCATAAATCTTTGAAGAAGACACTTAGCTCGATCAGGGGCTTTAAAATCTGATCTGGAAGATAACTAAAAGCAGTTGATAGTAGACATTACATGAAGATGTGACAATCATGACTTTTCAATCCGAATAATCTCCCTGATCTTATGTCAACACACCTGCTTAGATTGGAAGAATATCCATCAGGTACTCGTAGAGTCTTCACCCATTCACAAATTGCTCGTTTTTGCTCTAAAGTTAATGTGAATGGAGCTTTGGGTTTGATAAATTTTCCGGCTCCACCATCCTTCAATTCCAAAGCTTTCCTTCTACAAATCTCCTTTAAGTCCATCCTTGCTTTTATATTATCTTTTGATTTCTCTTTGATGTCCATAACTGTATAGAAAATATTATCAAAAACATTTTTCTCTATATGCATAACATCCAAGTTATGTCTAATCAAGTTTGTTCTCCAATATGGCAACGACTAAAAAATACTTTTCTTGGTCCAATTATGGTTGACACCATATTCTGGCAATCTGATCTCAGCTAATGTTGGAGATTCCATTATGGTGGGCAAGAACTCTACTCTTTCAAAAATTTCTTCACTACTGAATCTTGGAGGAGGTTGAAACATCACCATTTTATTTTTAGTAAACGCTTCTTTATTTCGCCTGAAAGGATGACTTTGAGGCAAAAACATTCGATGACAATCGAACCAAGTGTTCTTCCTACCATACTTTAAAGTGAATGATTTTGTATTTTCCATACAATATGGACAAGCTAACTTGCCTGAAGTGTTCCAACCTGAGAGCATACCATATGCAGGAAAGTCACCAATTGTCCAAAGTAATGCTGCTCTTAGTGTAAAATTTCGTTTGGTGGAGATATCATATGTACTTACTCCCTCTTCCCATAATAAACTTAAATCATCAATCAGAGGTTGTAAGAATACGTCAATCTTCAATTTTGGATTATGTGGCCCTGGAATTATAAGTGATAGAAATATATAAGGAGTAGTCATACATAACTCTGGAGGAAGATTGTAAGGAGTAAGTATCACAGGCCAACATGAGTACGGTGTAGCCGACTGACTGAATGGAGTAAAACCATCTGCACATAAACCTAATCTGACATTTCTTGGTTCTGCCGCGAATGTGGGATGTGTACGATCAAAGTGCTTCCAAGCCTCTGCTTCTGATGGATTTGTGATAACACCTTCTTGTGGAATGTGATCATTATGCCATCTCATATGTGTAGCAGATCTCATGAATGCATATAGCCGTTGTAGTCTCGGAATTATTGAAAAGTAGAACATCCTACTAACAGGCACATTTTTTTGCTTCCTTCTATTTCTAGATTTGGGTTTAAATCTTGGTGCATTATAATGACGACATACAATTTCTGCGATATCTTCTTTAAAGTATAACATGCATCCATTCATACAACAATCTATCTTTATGTATGTCAAACCAAGTTTGGAAACTAACTTCTTTGTCCGATATAGATCTGTAGGAATTAAATTATCTGTCAGATTGGTTTCCTTAAGCAGCCCAATGAATTGATTAAAATATTCACGAGCAACGTTATATTCTGCCTTGATGCTTAACATCTTCACAGCAACAGATAATTCTGAGTGAGTCGTGCACCCTTTCCAGATTGGTTGTTGGGCAGCATGCAATAAATCATAAAAGTTTTGTGCCTCCGTATTCGGTAACTCTTCTGTATTTTGTTCAGTTTGAATTTCAGTTGCATCATGAACTAATTCCTCAAGATTTGGACGGATGTTTTCAGCCTCAGCAACATTACTACTTGTAGAAGGACCGCATTGATAATCAAATTGTGGCTCATACTCACCATGAGAAGTCCAATACCAATACCGTGGCATGAATCCTCTGCGATACAGATCAACAGTTACATCATCTGGTTCTAGGTGCACTAGAATTTTGTGTTTAGAACATGGACATCAAAACTTTCCTTCTGATATAAAGCTGGGCAGCTGTTTCGCTTGCTGAATAAAAAAGTTCACCCCATTGATGAATTCATCTGTTAATGTCTTCCGACCTTGAGATAATCGGTTATACATCCAACTTCTTTGATTTCTAATATCCATAACCTATATATAAGAGTAAAAAATTAATGGATTTATATATATATCTAATTAGTAGATCCAAGCTAGATATTTAAAACGTGTTACACTTATTAATGAATTGATCACTCAAAGTCACAATCCCCTCACTAGGTCTACTAACCACTAAAGAAAAAAGATATGGAGTAATGTTGATCTCCATAATCCAACTTTACCTTCAATTCCCTCTCTAGTCTTATATACAAGAACAATATCATCAACAAAAAGCATGCACCAAGGTACATCCTCTAGCAAATGTCTAGTGCTAACAACCATGACTAAAGCAAAAAGATATGGACTAATGTTGATTTCCATAATCAAAGTTTACCTTCAAATCCCTCTCTGGTCTTATCAACAAGAACAATATCATCAACAAAAAGCATGCACCAAGGTACATCCTCTAGCAAATGTCTAGTGCTAACAACCATGACTAAAGCAAAAAGATATGGACTAATGTTGATTTCCATAATCAAAGTTTACCTTCAAATCCCTCTCTAGTCTTATCAACAAGAACAATATCATCAACAAAAAGCATGCACCAAGGTACATCCTCTAGCAAATGTCTAATACTAACAACCATGACTAAAGCAAAAAGATATGGACTAATGTTGATTTCCATAATCAAAGTTTACCTTTAAATCCCTCTCTAGTCTTATCAACAAGAACAATATCATCAACAAAAAGCATGCACCAAACTACATCCTCTAGCAAATGTCTAGTGATAACAACCATGACTATAGCAAAAAGATATGGACTTAAGGCTAATCCTATAAGTAATCCAACCGAAATAGCAAAAAAATTTAAAAACAAAAACCTTCAGTTATCTCCTCGGCGGCGCGCGACTAGGAAGGAGAGAGGCGGCGCGCGACTAGGAAGGAGGCTCGGCGAAGTCCGGTGACCGTCGACGGCGAAGTCCGATGACCGTCGGCGACGTCTAACCACGGCGAGCGACGAACGGCGACGGAGGGCGACGGGCGAAGCAGTCGAAGTGAGAGAATGGAAGGAAAAGAATGACGGCCAGAGGGGTTCGGGTTCGCGAAATAGGGCTTTTACCGACGGACGTTCCACCGGTAATGACACTAGTGACGTCGGTATAATTTCCGACGTCTAATCCGTCAGACATATTTCGTTGAGTTTAAATACGCCGGCGCAATGTCCGCCGGTAACATATGCCGGAATGGTTCCGCCGTAACGTGCGATGGAAATGGTTCAGGCATCCCTATACCGTCGAATTTGCCTGCGGAACCTGCGTCGGTGAATTTACGGCATATTTTGCGCCGGAAATTTGACGGAAACTTTACGTCGAGCAAATCCGCCGGTACCTGCGCCGTTTATTACCGTCCAGAATTTCTCGCCGGAAAATTCGATGGTATTCGCGTGTTTTCCCGTAGTGAATGGCCAATGATTTCTCCATGACAATCATTGACCATTAATGCGGGACACGACGCCATGATGGCGCAAGCCACTTATCTGAATTAGTAGATCTCAGAGGTCATTAGATCTTCTGTGATTTGATTTAATAACTAAGATAGAGCTGGCTGGAGGCATTGACCGCTGTAATGAATGAGCCATCAAACGAAACTATGGAATAACAAGATCTAGGCCATTGATCGCATGAATAATAGTACAAAAAAGTACAACTAACGAAGACTACGAAAACACCCTAGGATCACTATTTTTCCTCATTCTCTCGATCAAAACGGTCACTTAACTTGAAATCTTAAACCTAGCAACCACACATAAATAGAAATAATGGGGAGCAAAAAATGTAGTTTAAAACACACTTTACATAAAAGTTATTTCAATCTAAGTGTAGTGACCTAGGGCTAAAGTTTTTAAATGTTTTTACCATTGGATCTTTGAGGTCTTGATACAATTGAGCTTGTAGACATTCCACATATTTTTTCACTCTTGAATCCATATTCCAAAACACACCAGATTGAGCTGTTAAGGCTTTGGATGGAAGGCTCCCTAGTTCACTGAAGATTTGGTCGCTGGTGGGGCTTTGATAGTGGGATTTTACTTAGGAAGGTAATAGGACGGTGAGGAGAGTTCAAACAAAGTGGAATGAGTCTCTGGTTGGCTATAGGGAATGAGAGAATGCAGAAGGTTGAATAATAGTCATTTTGGAGAGTTTACCATATTCAAATGGTCTGGGGCTAAATGGGCGGTCCTGATGTATCTGAACTCTCCACTGGATGCTAGGCACGTGTCTCTGATGGTTGGAAGGCTGAGCCAAAGCATGGGTTGAGCCATTCTCCCATTGGATGGTTTAAGGGTAGGGGGGGACCATTGCTACTTAAGGCTAAACTTATCTTTGGGATCAGTTTGGAGGGCTTAAGGAGTTCTTTTGCACTTAAAAAGAAACCCTCTAGTAGCCTAAGATAGAGAGAGATGGGATAAAGGCAGGAGGTTAATCATGAAAAGGGCTTTCTTGAATGTGTTGACTTCCTTGACCAACCAACCTAGTCAAGGTTGATGAGGTTTCATGGGAGGAGTGTGGGAAGCTGGTTAGGTGAACCCCAAGGGCTATTGTGAAAGTGCTCAGATAACACTAGAAAGTGCTCTGATACCACTTGATAGTTCGTTAGGGATGTTAAGCCCTTATGAACTGGCCCAAGGCTAACTAAGAGAGAGGTGAATTCAATAACTTTAAAATCAAAGATAAAACTCAAACCAAAATCACCACAAAAATCAACGATACAGAAATTAAATGCGGAAGTAATAAAGAAAGAACACACCAAATTTATGGTGGTTCGGTCAAACCTTGGCCTACGTCCACTCTTTGGAGGCACCCTCCAAGTATTTCACTAAACTAAGTGTCTCTCCTTTAGCCCCCATAGCTAGGCAGAGAAGCCCTTACAAAATCACTTCCACCTTCCCCGGTGCGGCGGAGTCGCTGGGTCCTTTGACACCAAAGAGATCTTCTTCTTTGGTGAACTTCTCTCAAGATAAGACTTGAATCCGACGATATTAAGGTGCAAGCATACCGAAGCAACCTTGTGGAATCCCCCTCCACACTCCCTTGAGTTCCCCCTCACAGGATCTTCTCCCTCTCTCAGACTTCACCTGTTCCTCACTCCCTTTCAAGCTTTCTCTTCAAGTTTCCCCACTAGAACGGAGTTATAATGGCTGCCAAAGACACTTACAAAGTATCATGTCATAGGTTAAATAGAAGTCCTCAAAACGAGCTCATTAATGCAAGTTGTCGACATTATCGTCCAGGACGATAGACATATCGTCATGTACGATCAGTTCAAATTCAGCTCATCAGCCCGAGACGATTTGAGACGATTAGAAGAAAATTGGTTACATCGTCCTGGCCGATCTCACGATAGTCCCGGATGATTAGTTTAAAACCAATTTCAATCATTCTGATTATCTCCCTGAATAGATTCTGGCCAATGTAATCATCCAGGCAATCATCCTGGCCGATCCTATGATCGTCCCGGACGATGTGATCGTATCAATTAGCCATTAATGCTTTCCAAAGATACCAGATCAATTTAGGCATAATTGAGTTAGATCGTCCTGGACGATGTTTATATCGTCCTGGCCGATTTCCTAAAATAATAAATATATAATCTAATCATGGCAACTGATTCTTTCTGAATTGAGCTTTTCGTCCTGGCCGATACAAGTATCGTCCAGGACGATCAGCTCATGACAGCTGCCTTAAAGAGGATGCTTTAATTAGGGTTTCTTCTTTTAGACCGATCGTCCCAGACGATGTTACAAAAAATAGAAATCTTTAGGGAATAATAGAAAAATCTTCCAAGCTATAAAACATCAGGAGCCACACTAAATATAATAGACTTAAGAAATGAAAAAGTGTACAAACTGACTTAGACCTAGTCTACCCAATCTTGAGCTGGTTTCAAATTGCAGTCTGATCGTGTGGACCTGAAATGTTAGTACAAAAGATAATTGTAGAGAAATAAGAATGTTTGCTATCATCAAAATCATAAACCATAGATCCGCAATAATCTCCTCCTTTTTGATGATGGCAAAATATTTCAATTTAAATTTTTAAAAGGAACATTTTCTCCTAATCTCCCCCTCACTAGAATACCACTTTTTAAAAATAGGGGAGATAAAAATATTTTTGTTGTTTTAATTTTTTTTTAAAGATACAAATACATTAACAGTATAAAAATTTAATAATACGTTCTCCCCCTTTGACATTATCAAAAAAAGAGGAGGCACAAACAAAAACCAAAATGAACAAAAGACAAAAACATTCCCTGATCTAGTGAAAAAATAAATATTCTTAAAATGAGAAAGTTACCTATTGATTTTAATCAAAAACTTAGTAGAATTGGATTGACAATGCATAGCTCAGAAAATATTAGAAATTCATAATTTGATAATCCAAACTCAAGTTCTTTAAAAATGCTAAAAAACTTTTTAATTCAATATCTAAATCATGTAATAAATTAGAGATAGAAACAATCATTTTTTAAAAACTCCTTCCATAAAATATATTTAATAGAAGATCAATGCACGAATTGTTGAATCAAGAATCAAGATTTTCAAACTCAAGTATCGAAAGTATCAAGGATTTTCTTAAGCTTTTAAGAAGTACAAGAATGGTAAGCATTAAATTTTGTGTGCTCATTTTATGTCTCTTGATAATTGGTTGGCGCACTGCGCATCTTTTGATTTTTGATACACTTTTGTGTATATTTTTCAATTTGGCATCATTGCGCATCTTTTATTTTAGGCATCATTGGCAAATTTTTTTTAATATGCTACCTTTCTGAAGTCTTAAAAATAAAAGTAAACCCATCCTATTGATAAAGCAAATTTTTGATTAATAAAATTATGTGTTAGATTCAACAACTTGCGAAAGATCCCTATACGATAAATCAAATGTAGGGAGATAAAAATTTAGTTTCAAAGACTAATTTAAAAGATAAAAAAGATTTTAAATCAAAAGTAGAATAACCTCTTTTAGGAAATAGAGATTGAGAGTCAAAAATATGAGTTTCCTTCCTTTGACTGTTTTTAGAGAAGTCAATCACAACTTACCAAAGATTTCAAGAAAAACAGGAAGTAGATTTTTCATTTTTAGAAAAGTGAATGTGTGTGTTGATGAGAGAAAAATTTTCACGAAAACAAAAATTTTAAAGAATAAACAAAACAAAAATACAAAATAAAAATGAAAAACATAAATACAAAAACACAACACAAAACACAAAAAGCTTTTAACCATTATCTCTCTCCTGGTCCGATGCTTTAGAAACCAGATCTGCCCATGAGATTTTTTGCCTTTCATTATTTCCCCAGTTTAAATTTTGCTTCGCCTTTCCCTTTATTTTCATAGGAAGAATTTTTAAATTAGGGCACTGATTTTTCATATGTCCAAGCTTCCTACATCGAAAGCAAATAACATCAGAAGGAATATGAACATCATTACCATTTTCACTTTTTTTCCACTTTTGCTTATGCTTTGGTGAGCTTTGTGATTTGCTTGACAAGTCATTACATTCGTCACCAACTAAGCTATCTCTTTCTATATCTTCAGCTTTTAGAACAATCGTTTCACCTGCATCCAAAAGTCTTTGACCCAAACTTTGCTCGTAGGCAATGAGTGAGCCAATCAAATTATCAATAGAATAATCATTCAAATCTTTTGATTCACAAATAGCAAAAACTTCGGCATCAAATTTTTCAAGTAAACAACTAAGAATTTTTTTAACTTTTTCAAAATTTGAAAATTCTTTTCCTAAGGCGTATTATTGGTTTAGCACAATGAAGAGAACAAAGAGATCATGTGATATACTACGTCAGTTGAAGGCTGATTGGAGCAGAAGTATGGTATTCTCCATTTGAGAAGCATTATTTGACATTAATTTTTGCAGTCTAGAAACTCTGCCACTATATGCTGTCTTATAAAATTTTGCTAATATTAAAGATCGATTTGCTGAAGTTTTTGATGACAAGACTAACATTGATAGGTCGCATAACTAGGTGGGCAGTCATATTACTATAGTTTGATATCACATATATACCACAAAAGGCGGTGAATGGGCAAGCTTTAGCTATTTTTCTTGTCGTGCATCCAATCTCTGTAGAATCTCTACTTAATAATGATTTGTCTGATGAACAAATCATGTAGGTAGGGGTTTCAAAAATTGACACGACTCGGACCCGACCCGGATCGCACCTAGGAAAATTCAGGTTTGGGTCAACCCATTTGTGAAACGGGTCGGGTCTGGGTTCGGATTTCCGACCAGTTTTAAAAAATGAGTCGGGTTCAGGTTGACCCGCTAACCCGCGGGTCGACTCGAATTGACCTGGAAGTAACGCTCATGGTCGTGTTATCCGTCAATCGGTCGCGGGTTGCGGGTCGTGTTGCAGTTGCATCACTCAGGGTCACATCACGCTCATCGTAGCCCGCTCGAGCTATCGCTGCTGCTGCTGCCCCCAGCTTGCCGGCCGCTGCCAACCTGGCGCTGTCTTGCCTGGACGCTCGTGAGTTGTCACGGATCGAAGAAGACCGCCGCTGGATGACCACCAACTCCTACTGCCGCTGTCGTCACACTTGTGAGATGTCGCTGCCACTATCGTCACGCCCGCGAGATGTAGCTGTCGTGAAATGTCGCCTTCCCTTGCGGGTCAGTTTGGGTCAACACGATAACCCCCACGTGTCGGGTCCGGGTTGACAATCATGACCTGTTTGTAAAACTGGGTTGGGTTAGTGTCAACACGTTTAAGGTTGGGTTCGACCTGAACCCCTCGTTGACCCGAATTGACACCCCTACATGTAGGTTGAGAAAAATGAGAAATTACAAGTCTGGAAGATGTTTTTAGACGGAAATTCGTCGATTAAACTTGCCCAACCTCTAAATCTTTGGCGACTCTCAGCTTGTGATAAATCAAGTTCTGGCATCTACAAGATTTGCAAACTCGAGTTGGCCCATTACCGTCGAAAAGCCCTCAGGGCCAGAACGATAAAGCAGATTGCATGGCTAAATTAGCTAAGGAGATAGAAAATGCAGACGACAAGGAGCCTATACTGATTGGAGTTTACACTCGTCCGATCTTATAACCAGCAATCTTGCAATTCTCATAAGCATATGGAATATCAGATTCAAGTCAGCAGGATACAATTTTTTTTATCCTCAATCTCCCCAACAAATCATTGTTGATAATCAGTCATATGAACATCAAGTAGCTAAAAAGACACGCAAAGCTAGCGTTGCATCATAATCGTAGTGGCATTATCGAGACATCAGAGAAGAAGATGATTGGAGATAGCTATTCATCAATTATTTCAAAGAAATTAAACTCCCAATAGACAAATCTCTAGCCGTGAAAATTCAGAAGAGCATTGTGATGCGTGTTTGTCAATGACACGCTGTATCGATGAGCTTTTAATCAAATGTGACTAGGATGCCTAGTGGCCAAGGGAGCTGATATAGTGGTAGTAGGAATCCACGAAGGATTTTGTGGCGCACACTAGTCATGTTCTAAGATGTCCGTTAAAATCAAGAGGATGTGTTACTATTGGCCAATAGAGGCAAATGATTGTATTGACCACGTTAAGAGGTGTCACGAGTATCATATTCACGGTGATGTTATACATCAACTATAAAATCCACTGTCATTAAGGATATAATCGACCTGATAGATCCACCGTCATCAGCCGTGCACTGCTTCATATTGGTAGCGACCAAATGATGTTACAATTTGAATGAACCTGGTATACATATCTAAGATCATTTCAAAAGGTTTCATAGAAAATAGTTCAAAATCATGCATTAACATATTCAACTTGGATTGCTTGATTTCACTAGTCCCTTCGTATATGGTGTACGTGTAGTTTATCCCAAACTTCCTTACCAGTAGTGCACGTGGATACTAATATAAAATCTTCAGAATTTAAAGCATAGAAAAAACAATTTAAAGATTTTGCATTCAATTGAGCATTTACTTGCTCTTCCCTATTCCATTGATTAAAAGGAATATCAATTTTAACTCCATTAACAATATGCGACGGTGATGAATAACCAGTTAAAATCATATGCCACATGCGAAAAACAATCGATTGCAAGAAAGTAGTCATGCGAATTTTCCAAAAATCAAAAGTAATATTTTCAAATAAAGATGGTATGGTGATTGAATAACCTTCTGCAATATTATAATTTGAAAAATTAGCCATGGATCAAAATTCAAAAGCTTTTAAATACTTATTTTTTGAAAATGGCTCTGATACCACTTGGAAGTGCTCAAATGACACTAGAAAGTGCTCTGATACCACTTGATAATTCGTTAGGGATGTTAAGCCCTTATGAACTGGCCCAAGGCTAACAAAGAGAGAGGTGAATTGGATAACTTTAAAACCAAAGATAAAACTCAAACCAAAATCACCACAGAAATCAACGATGCGGAAATTAAATGCGGAAGTAATAAAGAAAGAACACACCAGATTTATAGTGGTTTGGTCAAACCTTGACCTACGTCCACTCCTTGGAGGCACCCTCCAAGTATTGTACTAAACTAAGTGTCTCTCCTTTAGCCCCCACAGCTAGGTGGAGAAGCCCTTACAAAATCACTTCCACCTTCCCCGGTGTGGCGGAGTCGCCGGGTTCTTTGACACCAAAGAGATGTTCTTCTTTGGTGAACTTCTCTCAAGACAAGCCTTGAATCCGATGGTATTAAGGTGCAAGCCTGCCGGAGCAACCGTGTGGAATCCCCCTCCACACTCTCTTGAGTCCCCCCTCACAGGATCTTCTCCCTCTCTTAGACTTCACCCGTTCCTCACTCCCTTTCAAGCTTTCTCTTCAAGTTTTCCTCACTAGAATGAAGCTACAATGTCTGTCAAAGACACTTACAAAGTGTCATGTCATAGCTTAAATAGAAGATCTTAAAACAAGCTCATTAACGCAAGTTGGCGACATTATCATCCAGGATGATAGGCATATCATCATGTACGATTAGTTCAAATTTAGCTCATCACCCCGAGACATTTTGGGACAATCAGAAGAAAATTGGTTACATCATCCTGGTCAATCTCACGATCATCCCGGATGATTAGTTTAAAACCGATTTCAATCATCTTGATCATCGCCCTGAATAGATTCTGGCCGATGTAAATCATCCAGGCAATCATCCTGGCCGATCCTATGATCATCCTTCTTTTGGACCAATTGTTTAGGCCAATATAAATATCATCCCGGACGATGTTATCAAAAATAAAAATCTTTAGGGTTCCAAGCTATAAAACATCAGGAGCTACACTAAATACAATAGACTCAAGAAAGGAAAAAGTATACAAATTAACTCAGACCTAGTCTACCCAATCTTAAGCTGATTTCAAATTACAGTCTGATCGTGTGGACCTGAAATGTTAGTAAAAAAGGCAATTATAGAGAGATAAGAATGTTTGCTATCATCAAAATCATAAACTATAGATCCGCAACATATGGAGTATGGAGTTGGAGTTGGAAGGAAATTTTGACCATGAATGCCCATTTGAATGCTTGGTTTGACCATTTGATTAGTCTCCATGCCATGTGGATACTGAGGTGGCATGGAGAGAGCTTTGAGCTACTGCAGTATTAAGTTAAAGAGGGTTTGATGCCTTGGAGTTAGGCTTGAAGAAATGGGAGGGAGTTTAAGAAAGTTTAACCAAGTCTTGAAGAATTGACTTGTTTAACTTGACTTGATCATCCAAGGATTAGAATATGATTAGGCCATGATTTGAACATTGATTTGAGACTTGATATAGGTTGGGTGTCTTGAATTGATTGAGGTTTAATCATGATCAAGGATTTAATCATGATCTAAGTTTGACCAAGTCAAAACCACATGATTTGACTCAAAGGGGTTTTGGAGATGTTTAGGTCATACATTTGAAAGGTTTTGAAGATCTGGATGGTTTGAACTAGACATCTTAAGTGATTTGACCCAAAAGGGTCAAGTTTGACCAAACTTGAGTTCAGTTGTCTTTGTCAACTATTGACTGGGTCAAGCGGTCCAATTAAGTCCACATCTCAGAGGGATGTGCAAAGGGATGTGTTCAATATAGATTTGGTGGAATTTGAATGCATATGGAGTCTAATTTAATGAAGAAAAAGCTTAAGTAATGATTTAGTCAACCTAGGTTAACCCAGGGGTTGGGTCTAGGATCCATAAGTTTGGATTGATATTTGGAGTGCACTAGGGGTGGTTTCAAGGTTTGGGGAGGTCACTTCAGTCAAAATGACTATTTTGACTCTTAAGGGGCTTTTGGGTCAACTTAGGTTGGCTTAGTCAACTAGGTTGACCCAATGTCAGGGTTTGGGTCTAATGGATCCTAAATGATATTCATGATTTATTGGAATAGGTTTTGAGGGTTGAGGAGGGAACACCATGTTGGAATTATGGGGAAAAGACCAAAAACCCCTTAAAGGGCATTTTGGTCATTTTGACTATTGGTCAACACTTGGGTCAAATTGGAGGCATAAAAGTGTAGACTATTGATCAATAGGTCTTAATGGAGGTCATAGGTGTGGTTGGAAGGTTAAAAAGGTCCCAAGGCAAGAATCCATTAGGTGGTAGGTCCAATGGCATAGGTCATAAATATTTAAATGTTTTGCAGCCTTTAGTGATTACCCTAGTTTTTGGGGCTGGAGTCTTCCAAATAGGATCAAATTTGGAGGGTTGGAACTAGAGACATGTCATATCAACATGCACTTAATAAACTCTAAATCATATGCCAATTGATTGGAAGGTGGTAGAAAAATTGCCTAGAAAGGGTTTTAGGACCTTGATCCTTAACCCAAGGATTTGATTTGGAATGTTGGGTTTAGATTGGATTTTGGACTTGAGTGGTTGAGTTTAAATTATCCACATCAAAGATGATCAAATGAGTGAGTGAAATTATTTGGATATCATTTAATGATTGATTGAAAGTTGGGCTGGGGATTAGATTGAAGGGTAGAATTGGATTTGGTTAGAGTGGGGTTTAGTTTTGACTGGGACCTATATGGATGAGGAGTGGACATCTCCTAGTCATCACTATGGAGAAACCTGGGTAGGTCCTAGTGACCTCATATAAAAATGAGGTCAATACCCTCCACTTATCTTTGAAGAAAACAAAGAAGATTCCTTTAATTATCTTCAAATTTTTAACAAATACCCCATTACCATCTTTAATTTGCTTGATCCAATTAGCATTCCTTCTTGCACTATAAAAAATGTGAAAAAAATTTTGTGTTAGAGTCTCCTTCTCCCATCCACTTAGCTTTAGCCCTTTGTCTCCACCATGTATTCAAACGAGCGAGCAAGTCATTAACTCATGAATCTTTGCCCTCAACAACCACAACCTTTCCTCCGATAACCAACCTTCTGCTTCCTCCATCTGCAATTTTAATTTTTTTTTTTCAAATAATCTTTCAAAACTGAGAGATTTTTAAGCTTAGCTTTACTCCAAAAGAATAATGCTTTTAAAGTCCTAATAAACTTCATATTAAGAATATGGATAGAATCACCTTTAACCAAGCTCTTCCATGTCTTAGCAACAATTCCAGTAAAAATCCATCTTAAATACCTCCAAACTAATTGGACAGTGGTTTAAAGCCACTTTTGGAAGATGTCTAATAGTAGCTAGATGAATCACATATAAGGCTTTAGTGTTTAGCAAGCATCTATAAAGCCACTACAAAATACGAGCACTTTCACTTTTATTGTTACACCATGTAAATTTAGGATCCAAAAGACCCACCTCATGAAAATAATTATTATTCATAAACATCCTCATCTCCTTAGGCCCTTGAGAAAATAAAAACTTCTTTCATTCCTTTTTATCTTCGTAAGATAGAATACATTTGAAGTACCCACCAATCACTGAAGGAATATATTTGGAAAAGGATAATTCCAAAATGTTCCATAAATCCATCCTTTTATAAACATTTCTACTACTATAAATGGTAGATATTTACCAAACTCCGTTATTAATGAACTTTAATTGTCCAATTACAACTTGAGAAGTAGCCTCCTTAACAATAATAGAAGCCAGATTAGGTCTTTGAAGCACCATAATGCCACCAGATAAGCCATCCGATGGGAAAAGAAAAAAATCCCAATCCATAACCATAAATCTATTGATTTCCACCCTATCAATAGAATACTTTTTTGTTTCCACAAGCCCAACAAAGAACACATTATGATCTTTCACAAAATTTTTTAAATATAGAGAGGCTTCCCTTTTATTTGTCCCTCTACAATTCTAAAATTCAATCGACATCATTAAGTAATGAAGGGAGAAGGACCCGCACCCCTCTCTTTGTTAACCACTTCAGCTTTCCAAATATGAGGAAACAAATTGACTGGTCAAAGTAATTTTAGTTCCTTCTGAAGTTTAACTTTAACCCCAACAGAACTAGCCTCAGAAGCATAACCATCCTGATTCGAAGAAATAGCCATGTTATTAGAATTAACTCCCAAATTTGATTCATCTTTGCAAGCTTCTCCCATATCATCATTATCACAATAACTCCAAATTAACACATTAAACATATTTTGGAACAAGGGATAGAGTTCAAACCCGTTTCCATATGGAAAGTAGTAACTATTTCTTCAAAATTCCCAGAAATAGGGTCCTTTGGGTTCAGCTCATCTCTAACTTCAACAACTTCACACTCATCACCCCCTTGAAAAGCTTCACCTTCAATTATCATGGGCATATCAAGATTATTTACATTTGTAACAAATCATCTATCTAGCTGTATATCTGAGCTAGATACCCAAGAAGGATCCTCACTCTACTTCAATTTTATGGGAACAATCGAATCATCTCTTAAAAAAATTTCCTTTTTGTTTTCCCAAACACTTTTCTGACTTCCCCTATTATAAGAAGTAATTAACTTCCTTCTTTTCCCATAATTCACATGTACCCAAGGACAATAAGAGGAACAAGTATCCATCCCCTCCGACAAATCGTTTTATGAACTCCTATCTTCCAATTAAGACTTTGTTAAATCAATATCACAAGCATCATTCTCATTCAAATTACATTCATTGATCATATGACCAATTTTTCAACATTTAAAATAAAATGTAGAAATTTTTTCATATTCTAACTTTTGAAAAAACTGCCCCGATGAACCATCTACCCAAACACCCAAAGGAAGTTGTTTGTCTAACAAAACACGAACACAAACTCTTGCATATTCTCTTCTTCCCCATTGAAACATATTTCCATCAATCAAAAGAGGCATTCCTACCAAATAAGCAATTCTTGTCACATTGATCTCAATCCAGCATTATAAAGGGAGATGTGGCATTTTAATCCAAATTGGATATGACAAGCCTTTCAATGATATAGGTGAAAAATTAGGAGACCCCTTATCAATACCTATTATGTGGCCAGTAACATACCAAGGACCTCCTGATAACACATTCTCCATAGCTTCAACCAAAAAAATGATCATAATACCCAACTTAATCCAAGAATAGTGAGGGGGAACTTCCCAAATTGCATCCATTAATGACTTAGCTCCTCAGTAATCACTTGAAAAGAGATATCAATCCCAAAAACTTTTACAACTACAAAAAATTATAATTTTTCTTTTAATTAGCTGCAACACTAGGCTGATGCAATTTGACTGCCACTCCATCTTCTAAAAGAAAGGATTCATCCATAGAAAAATTAATCTTTATGTTTGGGTGCTTAGACCAAGTATTCATCGGAGCTTTATCCCCCGACACTCCACTTCCTTTAGCTTTTATGCCATCATCCACAGCTTTTCTACTGTATTCAAGTCAAGTTTTCCTTTGTGAACATTAAGACTGATGCCTGAAGCCTTATCACAATCAACCTTCACAAGCGACATCTCCTTTGACAACATATCAGATTTGGTATTCAAATTACCTAACTTATTCACAAAAAGCTTCATACTCATAGGTGAAGGTGCTTCAAAACGATTAGCTCTATCCCTAAAAGATATACCATAAGCAGAACAAGTAGTTTTAAATGCCAAACCATTATCAATTTCTATACCCTTACCTTTATCAACCACAGGGCAAGAAACTTTTATTAGAGTAAATGAAACTTGTTTTATTACCAAGGGAACATTCAAACCATTTCTTTTCTGAATGAGGCCACCACCTTACTTAGATTTTAAACTGCCTAGGGTTCAGGATGAAGCCACAATAGGAGGATTTCGATGACTAGATGATGCTGCCGCTGCCATAGTAGCTATGACCAAAATCCACCAAGAAGGTGGAAATATAATTTTTTTAAAAAACAATAAGTTTGTCACTCTAGAAAATGGGAGTTTGATACTCTAACCGCCTTTTCACCATGTTATAAATTCATACTCGATCTCATGGATACATAGAATTATGTGGAAGTCATATACGATGAAAGTCATATGTACAACTTTGAGGGAGATTTTTCATATCTTTTGATATCCACCCAATAATATGAGGTCAAAAAGCAAAAATATATTATTCATTTTTAGCCCTTATCAAAAGAAAACTAATTCTTAAACCTCTTTCATGCTCCTGTCACGTCGAGGTAATGCAGAAGAAAAACTACAAAATTCGATCTAATTTATCATAATTGACGAATTAAAATGTTGGTTAATTATATTTTGAAACATGAAAAAAAATCATTGGCTTTTCAAATTATCAATTTAACCATGAAAAAGATTCAACAAAAGTTATAGTGTGCCACTCATTATTTTATAAAATTATTTATGAAAAATATCATATGTAGGTGCCTCTCATTATTATCATCGATAATAGCTTGTTGTTTGACAACAAGTTATAGAAGGATTTATATCACTTATAAGGTTCGCCTTTCTCCACTACATGCACCACTTGCATACCAAATAAATAAATTGAAGCTGCCAATAAGCATGTCCTC
This sequence comes from Dendrobium nobile, assembly GCA_022539455.1. Lineage (NCBI taxonomy): Eukaryota > Viridiplantae > Streptophyta > Magnoliopsida > Asparagales > Orchidaceae > Dendrobium > Dendrobium nobile. Next base: position 59,823,608 of record CM039723.1, on the reverse strand, counting down.
AACCTTCTATAGAAGAAGGTAGGAAGGGCAAAGGGCACATGGGTGGAGGCACCCCATTTAGTCTTATGGACACTAAGGACAACTCCTTCCTCATCAATCAGGCAAAAAGAATTCTCACTCTCCCACTCATTGAAGTAGTATTACCTGATGAACTTGACTGACACAACCAATGAGTAGTTGCCATAACTAATTTTGAAGATAGATAACTAGGAGAATGGGAGATGACTAACTAAGAAGGATTGAAAACTACAGCATATCTACTAGAGGAACTTCGAGCACAAACACCCTCAGATAAAAATAGGTTAAAAGGAGAATAAAAAAGTTTTATAACATGAATGTTAATGAAAAAACCTTCAAGCTCGATGAATTTTCCTTAAAGAAGATAGATGTTGAAACTTGCCACTCTATCCTAGGCAAATTGGTGACCTCATGAGGACTATATTGTCAAACTACAAGTTGGCCTTCATACCTATAAGTTGCAAACTCACTTTGGAAAGGAAGTTCCAAGGATGTGGAGCGTCGATAACTTGAAAATTTTATATCCACAAGGTAAGTCCTTCCACTTGTACTTAATTTTATCCTATTTTAAGGAATTAATAAAGTCTCCCACCTTTATATCATCTTCGTTGTTCTATATGAATGACCCCATTACACATGCTTGAGTAAAGAAAATTGAGATTTTTATAATTGGAGATCTCTAATTCCTTATGGTCAAGGATAAGGACTTGCCCATATAGGATAGTCGCCCAATAATCGAGGAACTTGCCTCGATAAGTTAATGGATCGTGAATCACCTAAGGCGCATATGCATCCCATCGTAATATCTGGATGAGCTTTAAATATGCAAAGAACTAACATTCACTAACATTTAAAACTTGAATCCTTAATAATTGAGTGTGAAATATTAAGATAAGAAACAACTAAGTTCTCATCTAGACTCATGCTAAAAGGAGAATTCGACTTCTCCTTGTAGGAGAGTTTAGGGCCTTAGGCATAAAGACATTCAAGTGAGCAAAACCACCAGGATAAGGAAAGTTGCTGCTGAAGCGAGGACCATTCCTTATTATTTGTCGAGTAGACCTAAAAATTCCAACATATCTTTGCAGCTAGCTAAGGAAACAAAAACGAGGAAAAGAAATATAAGAAGGATAAAATTTCTAATACATAAATATATAATAATAATAATAATAATAATAATAATAATAATAATAATAATAATAATAATAATAATAATAATAATAATAATAATAATAATAATAATAATAATAAGATAGCTAACTGATATGTATCACAAGTACCCCAATGTAAAAAACTTATGCACCAAGTTCCTATAATAAACCACCCAACTAGTATAAGTCAACTACTCTCTTTATGATAAGATCCACAATGAGAAGCGGTCAAGTCCCTTATAGATGATGAGTCTTAGTGGTCACACAATAAAGGAAACAATGAGTATCTATTTGAATAGCCTTATAAGCCAACTCCCCTCTTTGCGACAATATTTATAATAAGAGGAGCACGAGTCCTCTATAGTTGATATGTTAAAAATAAAAAATAAAATTATGGAAGGTTGATTATAACTCAGTCACCAATCCTACTAATGCCATTGCTTTCCTCTATTGCAGAGAACTACTCAAAGAAGGTGTCGGGGTTATTAAACCTTTAGGCAACTACACCTTTAGAGTTAAGCTTCTTCAGATAGTACTTAATCTAGAATTTGAAGCGCTCACCTAGGAGTTCTTTGCAAGTTGAGATACTTATCCTCCACATCCTTGGTCATAAGTTCTAACTCAATGAATTTCACCTCAGCCCGTTCATTAGCCTCAAGCATCAAGTTCTTTAGCACCCTCTCTATATCCATCTCACCCTAATATTGTTCCCTCATCAAGGCATATTTTTTTTCTACTTCTTCACCCTGTCTAGTGTGGCTATTTTTGTAGAATGATTTCTCTTCACACATTTCTTAACCTCCTAATAGATTTGCTTCATACTTTTAACATTCCTTAGCCTACACGGATGGTGGAAACCAATGAAGAAGCTACTCTACAAGCTTGCCCCATGGCGTTCATCATCGAGTGCATGAACTCAATGATTAGGAGTCTCTCTATGTGATCTTCTAGGTTCTATAAGAAGCTATTGCAACTCTGCTTGAAGCATCATTATTAGAATTGATAAGTCCTCACTTCCTCCTCAAATCTCTCTAAGTTTTAATGAGGCTCTCAATAGATTGATAAAAATTCATCAATGTTGCTCACCTACTACGATCCCTCTATAGCTTGTGCTTAGCCCTTACAGGGCCCAATATGGTGAGTGTCAGGGGTTCTCCACCCAAACCCTTTTGTTGTTCAATTCCTCCTCAATGGTGATGCTCCTGGCCATAGGGAGAGGATCCATCTCCTTTATCTTCTTACTGGGTAGAGGCCGCTACTCCTTGGTATCGACACATTACTTGTGGCTGATAACTTGGGATAAGTTGCCTCCCCTTCTCAATTCTAACCTTATTGTAAGGTGTACCCTTGTTCTTCTCTTTCCTCTTCTTCTCCCTTTTGGCCAACTCAACAAACAAAGCTAACTTGATAGCCCCCTCACATGGAGCTGACTTCCTCTTTTTTCTCCCTTTCTCGAAGGCCTCCTTGATGTATTGAAGGGCCACAACATTCTGGAGGAACTTATAGCCCTTAATTATCTATGAACATTAAAGCTGAGTACATTATACTAAATTCCTAAGTTAGGAGAATTTTTTAAAAAACAATTGGAAGAAGGAAGTTATCATAAAAATCATTAAAAATATTTTCATAGCCAAGATGGTGGAGGTTGATATGTGATTGCCTGCTAATCACTGTTAGTGTCTCCTCCTCTTCTTCAGTGAATTTGATACAAAGAAAAAGATATACTAGATTATTATGTATGGTCACTTTCGATGAAATATGAGTTATTTATATTTTCTTGTAATTGAATGATTTAGTTGGCCCTGGGTTTACTTATTGATAATGAGATTAATTAGGAATAAGAATAATTATTCTAATTAGATTTTTGAGGCATGATAGTAGATGGTATCAAAGAAATAGTTTTGAAGAATTGAATTATAACCAAAGTTAATAGAGATAATTTATATATATTTGAGGGAGAGTTGGGAGAATTTAAAGTTATGTTATGCATGCCAAGCTATATTTTAGTTGTGATTCGATAAACCTTGTGTATATGTGATAGGTGGAAGTGTTGAAAAGATATGGACCTTGAGGACCTGTAAGTAGTTAATGAATAGAGTTTCAATGAAGTTCCAATAGTATAATGTAAAGTAATAGCAATGACATCATACTTAATGTGCAATTTTCCAAGTTAGTTACCAAGCTGATAGGCAAATCACATACTAAGATGTCTATATTGAGAGGTGATGAAGTAGATAGCCACAGGTAATTATTATTGAGGCTGAAGCCTCCTCATTTCTAAGGTGTGGTTGATCCCCAGGTGGTTGAGGAGTCATTAACGAGTTATAAAAATTATTTGATAAGATCAATGTACGAAGATTTAAATAGTGCATTCAGAGTTTTTTTGTTTGATGATGAAGTTGAATGCTGGTGGTTGGGATAGTAGAGAGAAAAAGTTCTAGAGTAAACCAAATGCTAAAGCTCTTTGAAAAAGTCCTTGGAGATGTTCAAAGATTGGTTTGTGCCACTGTCTACCAAGTAACATATGCAATGTTTTATATTTTGTGCTAGGAATCATAAAAGTGATATAATATGAGATTGAGTTTGCTATTCTTGCTAGGCTTCTCCTCAATTGGTTAATACCTCTAAGGAAAAGTGTTCTCATTTTTTTGAAAAGTTTGAGGGATACCTTGAGATATCCCTTAATTCCCTTTTGTATTCAGGATTATTCTTATCCCATTGAGAGATCTAAATTCATAGAGAATAACTTGGTGAATGAACTCAACAACATTGGGATGCAAGAAAGAAGATATTTAGAGAAGAACCATCTAAGAGTGGTGTTAGAGGAAAGAAGAGAATGCTTGGTGTAGGTGATTTTAGGAGGCGCAATTTTGTATTTCCTTAGGAAACATGTTTATATCTCTTAGTAATGCCCCAGTATATGGTTTATGTGGAAGAAGCCATTATGGCCACTGTTATCTATATATTGGTAGTGTTTAAAGTACATCTAATTTGGACAAAAGATAGCTCAGTGTCCTTAGACAATATAGGAAGGTAGTTTTATTAGAGAAAATTAGAGATACCAAGGGGCAACCTTGTCAAGAGTTGTTGTTGAAAGATCCTCAAGTAAGAATAGTGGTCAACTTGTTGGGAGGTAGTTTAGAGAGGAACTCAAAGAGAGTTCAATACTATTATTAAGGCTGGTCCATCCTTACCTATAATCTATAACCAAACTCAACATGATGTAAAGGATGTGTTAAATGTTGTGATAGTTATGACTTTCATTTCTCTGTAGTCTTATACAATTCTATTTGATTAAAGAGACAAACAATATTTTCTATCTAAAAATTTCTAGATTGTTTAAATTTGATCTTTCTCCTTTGTCCTCTAGTCTATCTTTTTTATTAACTATTGAAGATTTTTCTAGTTGCTAGTCAAGTTTGTATATGTGAGGTTAAAATCTCAAGTAGGAAATATGAATATGAATTGATTGTGTTATCTTTAACAAAATTTAATATTATTATGGGAATAGTTTTGTTGAGTTGATATGGGGCCATAATGATTGTAGTAAGAAGATAGTAGTCCTATATGATGGGGGAGAAAATTTTTATTTTTAGGGAATCAAAGGCGTATTATCATTATTGATATCATTTTTGCAAGTTGGTAAGTTATGGAGTAAAAGGAATTCTATGTTTCTTACTTATGTGAAAGATGGAAGTAAATCTACTACAAGTGTTGATAATGTTCTAGTAATACATGAATTCCTATATTTGTTTCCTAAAGAATTGGTAAGTTTACATCTTGAAAGGGAGGTGGAGTTTTGTATTGTAGTAATGCTTGTTACTTCTTCAATTGTAAAGGCTCCTTATATGATGGTTCCCAAGGAAATGAAAGAATTAAAAGTCTAATTATAGGAGTTATTGAACAACGTATTCATTTTACAAAGTGTGTCTCCTTGGGGTGCACTAATATTATTTGTGAAGAAGAAGGATGGTTCAATGATGATGTGCATCGATTACAAAGAAGTAAAGGTGAGAATTACGAAAAAAACATCAGTTGCCTAGGATTGATGACTTGTTTAATTAGTTTGAAGGAACATTAGTATTTTTAAAGATAGATTTAAGATCTGGTTACCATCAATTATTGGTGAAGGTGGAAGATGTGGTGAATATATCCTTTAATATAGATACAATCACTATGAGTTTTTGGTTGTCTAATGGGTTATCAATGCACTGATAATATTTATGGACTTGATGAATTATATGTTTAGGAAATATTTAGATCAATTCATTATTATGTTTATTGATGATATCTTAGTGTATTTATGGATTGATGAAGCTCATGGAATGCATTTAAGGTTAGCATTAGAGATCTCAAGGAAATATCAGTAAAATGTTAAATTTTTAAAATGAGAATTCTAGCTAAAGTTTGTAACATTTTTGGGGTATATTATTATAAATAATGTGATATATATAGATACCCATAAAGTGTAAGTTGTGATTGATTGGCAAAGGCCAACTTCAGTGTTAGAAGTTTTTAGTTTCCTTGGCATGGCAGGATATTATATGAAATTTGTTAGGGGCTTTTCACATATTGTAATTCCTTTGATGAGATTGACTTAGAAGGTTGTGAAATTTAATTAAACATTAGAGTGTGAGACCAAATTTTAGAAGTTTAAGGAAAGTTTGGTATTATCTTCCGTGCTTAATATTCCATATAATACTACTAGTTTATAAGTGTTTAGTGATGCTTCCTTGAAAGGGTTGTGATGTGTGATGTAGTAGAATGGAAGGGTGGTAGGCAATTGAACTTGCATGAGAAAAACTAACCCACTTATGATTTACAATTAGTGGTGATTATATTTTCTTTGAAGATCTGGAAACATTATTTATATGAAGTGAGGTGTGAAATCTATAAAGATCATCAAAATATGAAGTACATCTTCACTCATAACGAATTGAATCTAAAGCAATTGAGATGGTTGAAGTTTATTAAGGATTATGACCTCAGTATTATTTGTCAGCCGACAAGGCTAATGTTGCAGTTGATGTTTCAAATAGAAAATCTATTCAAGTGGCATCTAACAAGAAAACTTTTGAGGAGTCCTTAATTTGATGAATGGAGAAGTTAAGAAATTAAAAGTTATATGCCCACCTAATGTGAATGTTGGAATTATTTTTCAAATGATATTTTATCCCTCGTTGTAGGTCAGGATTAAGGATGCTTAAAAGTCTGATGATGAATATGCAAGTTTGGTCGATCAAAATAGTCTAGAAAGATAGTTGATTTGAAGATAGATGATCAAGGCATTATGAATTATAGAGGCTCACTAAGGGTTCTAGTTAGTTATAGTATGAGGAGAAAATTTTACGTAAGGCTCATTATTCTAGATATATGATAATGTAGATATTAGCTAGAAGTATCATGATTTGAAGCTAATATTTAGTTAGCATGGGTTGAAACATGATGTGGAATTTTTTTTCTAAATGTGATACTTATGAGATGGTTAAAGTAGAATATCGAAGGCAATGTGATCTTTTGTAATCCTTGTTTATTCGTGAATGTAAGTGGGAGGACGTTATTATGGGTTTTGATGATCTATATAAGGTCATGATGCACCATGGATTATAGTGGATACATTAACCAAGTCAATGGAAGATCAAGTCTAAAAGAGAAGTAACTTGGAAGAAAGAGGCCAAAATGAGATAGGTTTACCTAGATCTATTCTGATTGGAAGCTCATAAAAAAATATCAAGGATGATATTTTTTCGAAGGGGAGAGTATAATTAATGTACATTGTTATAGTACCTAATCTATTTATAATGATATGAAGTAAACATGGTAAGATTTATATATTTATTTATGTATTTATTAATCTTTATGAATTTTATTTAAGTAGCAAATTTTATAATTAAAAATTTCATGGGAGCACTATGATGTTGGGATGGGAACTCTATGGCACCAAGCTCTCTATCTAGTAAATAAAATTGAAGTCCATGGGTGTGTTGCAATACTATATTCTCTAATTATTTGTAGGCACTTAAGAATTCTATGGCATTTTAGTGTTGAGGCCTCTATTTATGAGACATTTTTAGAGTTGAAAATCTCTTGGGAGTATAGTCGGATTGGGAAGGTCAACACTACAATGCTAGGTCAATTTTAAGATTTTTATATAAATATATAAATGCATTAACCCAACACCCCATTGCACATTCAATTAACTAGAAACTTTGAAACAAAGGTTAGAGAGGATAAAGGGGAAATAAAAAAGGAAGTTAGGGTTTGGAAGAAACAGAGCCATATTCTTTCGTCGATTGTTGACCTACTTTTTCCCCCGACTAGCTCAAGGAGTTGACCTGGTCAAATCTGACCAGGCTAGACCCCAGGACCCATCCCATGGGTTCAGGGAGTCAAGCCAAGTCTACTGAGCCCAGGCCTAAGTCCTGAGTCAACCTGGTTGACCCAAATGGATCTAGACCCTTCCATTCAATTTCAAATCCAATTCAGACCTCCTCGAGCTCAATTCTCCCCTCCACTGAACCTAGTGGGTCAGACCCAGCCCTTTGGACCCAGACCTGTGCCCTGGGTCAACCTGGTTGACCAGGTCAACCTAGGTTGACCCAATTGGCCTTAATGGGCCTAATTCAAATTCAAACCCATATCAAGGCATCATGAGCCCAACCCACCTCCTCTCTGTCCTAATTGGCTGGCTTGACCAAGTCAAACTTTGACTTGGTCAAACCGAGCCATTAATAGGTCAAATTACCTTTTCTAAGCCCATGAAGAGCCCATTTAATGCCCTAATTGATGCCCTTTGATTCAAAATTCAAAACCACGGTTTCTTAACCCTAATTCCCTCCTAATGCAAGAGAGAATCAATCTAGGTCGCTCATCTATGGCCTAAACATTTAAATTGGAGGAATTAGGGTTGAGAAAAGGACTTTTTTGCTCTTGCTCTCTCTATAGACCTCCTTAGGCTATGAGATTTTGTGAGAACACTCCCACAACCCTCCTCCACACTTCTCAAGTAGATCCCGATGATCCCAAGTCTCCGGCGATGGTCCTCCGGTGACCCGAAGGCTTGGACATTCAAGGCTTCTATCCATCCAATCGATAGCTCGTTTGATTGTGGTTTCAAGAGGAGAAATGTATGAGGACACTCTACAAGCTCAACCGTATGAAGATCTTCTGAATCCACCATGTGGATTAGGTAAAAACTCAAACCCTAGCTAGAACACATAGATCTAAATAGCTCGTTATACACCGTATATTAAGAGAAGTTATTCATACTCCAAGAATGCTCTTCATTCATAGGTCATACATTTCAAATTTCATGTCATTTGGTCCAGCCGATCGCGAGAACAGGACAAAATTTGGTTTAGGGTTTTGAGTTTCACCGTCTCCCTCCAGGGCATGATTTGGACCGTTGATCTCACGATCAACGGTCACAATCAGGTTATACCACATGCCCGTTCGACCGTGTATCGGCACCTGATCGAATTCACGACTGTTTGGATGATCAGAGCTTTTGATTCTGAGCCGCGCATAATCAACTGCCCAGATCAATGCCGACGTGGTTAAGGGGCGCGGATCATTGTCGTTGTCGCTGCCAATCATTAGCAATGATTGCGCGGGATGATTGAAACCGCATCCGCAATTTTTAACGGGCCAGTCGCCGGATGCTACGTGTCTGACCGTCGCTGTTTTAATTTTAAACAAATTTTAAATTGTTTTTTAATCCTTATTTTCTTCAAAAATTCACCATAAAGTAAATATAAATCCTAAAAATACCTATAATATATCGAATTGCTCATATTTGGATCCTTTTTAATCTAAAATTATTTTCATTTAAAAATAATAATTCTATATTTAATTATTTTAAAAATAGAAAAAATAATTATTTTAATAATAATATTATTATATTTTTAATTATTATTTTCATATTATTATTATTATTATTATTTTTAAAAAATATTTTCATTATTATTATTATTATTTTATAATTAAAAAGTATTTTTTTTATGTTTATTATCATTATTCTTATTATTATTATTATTCTTATTTTATTATTATTATTATTGCATTAAATAAATATTAAATTTCAAAATATTTAAGCTTTGTTTTTCATCTTTATTTAATGATTACTTTAATTTTTTTTTATTTTAAAATCACTTTTAATGTATTAAACTTCAAAAATTCATATCTTTTTCGTTTTAACTTTGATTTTGGCGTATAATACCTCTAAATTTTCAAACAATTATGTACTTTTATTTAAAAATATTTACAAATAGGCTTTTCTTGGCTGTCTTTGGTATTATCCCTATATTAGACTATTTTAACTATTATTTAAATAAGTAATTATAATAATTATTTTTAAACTAAAAATTATTTTTAAATCCTTTTTGAAATCTCGTTAGGGTGGCCAGTGGATCTCCCTTATATATATGTATTTACCATGAATTGACCTATTTTTAAATTAAATTATTTTTCAAAATTTATAGGGTATTTTAAATTATTTTAAAACTACCTATGTTATTAAATCCTAATTTTGGGAGATTCACTTCAATGAAATTTTGAGCACATGTTATGTGCATGAAGATAAATCATGGGGGAGTGGATTAGTGATTGGTTGAGTCCCAATCATTCACTAATCATTTCATTAGGCGTATTTACTTTCTTCTTATTGTAGTTTGCATGTGTAGGATGCACCACCACTTAGTTTAGGCTCTCCTAGATCTAAGAATATGGTGTGTTTACTTTATTTGTGTATTCTCTACATTGTTACCTTGAGGATTAGCTAAAATTTCACTTCAAACCCCTATAACGTAGTGACACCCTAAGGACAATAATTAAGAACCCATCTAGCTAACTTAAAAAATTTCTGGGAGCTAGGGTCGATCACTGATTGACATGAAAACTTCAACACTTAAATTTAGAGACATAAAAAATCTTCTAGTATTTTCCAGGAATTTTTAGGGCTCTTTAGACCCCTTAATCAACCAACCCTATGTCTTGGAAAAACTACAACCTGGTGAAGCATGGTAAAACTACTATGACTAGTAGCTTGGTGGTGGCAAATGTCATCTCTCTCTCCAAATTTAAATCTAATCTATATCTAGATAGCTGGGGTACTAATCTCTCTCGGGAGTCTACTATAACTTGGCACCCTCCACCGCTAGATTGGATCAAGATTAATGTGGATGCTTCTTGGTTTCCTTCTTATCGGGCTGGCATTGGTGGGATCTTCAGAGATTACAAAGGTAGACTTCTTTTTGCATTCGATAAGAATACTATACATTGGGACATTGCTCAAGTTGAGCTAGAGGCTATTTTTACAATAAGAGAATTCATCCAAAATTGGATGTTGGAAAGCAAAGGCATTATAATTGAAAGTGATAATATCAATGTGATTACACACATTCAAAATTCTTTGAAGAAGCTGGAGTGGCAGATGGAGAATTGGCTGATTAAGGAGATTCTCTTCCTTAAGGATTTTAATAAAATTGTTTTTCATCATGTTAATAAGGATTGTAATCGAGTGGCTGATTTTTGTGCCACTTTGGCATTAGATAGTAGTTTTACTTTTGATAGTTTCTCTTTTGGTAACATTCCTCCTTCTTTACTTGAGTTAATCAAGGAGGAGTGCTATCATTCTAGCCTTGGTAATTAGTTTGTTTTGTTTCATTTTAATACAATTTCTACATCTTTCAAAAAAAAAAATCAACCAATCCTAATTCACCTGATAAATAGGGCCCGGTAGCCTTCAAAAAATTATAATAGATCCATTTCAACTCAGGAAAATAACTATCATAGCTCAAATTATTCAGAATTAGGTCATTAACTTGAGATAAATAGGGCTCCTTAGTTTGACCTTGGCTGACCCCTAATTTAACCTTAGTTAGAAATTACCTTTTTGCCCCTAATAAATCATTAAAAATTATTAAAATTCCAAATTTTCCCCAAACACTTGGGAACACTTTCTTAGGTCATTCCTAACATTTGGGAGTGATTCCAATTAGTTTGGAGCTAGTTTGGATCAAAACCATAAAATCGCCCCTTAATTAGATAATTCTCATAAATACCCAAACTTTAGAAATTCATTACTAATTATAGAAAATTACAAATTAGGCAAACTCAATTGCATTCAACTCCAATTATAGCCTAGTATTTATCAAAAATATTAGGATTCTAAAAACTATCCTAAATTAAAAAGTCAACTTTTTGGTCAGCCTTAGCATATAGTCTAGAGCCTGAAACTTCTCAAATTCGTAACTTTGCATAGGAAACTCCAAATCCAGCAAACTACCTATCTAACTTCTCACCTTAAGGTCTAGTATTTACCAAAAATGTTAGAAATCCCAAACCTAGCCTATTTCCTATAGTGACCTTTTGGACCCCCTCAACCTAAGTAACTAGGAGGACCTGAGACTTTCTAAAATTGGCTAATATAATTTAAACTTCAAATATCACTACCCTAAGCATTTAAAATTGATCAACAAACTAAATTAATAAAAATGAATCCTAATTCATTAATATTTGAACCTTAAATAAAACTTTATTTTTTAGCCTACAACAAACTTGAACTTTGGGCAACTTTAAGTAGCTATCCTACATATGACTCATCCAAAGCCACACAAGCCTTACACACACATAGAATTATTTGCTAGGGCAGTACTTCTAGACTTAGGCTAGGCCGGTATTTATGTTTTTCTACTGTGTGCTGGGCTTTTTGAGGTTTTCACTACATGTTGTGATGAAATTGGTGTGTTTGATTACCTTTCTCGCACTCTGTGGATGGATGTGATGGGCGTTAGATCTACCCCTAGGTTAGGAATGCTATATATATATATATATATATATATATATATATATATATATATATATATATATATATGTTCTTCTTATAGGTGGTCATGCTCATGCAATGCTAAAAGGGGGGCAACCATCATGATTTCTAATGATATTTTATGTAGGCGCTTGCTCAGCTCCCCCTAAATAAGTGAGGGTTAAATAAAAATCATTAAATAATAATTGATATAGGTGCTACAGGTAGACTGCTTAGCCCTCATAACTAAAGAGCATGACCAAGTGTGTGGCTGCGATAAGTTATTTATTTTTCATATAAACTGCTTGTGATATATCAACTTCTTGGGATGATTTTCATTAGGATAACCTTGCATGGAGTTTAGAATTTATTACTTTTCAATTAATGTAATGTTTGTAATATTGGTGAGAGTTGTGAAAATAACTCTAAGTTGGGGTATTCTTATCCAGCTTGAATTCCAAAAGAAGAAGGCATCCTCAAAGGGGAGAGTCTTCTTCCATTTGGAAAATCAAGCTTTGGTGGCTTTAGATATTCAAAGAGAAAAGGCAATACCCCCTGTAAGGGGAGGAATTGTCTCTTCGTTTGGATATTCAAGCCACGATGAATCCAAGGAGTCCAAGGAGGAGAGATCCAAGGAGTCTAAGGAGGATAGATCCAAGGAGTCCAAGGAGGAGAGGCCTAAGAAGTCCAAGGAGAGGAAGACTGAAGACCTAAAGATTTGAAGACCCAATATCCCACTCAAAGTCATTTTTATCAGTCATAGGCTTAGAAATCCAGATTGTTGGCACTGATGCCCGGCCACTTTACTTTTTTGCAGACCCTCATTTGTAATTAAAGGGCAGTTGGCCTATGGACATTTAGTTGATTGATTTATTTATATTGATATGCTTTATTTATACTGTGTGCCTCTAGGATTACCTGCTTTTTTATAGTTTATTGGCGAGTTGCATGCCGTGTTTTGTTTTAGCCTAGATATATGTTAGGCTCTTTAAGGACTATAAAATCTTTTCTACTCATAAAAAAAATTTAATATTTAAAGTTTAAACAATTTAGAAACTTAACGAATCTAGAGAATTGCTGGAATCATCTAGGGTTGCATGCATAATATTGCATCTCTCTTTCTCCTTGATATAAGACACCTCCCCACCCGCGTGTAGAGTCTGGATAATCTGGCCTATAAGGATAAAGTGCCAGACCTAGGGAGGCCCAATCTTTTTTAAAAATTATTTTCTATAAGTATGTTTTTAAAATCTTATGCATACCTGATTTGGAAGCTTCAACCAGCATACATTGCATTAGTAACTGATTAAATAAAATTTTAATTGCATTAGTTAGGGGCATTTACCCAACATAAGTCCAAGACCAATTAGAAAACTCTCTAGATGTTTGTCCTATTTACAAAAACTGTACCACCCACCCATCTTTCATAAATGACAAGACTACATGACTTTAAAGCTAGTAGGTGGTTAGCTGGCTCCCAAATCCAGGCCTAGGTAAGTTTAGGTTTTGCACTGCATTAGTTAGGACATGGGTCTTAATGTGTGTAGAACCACTAAACCTAAATTATATTTAGGATCCAAGGCTACTATACTCGGTCTAGTAGTATGCCTTAAATAGTAGGTAAGCTCCCTCTTCTTTAGGGACTATAAATCCTACTTATCTGCGTCATAGGATGACGCCACCTCCTTCTTTTCTCTAACACTTGTGTTGTCTGCTTGACTTCATTTTCTCCAGTTTCTCTTTAGTACCCTAGAGCCTCCGAATGCTGGTATGAACCACACATGTTGATTGAGCCAAATCGAACTTTTCTTCTCTTTGGATAGGACTTCCTAGTCTTAGCCCTATGTGCCAATCCCCCTTTGGAAGGGATAATGTATGATCCTTAATCGAGAGTCTTCTCGGGCTCTGGCTTGGGATGTAATTAACCATGGGGGCTTGCACCCGTGGGAAACTGAATTCCACCATCTCATAAACCTCATTTCGAGCTGATGCATCGGGTGGAGGAAACCTGTGGTTGTGATTAGTCCATATATATTATTACCCATCGAGGTGCGTAGGCGAGAGCTGCTATCCTTCATGATTAATCATATGTATGGTCCAATATGTCGCTTCCACTTGTCCCATTTACACGGTGCTCTTTCAGAGTCCACATCGATTTAGTTAAAGGAGTCGTCCATCTAGAGGTAGACTTCAATTACCATACTTTAATTTTCAATTTGGATAAATAGGACAAAATTTATGGGGATTTAATTAATTTAAATAATTTGGGAAAACTCTCAATATTGTAACTTTTGATATGTCATAAGATAGATGATTTTGAACATTTTGATTAAAAAAGCTCAAAGTTATACCCAGTTGTTTTAAATGTGTGGGTTTTCAAATATTTTACTATTTATATTGGTTTAAAAATTATCATAAAAGATGAAATGCCCCAAAATAATGTTATAAATGTTCACCATGAATGATTTTCCAAATATTTACTATTGAGTGTGTGTAAATGTTTTACCCTATGTATGTTATTGAAATTGTCATACATGTGATAATTTCTTATTTTCTTGCATCATGTTAAATTATATTCATAAATATTGAATGTGTCAATGTTTTTATGTTCATGTGATAAAATGTACATGTCATGTTCATGTGTTGGAGGATATGTGGGAAGACGAGAAGAGATAGAAGTGGTAGTTGTTTCATGTTATGTGTAATACAAGTGAATTTATGAACTCCTATGCACATATGTGTTTTCCCAATCAATCTTGAATAGATGTGAGATGAGCAAGTGGATGTATATGTGGAATTTGAGATGTAAGAGGAACTAGGCTATATGCAATGCCTTCATCTATCTTGAAAAGGTATGAGATGATCAAGTGAAGTTATAAATAGAAGGACATATAAGAAGGCTTCAGGACATGTGCATGTGAATCATGTCTTACATAATCCATATACATGTCATGCAATTCATTATGATGTTATGTTCAAGTTTAAATTAATAATATATTATGGTCATGTACTAGTTTAAGAACAAATCATGTTGTTGCCGCTAATAAGATTATATTGTTTCCATTTACATGTTCAATAAATATATACTATTGTCATGTAACTACTATTAATAATTAAGTGTACTATTATAATCATGTTATGAATAAAGTAATACATAATTACCACATTACTTTAATTGAACTATAAAACTTTAATTCTATCTGTCATGTAATTTATTTTGATTATGAATGTTGAATTCTATAATAGGTCTTGAGTATCCTATTGAGCAAGTGATTTGCTCACCCTATACATTTACTTGTCATTTCAAGAAAGGGTAAAATCTCAACTAAGTAGAGAATAGTTGATAAGGTCAAAATTTTAGATATTAGGTATGTTTGTATTTTTAGATTATTCTTTTGTAATCTAATCATTTTTGTATACAAGATTATGTGAAAAAAAAGTATAATAGATTATGAATGTTGAATTCTATAATAGGTCTTGAGTATCCTATTGAGCAAGTGATTTGCTCACCCTATACATTTACTTGTCATTTCAAGAAAGGGTAAAATCTCAACTAAGTAGAGAATAGTTGATAAGGTCAAAATTTTAGATATTAGGTATGTTTGTATTTTTAGATTATTCTTTTGTAATCTAATCATTTTTGTATACAAGATTATGTGAAAAAAAAGTATAATAGATTATTGTACATGACATCTTTTGATGAAATATGAGTAATTTATATTTTCTTGTAATTGGATGATTTAGTTGGCTCTAGGTTTACTTATTGATATTGAGATTAATTAGAAATAAAAAATTCTTCCAATTAGATTTTGGAATGTGGCACTCGAACACTTTAATTGACTCATGGCATTGTCATAGTTTGACAATCATTATAACAAGATAAGATAAAAAGTCTAAAAATTTTGCAAGCATTCAAGTCATAGCTCAAAGAGTACACATCCTATTACTCTCCACAGTGATAGATTTGTGTATTCATGGGAAAGCCTCACTCGTTGAACTTATACATCACTCATCATGAAAATGAGAAACATAAATAAACTATAATCAAAAGAAAGATGTTTTATTAAAATTAAGATATTTTAATATTGAGTATATATTTAAATAAAAAAAATATAAAAAATAGCATGGTGCTACCTGCAGTTATGGTAATATCTATATATAGGGTGACTCACCATCACTGCGGTCAAATTCCATATTCCTTTCGATTAATACAACATAAACTTTACACCTCTTATAAAGTTGATCAACTTCGCCTGGAAAAGAGTGGCATTACTCTCTACCCTCCGGGATCCAACCAAAGCCTTGATCTCTCTGTTCTTCCCCTTTAAATTAATGATGTCTTTTTTCAACTTAGTTATGTACACCTAAGACCCAACAACATCCCTCTTTAGATTTGAAATCTCCTTCAATGTCACCACTCTAGATTAGCTGTTATGCTTGCTCACACCTTAGATATCCATCATCTATTCAAAGAAGGTGACTAACCCAACTACCTTCTCTAGTGTAACAAATCCTAGGGAAGAAATCATATCCTCGAAGCAGAGGGAGGATAATGATCATATTGGCTTATTTATAAACTTTGTGTACTTGTATAACTCTATCTTTGAATCAATAGACATGTATATTTGTTTTCCAACCATTACAAGCTTAGCTAAATTTATAGTCCTAGTGAGGTTGGAGGCATTTGATGGTTTGTCCTACTAAAGATTTTCCTCAATTATAACCCTGGTAATAAAAAATAGTAGCACATCGAGAGAAATATCTAATACATATAGAGGAATGGCCATCAATGGATCCCATTGGACATCTCCCCTCAAATACTTGAAGCCCATCCACTGCTCTAAAGGCTTCATCTCCTACTCACTCAGAGGGTGCCCTAACAACTTACTCTAGGAAATGTAGATAACAGGCTCTCGCAAAGTGAGTACCTTGTTTCCTCATAGTGTAATTTTAAATTCTTAAATTTTCCCATATATTACTTATATGTAGCAGGGTAAATCACCCAAGAACCCACCTTTATCTTAGTGGAAGGTAACATCCTCCACATTCCCCAATGACACTCACCTCTTTAATTAGCCCAAGGTGTGTCACCTCAATTTAGCTTACCTACTCCCCAAGATTTTTCCACTG
Organism: Dendrobium nobile; assembly: GCA_022539455.1. Lineage (NCBI taxonomy): Eukaryota > Viridiplantae > Streptophyta > Magnoliopsida > Asparagales > Orchidaceae > Dendrobium > Dendrobium nobile. The sequence goes on along the minus strand of CM039723.1, from coordinate 59,806,505 downwards.
ACTCCATCCTAACTATCTTCATAGGAAGGAAGAAAAAAAATACTTACATTTTCCCAACATCATTGTCCCCTTGCTTGCTTAGTGAAGCTGCTAAACTCAATTCACCCTAAACAAATAGTGACCTTCTTAAAATCCTTCAAAAGGGAGAGAGTAATATCAATAGGATTCATTTTCTCTAAACTCATAAGACTGATAGGATTATAGTTCACATTAGAAAATGTGTAAAATTTCCTAAATATAAGCCAGATATTTATAGGGTTTGATGTGGAGACTAATATCACATCATCATAATTAAATTGGTCAACACGATATCTAAGACTATAATGAGTACAACAACAACAACAACATCAAGCCTTTATCCCAGCACGTGGGGTCGGCTACATGAATCCTTTTTCTCCATTGTGTCCTATTAAAAGTCAAATTCTCGTTTAAATCTAATAAAGAAAGGTCATTCCTAATATTTTCTAACAAAGTCTTTTTAGGTCTACCCCTACCTTTCTTAACATAAGTTAAATCTAATACCTCTATTCTCCTAACCGGGTCATCGCAAGGCCGCCATTTTATGTGACCAAACCATCTAAGGCGACTCTCTCTAAGACTATAATGAGTATGATAATAAATTTTATATTTAGTTTCTCATTTTCTATTTGGTAGCCCGATTTAATACTCATCACTTTCATTCACTCATCAGTTTCACCACTCACCTATCAAAAGGGACAGGTGAATTGGAGTAATAAATTTATAATCAAATATGCCTATGGAATGAACACTCTTAGATGATATAGGTGATTCTACAAGCCACAGGATTATAAGAAGAATCACACAAAGAATCAATAGGTGTTACTTTCTTGGACTTACTAAGGAGCAAGCCCAATATATGATGAACTGAGACCTCATTGTAAAGTTAACAACTTGACACCCACCATGTGCCATGACACCACATCATTCTCTCGATCTCTTTGGAGCAACCACCTCTTCATCCAAACTGAATAATAGGAAAGCACTTATTCAAGGTGCCTTTAGCTCTAATTATTATAATTTATTGCTAAATGTGTAATAACTTAACACCCACCATGTACAAGGATGCTACATTAGTCACTTTCTCTCTTTAGAGCAACCACCTCTTCATTTGAACTTAGCTATAGGAAAGTACTTATTCAAGGAGCCTTTCACTCACATTACCATGATTGGTCAACAAATGAACTCACCTTATCCACAATTACACATCACTCACTTATTCCAACCTAAGCACTCTATATCAATTTTAGATTTTCATTAAAAAACTACATAAATCCATGTGTAGTGTAAATTTTTACACATGTAAGTTGAGTATCATTCCCAAGTCAATAAGTATGATGTTAATATAACTCTATTACTACTCCTATGAATTGCTTAATTTATCTTATTGATGAAATTAGAAGACGGTGCTAATGTAAATAAATAGCTAAGATTAATAGAAGGAAAGCCTATATTTAGAATACTCTAAACTTATTATTATTAAGAATTCATATATATAAAGATTTATATCCTAATTTATTGTTATAAATTATATCATATGGAACTCTTTATCTCTTTTGAGCTCATCGAAGGTTCTAGTAAATATACACTTTACAGTTATTCTATCTCCTTCAAGATCCTAATGCTTTTTCCAATATATGTCTATATATGGAAGAATCACTATTCTAATTCCCCTAATTTTTCCACTATTCCTTCATCGAGGATATGTCACCCCATAATCTAATTTGAAAGAATTATTCTTTTATCTTTTAATATGCAATAATCAGAGCAACCTAATATTTTTATCACTATAAATACCAGGACAAATAAAATTATGATCAAAACATCAATATAATTACTATTCTAGACATATTATATGCTCCCTTATACACCATAATTCTTGCAATTCACCTTAAGTTAATTCCTTCTTAGATCCTTTGGGTGGAGTTTAGACTATCAGATAACAATTTTTGATATTTCATTACTTAGCTTTCCATTATACTTTTCTTTTTATTTTTCTTCGTTTCTTTCTCTTTTCATATTTTAGCTAAGTACCTCTTAATGATTTTGAATACTTATTTTTCTTTCCTCCTTTGGCAATCTAAGTTATCCTTATCTAAGGTTCATCAAAGGTTTATGATTCCATAAGAACATGCTTGCATGAAGCTTTCAAATTAATATAAATGCTTAATTTTATCTAAACTTTTGATCAATTAATTCTAAAGTAATTAGTCAAGAGCTTAAGTGCTTTTTAGTTTTTATTTATTAGGAAGTACTAGTTTTAATGAATTTATTTATTGATATACAAGTTGTTTAATTTTGTGATTTTCTATTTTATGCATTAATTTTCCTTTAAGGTAATACTTTTTTTTTTAATTTCAAAATTCACAACCACAAAAAATATAACAATTTATATTCTAAAGTGTAATAGGAATAAATAAAATCAAGTAATAATTTCAAGCTTGGAAACGATAACAACACCAAATTTCATTAACACCCCAAACTTATAATAAAAAAATAATGTAGCTAAAAAAGTAAATGTATACAATAGAATATATAATAAAACAATAAATAAAAAAATGAAAAAAAAAAATCTCTTTCACTCATCTTCTTCTCTCTCAACTTCTCCCTCCTCTACTGTTGCTTTTGGATTAAGCCACCTGTAGGGCTCTTAGATTGAGGCTGCAAGGAAGACTTTTTACTTTGTAACGTGAAATAGTTTATAGTTTTTAAACATACCAAATAATGCTTCATTAAACGTAGTAGCATATTGACACTACCTATGTTGTATGTTCATTATATAATATATCTTATGGCTCATTCCTTACTGCCACTATCTATTTTCATCCAAATAAATTTGGATGCTAGCAACATGATCTCTGAGATTAACCACCTAATCTCTTATGGTATGTGGGGCTCTATGTTTGGACTATACAGATTGGTTGGGCTAGCTTGGTCTCTCCCTAGGCTTCCTAGTGGGGGTCTCAAATGATTGGTTTATTTTTTTCTAATGGTAGAAATAGGAATTAATTATTCCTTCCAAGGGTCCAGCATGAATACAAAAAATATATAATAAAGAGTGGTACCTAAACCTATAGAAGTGAATCCTCTAATCATGTAATGGGGACTGATGAATTTTTTTTTTCTACATCTATGGTGAGGTTTCTATGTATAACATACTTCAGAAAGGCCCTATCCTTTTTGACATCACTTAAATTTTTTCTTGCATTAACCTCACAATAATGAAATAATGTAAAGCCTTGGAGACTTGGGTAAGTGCAAAAGCTTGGAAATTTACTATTTTTTCTCCCTAATTTTCCACTATGTATTAGATTTGGGGATAGTGAGGGTTTTCAAAATGTTATCATAATTTATATAAGCATTAATAAATAGTGTATAGTCATCTAACTTATAGTTTTTGGTTCAATTAATTCCATTAATAGTGACAATATCAAATGGAACCTATTTCCCCACAATTATTTTACCAGACCTCCTTTGCATTAACAAAGAATTCCCCTTATTATTATCATAATTTCTTCATGAAAACCAAACTCCTAAAGCCTCACTCTAGAATAAATTACTATAAATGATAGAATGGTTATACCTTTCTTTCGTAGTTGAGCTAACGAACCACTTCTTATCAAAATAGGAAGAATATGAGGATGACCTTTTCTTTCCTATTTTGATCTTTAGAACCATTTTCTCCTACATAAAATGCTTCTAAACTTGGGCTTGAGAATTTTTAGTTTCACCAGAAATGAAATCTATCACAATCTCTTTTTATAAATTCAACAATACTGTGGCACCATCCTTCTAAATGTTGCAATGCTGGTTAATTAAATTATTAGCTGGTTAACTAAAAGAATTAATGTTATGGCACTTTAGTTTGGTGGCGCCATGATGCTTAACCTAGGAAATCAAAATGCAAGCTTTTTAACTGGTCCTCCACTATAATGTTTGACATGTTGCAATGTTATAAAACTGAGGAAGTCCAATACCATGATACTCAACTACTCCAATTATAAGACTTTGACTTGGTACTACAGTGCTAAATCCATGCTACTATATTCTTTTAAATGAGATTAAAACCTAAGAGCTTAAAGCCACAACGGTGGGTGTAAGCACTGTGGCACTAAATGGGAAATTGGTGTAGTGGCATTGGGTTCCTACAATGCTATGGTGCTTTTTTAAAATAATAATTTTTGAAAATAATAAGTGTTGCTTTACTCTAGGTCCCAATGATGTGGTGTTCCATGCCTAAATTAAACATATAAGGTATATTTATTAAGAAGGGTCTAATTATATAACAAAAATCATTCACTAGATATACATCAAATAATAAATTCACACATCACAACACAAATTTGGGTTGCCTCCTAATGAGCAATATGTTTATAATGTTCATCGAGACTATGCTACACTATATTTAAGATTAGCCAACTCAAATGAAACTTTACTATATTTTATATCCCATCCTAGGTAAGACTTTCATCTTTGTCTATTCACCTCAAAAGTTTGGGCAATTTTCTTATCCTGGATTTCTAAAGATTTATATGGATGTGTTTTGACTATAGGAATGGACCATACCACATCGACTTCAACTTCTCAAGAAATAATTTCAATCTAGAATTATATAAGAGAACTTCTCTTATGGTAAATTCCTTAATCAGACTTAGATGATGCTATTTTTTGGTTTTCTCCTTAGATATCTTAGCATTCTCATAAGCTCAATTTCTAAGCTCCTCTAGTTCATTCAACTGTATTAATCTCCTATCCCAAGATTATTTCAAATTATAATTCAACTCCTTAACAACCCAATAAGCCTTATGCTCTAACACTATTGAAAGATGACAAGTTTTTCCAAAAATAAGTCTATAGGGTGCATTCCTATGTGAGTTTTAAATGCAGTCCTATATAAGCATCATCTAATCTTAACTACCAATCTTTTCTATTAGGGTTTATAATCTTCTCTAAATCCTTTTAATATCCTTATTACTAATTTCATCTTATCCAGTAGTCTGGTGATGATAAGCAGTTGTTATCCTATGTTAAATTTTAAATATTAAAATCACATCTTCAACTCTTATATTATAAAAATAACATTCCCCATCACTAATTAGTGTTAAAGGTATAGCATAAATATTTTTCTTTAAAAATTTAATAACTACCAAATCATCATTTTTAAGTATTGCCACTACTTCAATCCGCTTTGACACATAGTAAACTACTATAAAAATGTATTAATTTTCAAAATATATAATGAAGGGACCCATGAAATCTAATCCCTACATCTCAAATATGTAAACCTCTAATATATAGTTCAAGGGCATTTCATTTCTTCTTGTAATATTTCCAACCCACTAACATTTATCATATTTCTTAGCATATTCATTAACATCATTAAATAAAGTTAGTTAATAAAATCTAGACCATAAAATTTTAGTGGAAATTTTATATCCTCCATAATAAAAATCATAAAAATGGCTAATAATGCTATCAATCTCTTCTAAAGAGATACATCACCTAATGATTTTATCCATACATTTCCTAAAAATATATGGCTTATACTAAAAATAAAACTTAGCATCATGAGTGAATTTGCGCCTTAAGGTATATGACATATCAAATGCTAAGATATTATTAATAATATAGTTCACTATATCAGCATACTGAGGCAAACCTTTGTTAGTTATTGTAAATAATTTATCATATGGGAATAGTTTATTAATATCATTTTTATCATGCATAGTTTTTTGCAACTCTAATCTAGATAAATGATTGACAACCTAGTTTTCTATTTTTTCCTATATAAAATCTTCACATGAAACTCTTGTAATAATAGAATCCATCTTATTAACTTGAGTTTTGCATATTTCTTTATTACAAGGTACTTTATTATAGAATAAGCAATGTATACTATGACTTCTATGCTAATCAAATAGGATCTAAAGTTGGAAAAGCCAAAGACTTTCATAGTCAGTTTCATCACACATGATTTCAAATTTAAGTGACCAATCAAATTCAATAATAATGGGTAATGAAATAAAATTCTTCTTCAGAGTTTTAAAGGATTTAAGGCACTCATGATTAAATTCAAAAGGAACATCCTTTCCAAAAAAATGATACAACGGTTTGGTAATTTTGGAAAAGTCCTTAATAAATCTCTTATAAAAACTGGTATGTCTTAAAAAACTCCTTACTCCTTTCATAGAGATAGGAGATGGAAAGTTTTATATTACTTAAAATTTTTACCTTGCTCACCTCCAAATCCTTCTAAATAGTTTATTTTCCAAGATAATACCCTCTAAGACCATGAATTGACACATCTCACAATTCAACACTAAATTTGATTTTTCACATATTTTCAAAACAATAGCTAAGTGCTCAAGATAAGAATAAAATCAAGTACCAATTATAGAAAAGTCATCTATAAAGATCTTAATGCCTTGGTCAATCAAATTTGAAAAGATAAACATCATAAACCTTTGAAAAGTTATATGGGATTTGCATGATAAAAAAGAAATTCTGTGAAAAAAATGTACAATATAGGCTAGTGAATATGGTTTTGTCCTTATCTTCAGGTACTATAGGAATCTAATGATTTATTAAGTAGCCATCTAAGAAATAGTAAAATTTATACTACTAAGCTATCAATCATCCGGTCAATAATTAAAAAAGGAAAATGGTTTTTTATAGTGGTCTTATTAAATTTCTTAAATACATATCCTCCATCCAGTGGCTATTCTAGTAAGAATCAATTCAATCATTTCATTAGTCACAACTATCAAATCCCTTTCTTAGGCACATATTGAATGGGACTAACCCAAACCCTTTCAAAGATAGAGTAAAAATATAATTGCATCAAGACATTGAGTATTTCTTTCTTCATATCCTCCTTTATGATAGTCTTCAACCTTCTTTATGGATCAGCCTTTGGTTGGGAGTCTTTTTCAATCAAAATCTTATGCATGAAAAATTATGGACTAAACCCCTTAATATTATTTATCATCCTACCAAATGCTTTCTTATAAGTTATAAGAACCCTAATCAACTTAGCCTCTTGATCCTCATATAAATCAATAAAAATAATAATATGTAAGATTGATCCATCTCCCAAAATGCATAATTTAAATGGGTAGGCAAGGCTTTCATCTCTAAAGCTAGTGTTTATAAGATAGACGGCTTCAATGATTTCCCTAAAGATAATGTCTTTAATGTCTTATATCTCTCCCTAAAAACTCTAGGGACATCATTTAACACGTGAGTAATATCTCTCTTAATCTTCCCCATGTCATCCTCTATCAATAAATGCTCCAATGAATAATCAATTAGTATCTCATCCATAGAATCCTTCACACATTCATCCACCAAATCCATTCTATAACATTTATCCTCAATATGATCCTTAGGAAATTACATAGACTTCAAAACATTAAAGGTCACCTTTTGATCAAACACACTCATAGTTAACTCCCCCTTCTTCAATAACTCTTATAAGTAAGGTCTTTTAAAGATGGAAAGGGGTATAAGATTAATATTTCCTCCCAAATCAAATAGTACTCTCCCATAGAATTTGTCCCCTATGGCATAAGGAATAGTTAAACTACCATGATCCTTTAACTTTTGAGGGCCTTATTTTATAAAATTGCATGTAGTCCTCAATGAGATCAAGGATATCAAAGTCTCCTAACTTTTTTTTTTGTCTATGTATGTCCTTCATAAGCTTGATTTAGCTAGGCATTTTCTTTAAAGCTTCTGCAAGTAGAATATTGATGGTCAATTTTTTAAAAGCTTCTAGAAATCTAGAGATTTGCTTATCTAGGTTTTTCTTTAAAAATCTCTGGGAAAATGGTGGTAGGTATCTTTTTATAACCTTCCTTATGAGATTTTCAACTTTCTCCTTTGGCTTAGGTTGTTTTATTGGTTGGGTGGATTCTATTGTTATTTCTTCAGGCATATCTTTCTCAAACTTATCTTTCTCCCTAATTTCCTCCTGTAACCCATTTCTACTCCTTTACTGAATGGATTTTCATAACTCTTTTCCCATTGTCCTAACAATTAACCTTAATATTGCTAGAAAGGGATCGATGGGGTCTATTATTAAGTTAATTAGCTAACTAACCTAATTTGTTATCTATATTTACAATGGAAGTAATTTGGCTTTGAAGTTTTGTCCCCATTTGTAATACAGAGTTTTTTAAAAAAAAAAGGCTTCTTATTTTTATATTTATTATTAAAATTGAATCATGGAGAATAATTCGGCCTAGGGTTTACAAATTTTGTTGAGATTGGTTCCAACTCCATATGTTATTTGGTTGGCTATTAATTTTAATCGTTACCCCATTTTTATTATCCTTCTAATTAAAATTAAAATGATTCTTCCAACCAAGGCTATATGCGTTAGAGTAAGGGTTTTTATGATATTTAAATATTCACTTCTATTGAATTAGGGTCGTTGTGTGATCCATAGAGGCTCTCATCTACTGTATAGGAGCCCTTTTAGTTGAACTAACCCCAAGGTTATTTAACTTCCTAGAAATGACATCTACTTGAGCAGCAAAGATAGATAATGCATAAAACTCATAGACACCAACAACTTTCTTTGGATTGACATAATATTTTGCTAATGATTATTAACCCCAATAAATGGTGCACATACTAAATTCTATTTATTAATCCTATAGTAGTATAAAAAGTACTACATCTCTAGAGCTATCATAATCTATCCTACCCATCCTATCAACCCACAAAATCTAATAATCTATCAAATTCATTAATTTGCATGTCCTATTGCAAGAATATGGTCATCAACTTGTCGATCTTTAAATAACAAAATTAAAAAATTAGTGTCCCCATTTTTTATCATTGTTTTTTTTTTTCTCTTTTTGAATGTAGTTGTAAGCATCTCTCTTAGAGAATTCAACATTCTCAATACATCCAACTTCATCGGCAATGTAGGAAGAAGTATTTACGATTTTAATTCCAGCTTCTTTCATTATTTTAGGTACTGATTCTTTTTCATCACTCATGTTCCTAGATGACCTAAGTGGATGTTTGTCTTTAAGCTTAACCAAATCATTATAATGACTTTCTACAAATTTTTGCACCTTCCAATTTTCATTTTTATCCACTATTTACCTGATCATAGTTGGACAACCTATTACAGTATCTAATCTTTGATATTTAATTTATAAATTCAAATCAGGTTCTTGAAACCAGCTTTGGAACATATAAAGTGCTTACACCTTATCTTTCTAGAATTTGGTCAGTAACTATGATGTTTTTTATGAATACTAAAACCAGCATTATGAGTATACATGTAGTATATCTCGTATACCTCCTTCTTACACTTGTATATACCCTAATATACAATCAATACACATCTTATAAATAAATAGTCATTACACATTTTGTACACAATAAATACATAGTCAATAAATAATTTATACATAGTAAAAATATAGTTAATATATAACTTTTATATAATTAATACACAGTTAGCATACAGCTTGTATAATATTATTACATAGTTAACAAACAGCTTGTATAAGGTGTGTAGAGCTTGTTCACAGTCAATTATAACTTGTACATAGTCAATACATACTAAGTACACAGTTGGTGCACAATAAATATATGGTCAGTGCACAGCTTAAATAATATCAATACATAGTGAGTACATAGCTTATACATAGTCAATACACAATCAATACATAGCTTGTACAAGGTGTGTACAAGATGTCACATATCAATACACACTCAATACACAGCTTGTATACAATCAATACACAACTTATACCCAATCAATATATAATCAATACACAACTAGTACATAGTAAATATAGAGTTACTACATCTTATATAAGGTGTGTACAAGCTGTCACACATCAATACACAGCTTGTACATAGTCAATATATAATCAAATGTATATCTTGCACACAGATAATACACAATTGGTTCACATCAAATAAAAAGTCAATAAATAGATGGTATACAATCAATACACAGCTTGTATAATATCAATACACAATTAATACATAACTTGTATAAGGTGTATATAGCTTATACACAATCAATACACAGTTAATATGCAACTTATACACAATTAATAAATAGTGAGCATACAGCTTGTATACAGTCAATACACAGTTGTACACAACTTATACATGGTCAATATAAAACTTTTACACAGTCAATATACAGTCAGTACATAACTTATACATAATCAGTACACAATCATTATACATCTTGTATAAGGTGTGTATAGATTGTCACATATCAATGCACAGTCAATACATAATCAAATACATAGTTTATACACAATCAATACATAATCAATACCCAATAAATACATAATAAATATAGAGTCAATACATAGCTTGTACACAATTAGAACATATTTTATACACAATCAATATACAGTTAGTATATAATTGATACATAACCAATACCCAGCTTGTACAAAATGTGTATAACTTATACACAGTCAATACACATCTTATATATAGTTAATAAATAGTCAATACATAACTTATACACCGTCAATACATAGTTTGTGCATAATTTATATAAGGTGTGTACAAGCTTTCACGTATCATAACATAGTCAATATACAACTCGTGCACAGTCAATACACAATCAAATACATAGCTTGTATAATACCAAATACACAGCATGTACACATTGTGTATTAACTATGTATTTATTGTCTACAAGCTTGTATAAAGTGTGTTGTTGCAAGAAACTCTAAAAACTTGGGAGGAGTTTAAATTTTTTTGATAAGTTAAAATCCACAGCACCTCCAACCAACATAACTTTCACTTCATACCCTAAACCTATCATTACTTTAAGCTGCCATTTTTTCAACTTCAAGTCTTCCTAGACATTTGTAACTTGAAGTTGTGGGAATATAATATGCTAAAAGAATAAGACATCCTCCTCCAAAATAGTCTTCATCTTCATCGGTTATTCTTCATTTTTCAAAATCCTCAATATTGGAGAGCTGACAAGATTATTTTTTTTAAAAGAGCACCAACCTTAAACCCTAAATTTGAATGGGATAGTGAAGGCCTTTAAAAAAATTAAAACTACCACCTCTAGACTAGGTCGATTTGGCTAGTAAGAGAAAAATAAAATATGAAATCCATATGTCTTAATTTCATTGGAGTCTTGATACAGAGCTACGTTCGGACCCCAGACCTAATAATTTCTCCATAGAAAGTGGATTTTTTTCATTCATTATTATAGTGTAATACGTGGTGCCACAACTAAAGTAATAAATAAATACTATACTAAAGCTTCATTTAGGATGGCTTTCTTACTACTTTTTAAAGCAGTTTTTTTATTACAAACATTTTAATTTTTGTACAAAAAAGTTGTTTAAGAAGCATTCACAAATGAAGGCTAAATATGTCTTTAAAAAAAATTATCTTCGTCCACTATATACCTAATCATAGCTGGACAACTTCTTGAAACCAACTTTATAACATACAAAGTGCTTACATCTTATCTTTGTAGAATTTGGTCAGTAACTGTGATGTTTCTTATGAACACTAAAATTAGCATTATGTGCATGCATGCAATATGTTTTGTATGCCTCCTTCTTACACTTGTATGTATATAGTCAATACACAACTTATAAATAAACAATCAATACTTAGATTGTACACAGTAGATACATAATCAATAAATAGCTTGTACATAGTAAAAACATATTTAATAAACATCTTATACATAATTAATACATATTCAGTACATAGCTTGTGCAATATTAGTATATTCATCACATAACTTGTACAAGGTGTGTACAGCTTGTTTACAGTCAATACACAACTTGTAGATAGTTAATATGTAGTAAAACACATTCAATAGATAGCGAGTACGCAGCTAATACATAGTAAATACGTAGTCAATACATAACTTAGACAATATCAATACATAGTGCATATATAGCTTCTATATAGTTAGTACATAACTTGTATAAGGTGTGTATAAGATGTCACATAATTAATACACAGCTTATATACAGTCAATACATAATTAGTATATATATTATATATAATCAATACACAGTCAATACATAGTTATTGCTTAATAAATATAGAGTTAGTATATAGTTTGTATAATATGTGTATAAGCTATCACACATCAATACACAGCCAATACATAACTTGTATAAAATAAATACACAATCAAATACATATCTTGTTCACAATCAATATAAGTTAGTATATAGTAAATGCAAAGTCAATAAATAGCTTGTACATAATCAATACATAGCTTGTACAATATCCATACACAGTTACTATATAGCTTGTATAAGGTGTGTATAGCTTGTACACAGTCAATACATAATCAATATAAAACTTATATATAATTAATAAATAGTGAGTATACACCTTATACACAGTTAGTATGCAGTTTGTACATAGTCAATATAAAGCTTGTGCATAGTCAACATATAGTCAGTACACAACTTGTACACAATCATTGTATAACTTGTACAAGATATGTATAAGCTATCACGCATCAATACACAACTTGTACATAATTAATACATAATCAAATACATAGATTATTCCAAATTAATACACAGTTAATACTCAGCTGATACATAAAAAATAAAAACTCAATATATTACTTGTACACAGTTAGTACACATGATGTACACAGTCAATAAACAATCAGTACAGTTGATATATAGTTGATGTATAGCCAATACGAATCTTGTACAAGGTGTGTACAACTTATATATAGTCAATACACAACTTGTATATATTTAATAAACAATCAATACACAACTTATACACAGTCAATATACATTTAGTACACAACTTATACAAGACGTGTATAAGTTGTCTTATATCATTACACAGTCAATACAAAATAAAATACATAGCTTGTATAATATCAAATACATAATCAATATATAGTATATACACAATGTGTATTGATTGTTTACAAGTTTATACACAGTGTGTTGTTATAGGAAATTCTAAAAATGCCCCCTTTCAGCCTCATCTTCATTAGCTGGTCCTTATTTTTCAACTTCAAATCTTCCTAGATATTTGTATATGCCCTTTCAGCCTCTGCATCTTATGGACATTTCATATATAAAAAAATTCAATGTCCTCCCTCAATCCAATCTTCATCTTCATTGGTTGGTCCTTATTTTTGAAATCCTAAATTTTGGAAAGCTCTCACAATTTTTTTTCTTAAAAAGTATCACCAATCCTAAACCCTAAATTTGAATACATGAGTTTGTGAAGGCCTTTTTCAACAAGTTAAAACTACCACCTATAGGTCGGGTCGGTCGACTGGTAAGGGTAAAATAAAATATGACACATGTTATAATTTCATTGGAGTTAGGATGTAGAACTACATCTAGACTTCATACCTATTAATTTCTCCACTTTAAGTGGATTTTTTTTCATTCATTGCTACAAGACATTATGTGGTGATACAATTAAAGTAATAAGTAAATATTGTCACTAAAACTTTGTTTGGGATGACTTTCTTACTACTTCTTAAAGCAGTTTTATATTACAAAAATTTTATTTTTGTACTAAAAAGTAATTTTAAGAAGATGTCACAATGAAGCCTAAATATATATTACAAAAATAATTGAACCATGAAATTAATTTTATACAAACTAATGTACTATTAATCATATATATTGTTTTTAAAAATATCAAAATTCTTGCGATTTTTAGATGTGAGAAAAATAAAATATAATTTTTAGTAAAATTTTACTCTTAAATTTAACAATTTTTTGCTTTTACATTTTTAGAACCTCAAATTCATTTACATTGTTTACTATTGGGCAAGATTTTTGAGCCAATATTTCTCTTTATCGATAAACATTTATCATGTGTAATCTCCTTTTATGTATCAATTTCTTAATTATTTCCATCGAAGTTGATGTCCATTATTCTCACTTATAATTTTGTAGTCTCCTCTTCCATGATTCTAAGACCTATATATATGTGTCATTATGTTGCTAGCACCATCAAGATGTCTCTTTTATATTTATGCATGTTGCATCCTTGAATATTCACGATAGTAGAAAAATATAAAATTTAATGTCTTAGCTTTATACGAAGATCCAGCATACAAGAAGATAAAAGAGAGAGTGTAGCGTTTATAAGAGACACCATAGTTTTTATATAAAAACCCCTTAAAAGGGGGAAAAACCATAGGGCCTGACCCACTTTGAATGAATCCACTGTTATTTACAGTCGATTACAAATGAGGCCATTCCTGGGGGGAAGGCATTGGATTGATGTATCAAATGTACATCATATTATATGGTGGGAATTGGAAGAATTAGCATTGAAATGTTCATTTAGTTAGCATAACCATAGTCAGTGGGTGACGGAGGTTGGAAAGAGCATAGTCAGGTGACGGTGGTTGGAAGGATAGTTGTCTGGCAAGGAAGGTCAAAAGGATCGTAGTCGATACGAGACAAGGGTTAGAAAGACCATTGTCTGGCAATGGAGGTCAAAAGTGTGATGCCCTAGAATCTAAATTGAAAGAATTATTCATTTATCTTTTAATAAATAACAACTAGTGCTATCTAATATCATCTATCAATAATAAAATATAAAATAGATTCTATAATTTAAAACAACAATTTATATATCTATATTCATTCCAAAAAAATCATATACACTACTCAGATCTACACAATCATATCACAACTACTTTGTCCTAAGTATAAAAGAATTTTTTTTAAAAAAAAAAAGAATCAGAACTTGAAGAATATTTATCATCCTCACACTTGCTCCCTTGCCCTGACCTGAAATCATTTAATCACATATAATAAGCTTAAACACAATAGGTTGCCAAAACCTATAACTAAATTTAAAGTACGTAAAATAAGCAATATACTTGTCAATAATCAAATCATTGCAATAACAATCATATGATTATTGAATCAGTACATAAATAATAAAATTCACATATAGTAGTAGAATCTATAAATAGAAAAATTCTACATTGTAGAAGTCAATAAATCAGTAAACCAGTATGAGTGTTAAATCTATAAAGCAATCATCATATTCATAATACCAATCAATAAAGAAAGCAGATAAAATATTAAATCAAAATATCAGTAAAAACTATCAAAATCAAATAAATATAATAAAATTATACATGAATATACACATGCTATCTAGGCATTATATATCACATGCTTAATATTAGTATAGTAAATTAGCAGTATCAATATCTATATCAATAACAATCTAGTGGCATGAGCAGTAGAATAATACAGTAACAGTAAATTCATATTATAATACTAAATCATTATAACAATAAGAATAATAACTTAAGAACATGCATTTCAGTAGTCACACTAAACAAGTAAGATCTCCTGACTATCATGATATTTTTCAGTGTTAGTAAACTGTTGGTTTAATAAATAGAGTCGTTAATCTTTGCCCCATTGACATAATAATAATCTCCTTATAACTCCTAATTAGTGTATCACATGAATTACAAGAGGATTATAATAAATCTTAGTATTTAAAGAAAAGCCCGTCGGCCCACCATACTATATAGGTCAATCAGTCTCTAACCAATGGATCAACTAGTCTTTACTTGTTTGTTTCATACACGTATATTATTATCATAATATTATAATATAAATAGTGACAAGTTTTTATTCAAGCACATATCCACATCCATTTTCAATGTATTGCATCCTATAATGCGTAATTGAGTTTAATTAAGAAGATGCTATATGTCATAACGGTATACAATAAATAATCCTATTAAGAAAAAAATACACATTTTTAAAAATTTACCCAAATACTAAGAATTGTATTAAATGATATTTTAAGACTTTTATTATACTACACTACTATTTTTAGACGTTAAAATAAATTTTTGGGTAGAACAAAATTATTGAATTTTTAAAATCTCTGGGTGAAAAATCTCAAATAAATATTCAAAATGTTCATAATCTAAATCTCTATATAAAAAGTTACACGGTGAAAGTTTTTTCAATAAAAAATTATTTAGATTTTTCGGTAATGGAAACATAAATTTGATCAAAAAAATATCAAAAATATAAAATCTTTGAAATTAAAAATAGAGTAATGATTCTTTATAGTGAGATGAGTAAATTTTCTAACTGGCCCGACTGATAAAAATCATTCTGCGGCTTTCAAATCTCAAGCTTTTCTTTCTCTCTCATATAATTTCCCTTTCATCCTCTAAAATAGTCTTTGTTATGCGAAATAAAAAAGGGAGAAAGGATTTTATAAAAAAAATTGTTAATGCTTTTATATATTTTTATAAAAATAATATTTTAATATTATATTATTAATTTAATTATATTCTTTTAGTATAAAATTCAAATAAATCATTTTAGGAGTTCAAAAATTATTGAAAAATATGCATAAAATAAAACATGTTATTTAGAAAATATTAGTAAAATTGATTTGCAAAATAAACACCTAATGTCCCAAAATCCTCACTTGTACTGATAGGTACCAATTTCTTAAGGATTATCACCAGTGTCTAAAAATTATGAAAAAATTGTGTATGTAAAACACTACAATCAAAATATTATGGAGAAGATGGTTTGTGATTCAGAGTTATAATGACTCCAAAAAATGGTAAAGTCAAAATACAGGTTATTACAAGAAGGTTCGTAGTAGATGACGGAGGTCGAAAGAATCAAAGTCGGCAGGAGATAGGGGTCAGACAGATCGTAGTCGTAATACGGTTGTTCAATAGAAGTCTGGGCATTATTTGATGGTCTAGTGGAACTTCAACTTCTTTCGGTGGTCCTGTAAAAGTTCAGGCCGTAGTTGGCGGTGCAAAAAAATTTTGAGCCTCAGTCGATGGTCTGGCGGTGGTTTAACAGAACTCCGATGTCAACCAGTGGTACGTAGGAACTCCACCATCAGGCGGTAGTCTAGTGGAAGTCTGGCGTAAGGCAGTGTTCTTGATGGAAGTCAGGTATTAAGTGGTGGTCTGGTGGAAATCTGGTGTTAGGTGGTGGTCTTAACTGAAGTCCAACGTCGGGCGATGGTCTGGCATTAGGCGGTGTTCCTAATAGAAGTTCAGTGTCAGGCGATGGTCCTGAAAGATGTCTGACATCAAGCAGTGGTCTTGATAGAAGTTTAGTTTCAGACGATGATCCTAGCTAAAGTCTGGCATCAGGCGATGGTCTAGCAAAATTTCGGTGTCAGCTGGTGGTCCTCCGAGAAGTCCAGCATCAGGCAGTGGTCCTCATAGAAGTCCGACATAAGGTGTTGATCTGGTAGTGGTCTGGAGTCAGGCGGTGGTCTTGACGGAAGTTCAGTGTCAGGCGATGGTTTGACGGAACTCTTGCATATGGTGGTGGTCTGGCAGAACTATGGTGTCAGGCAGTGATCCAGCAAAACTCCAACATTGGGTGGTGGTGCGATATAACTCTGACGTCAGGTGGTGGTCTGGAGGAAGTCTAGGCGGTGGTCGACGAGGAACAAGGAGGCAAGAGCGATATTTGATCTCTCTCTTGATTCCTTGCTTGGGGGTCCCTTTTCATGAAAAGGGGGCTCTATTTATAGATTGCCTAAAGTTTCATGGCCCGTAAATAGGAGGAAGATCAAGGCTAAATGGGGAGTGGTTTGGATGGATGACAGATGTTGAATCCCTTTATTATGGATCATTTATTAGGCATTTGAATGTCTTAAGGATATCAAAATTCAAATATCTTGGGATTGTTGGATTTGTCTCGTTTAGCCGCTCAATTCGACTATAAGCATGTCATGTTTGGAAACTGTTTGGTAATCCAAATTGTTGTTCGAACCTTCAAATATTGCTTCAGGTAATTGATTTAGACCCATTTGGACTTGGATTGACTTGAATTTGGTATCGTTAGGTTTGTATTTTTGAGATGTTTAGTTTGACTATAAGTTTGCTAAAATTGGAGTTAGGATGGTCCCTATTTTAATTTCAGAAGTTTCCAATTTGATTTTGCCTAGAGATTCATGCTCGATCAAGATAACTTTTTGAAGATGTATTAATGCCTTACTCCATTTCTACTACTCTAGCTTATTTCCTTTGCTTAGAATAATTATCTAGTTCTACATCCATGACAAATCAGAAACATTAAAGAATATTATTGAATATCATACCTAATATGTATGATAATAATGAGGGTTTTCACGAATGAAAAATTAATACACAAAAGTCTATAAGATTTTATTTGGAACAAAATTTTTATTATTTTCTTAAATATTTTTTTAGTAAAAATTTATCTGAATTATTTTTTTTTACTAAAAATTTAGCTTATAAAATATTAAAAAAATTGTCCCAAATAAAATTTAAATCCGTTTTGACATCTCACACCATTATGAGAAAATTGACCCGAGATTCAGTTATGGAAGGAAGCGAGGCAGTTGCGTTAGGGTTTCATTTTCTCTGCAACTCCTCTCTCAACGTGGCCCTTTGGGTTTTTTTTTATGGGGGCTTCTGCCCCTCCACTCTGTCTCTGATGGATGAAAACTTTTTGGATTTTCCTACTCTTTCAACTGCTTCTCTACTCGATCTGTCTCCAGCAGTTGCTCCGGCTCCATGGACAAATAATTTCACTACTGCTCTAGAAATTTGATCTGAGGTTTTTCCTATGACTTTTATTTCTCCAGATCAAAAACTCTCCTTTAAAGTGGATGATCTTTTAGAAGGTATCTCTCTATGGAACTTATTCCTTATTGGTTACTCTATTGGTCAAAGACAATATTATGAGAGGTTTATTGCCTCTATAAAAATGTTGTGGCAACTTAAAGGATCTCTCTCGTTACTCTCACTTTCTGATGGTTTTTTTCTCTTGAAATTTAATAACATGGATGACTATAATATGGTATGGGCGGGAGGCTCTTGGTTTCTTCTTGGTAAATCTTTTGTTCTTCTACAATGGTCACCCAAATTTAAACCAAAAAGAGATGAATCTACATCCATTTCAATATGGGTCAAAATTTTGGATGTGCTGCTTGTCCTCCGTACCCCATCGAGTATTTCAAAAATTAGTAGTTACATTGGTATTCCGTTTACTATTGATTTTCTTACTATCAAACATATGCGGCTTAATTTAGCTAGGATCTGTGTTCAGATTTCCAAATATTCAAAACTTCCTAACGAAATTTCGATTGATATTGATGGAGAGGATTTTACCTTAAAAGTGGTTTATGACTAGAAACCAACCCATTGTAAATAATGTGGATCTTCTATTCATCCTTCTAATATTTGCCCTTCTAATCCTAAACCTAATAAACCTCTAGTCACTAGTACTTTGCCTTTACCAAAGAGGTAGAAACACTAGTAGACACCCCCTTTATAGGCCTCGCACTATCTCCAAGTTACCACCTTTACTTCCTGCACCTGACTCTGAACCTCCTAATCCCAAGCCTGCTTCTCCTCCTCACACTGAACCGCCAATACCTTAGAGAACAACCGGAGAACAAATCCTTCCATCTCAACAACATTCCAAGGACATTGTGGAAAAGGATCACAACATCCCTTATCTTAATTTCCCTATCGAAGAGCTCCTTCTTCGAAACCTACCACATCAATACTTCCCTCATATCTTTAGTTATTCCCATTGACAATATATTCAATTTACTGAACATTGAAGCTTCTTTTGCTCCATATCAAGAAGTTGATATGGAAGAAGTATCTTCTCAGATTATTGGTAAACCTTCACCTACCCAACCTCAATTTAAAAACACTTCTCCTATTCTAACCCCCCCTATTATGAATAAGCCTCCCCTTCTCCTCTGAAAAACCTACTAAAGCCAAATCTACAAAAAAGGCAAAACCCAACTCCTTAAAATCCAAATGATTCCCCCACCCATTGCCAGTTAGAATGTTAGAGGGTTTAACAGGCTGGAAAAAATTCTTGCTTGCAAAAACCTTATAAATATTCACAAGTTAAAAATGGTTTGTGTTCTTGAAGCAAAAATCCATTACTCCATGATCGCTGACCCTTGGTTTGTTAATTCTCATAAACTTTTTGAGAATTAAATTAGTTGTAACAATTTTGATGTTTCCTCCCCTATTAGAATTTGGGTTAAATATGATTTTTCTTATATTTCATTTAATCCAATAGTCATTTGTTCCCAAATCATCGACACAAGACTTCTCTTAGATTCTTCCACCTCTTTCTTTATTTCTATTTTTATATGTTGCTAATTTGCCTGAAGATAGGAAATCTCTTTGGGCTCAAATTAGGGAGTTGGCAAATAATAATACCCAACCTTGGATTTTGGTTGGTGATTTTAACTGCTGTAGGTATGATCATGAAAAAGTGAGAGGTACTACCTTGCATTCTAGCAAGTTTGGGGATTTTAATAATACTATTTTTTATTATGAATTTATAGACCTTGCTTCGGTTGGCTTGTTCTACACTTGGTTGAACCAGCATAAGGAATCCTATTCATATTAAGTTGGGTAGGGCCTTAGTAAACACTGAATGAGTGGATCATTATCCTAAGTCTTACTATAGTGTGGATCCCCCTCAATGTTCTGATCACTCCCCTCTCATTATTCACTCTGATATTATTCAACATAAACCTTCTAGGTTTCTTTTTAAGAATTATTGGCCTAATCTTGTTGGTTTTAGAGAAGTTTTGTTGGATGCTTTACAAAGTTGCCCCTCTACTAGTCCGATTGCTTCTCTTTGCTTTAGCTTGCAAACTTTGAAAAGATTGTTGAAAATAAAAAAAATGGAATTCTTCTAATTTTATTTCTAATACCATTGAAGATCTTAAAGCTAAGCAACTTTGCTATCTTTTGAAAATTGAGAAACATCCATTAGATTGTTTAATTAATTCTAATTTAAAGGATATTAATGATTTGCTTTCCAATTATCAAGTTTCTTGGGCCTCTTGGTTTCAAAAACGGGCTAAAGTAAAATGGCTTTCAACTGGAGAAGAGGATGTGGGTTTCCTCTATGTCAAAATCAGAAATAGGAAAATATTAATACTTTAAAGGTTTTATCTATGCCTGAAGGTATTTTCTCTGATCATAAAGACATTGCTCAAGTTCTAATTAATCATTTTAGCAATCTTTTTAATACTCCAGCACCTCGTAATGCTAATTCTCTGGATTATTCTACTGGAAATCTGTTTTCTAATGAAGTTGCTAACTATCGGGTTGGTCCTTTTACTAATCAAGGCATCAAAGATGTGGTTTTTTCTTTACCATTTGGTTATTCTCTAGGTCCCAACAGGTTTACTACTGATTTCTATAAAGATAATTGGGATATTGTGGGGATTAAAGTTTACGATGCTATTAAGAATTTTTAGAAGTTTTGGGCACTTCCCTGAAGGGGTTAAGGCTACTGCCATAACCTTAATTCCTAAACATTCTCATGCTGCTACTATTTCAGATTATAGACCAATTTCACTTTGCAATATTTTTAATAAGATTGTGGCCAAGCTCCTTGCTAATAGATTGAAAAAAGTTTTACCTTTTATTATCAATGAAAGCCAAGCTAGTTTTATTCAAAATCGCTATTCTAAGGATAACATTATCCTAGCTTCCAAAATCTTGAAGGATTTCAAGAATGCTTAGAACTTTTTCTGTGCTAAACTTGATATTATTAGAGCTTTTGACTCGGTATCTAGAGATTTATTATTAATCATATGAGGATTAAGGGTTTTCTTGAGAAGTTTCTAAGCTGGATCAAAGGTTGCATTTACAATGTTCATTTTTCCATTTGTTTAAATGGATCTCTCGAATGGTTTCTTAAGTCCACTTCTGGGCTTAGACAAGGTTGCCCGTTATCTCCTCTTCTTTTTTGCATTGTGATGAATGGATTTTCCTGTAGGTTGCATAATAACCACCAAAATCATTTTAAGGGTGTTCTCTCTAATGGAAAAGAGTTTAAACACTTACTCTATGCTGATGATGTTCTTATTTTTGGTGAGAACTCTATTAATAATGTTAGAAATCTTAAGTCTATTCTTGATGAATTTGTTGATGCTTCAGCCCTTCGGATTAATCCAAACAAAAGCTGCATTATTTTTTCTACTCAGTCAAATTAACAGGAGGATATATGCTCTATGTTGGGGATTGTTAATTCGGCTCAACATATCACGTATCTTGGATTGCCTATTTCTCTTAATAATCAAAATGCCTTTCACTTTCAACCTCTTTTGGATAAAATTTATAGTCTTTTGGAAGGTTGGAAGGTTAAATTTTTATCACTTACAGGGAGAATTCAATTTCTCAAATTTTCTATTGCTAATACATTAGCTTATTGGATTAGGGGAGCTATCATACCAAAAACTTCTTGCAAAATCATTGAGAGAATGTGCTCCAAATTTTTGTTTCATGGTAAAACTAATGAAAAGAAGATGCATACTATTGCCTGGTCCACAGTTTGTTCTCCAAAAATCATGAGGGTCTTGGTTTACCTTCGATTAATGCTCTTTACCATAGTTTTATCTGTTCTCTTATTTGGAGAATTTTATTCCATGACAGTGGTTTAGCCTTATGGTATAGAGGAAAATTCTATTCTCCTTGGAAGCCTTCTCCTATGGATGCTTCTAAGATGTGGACGCTTATATGTGATATTGCTGGCAAGATTAAGAATAAAATTTCCTTACACATCTCTGCTAACAGTTGCTTATCTTTTTATTGGGACCCTTGGTGTAATGACAAAACAATTTATGAATTTATTAACCCTCCTATTTCTTATGTCCTAGTTAAAAGTTTTATTCACCAAAACAATTGGAGGATCAATAACAATATGCCTAGAATTGTTTTGGATGAAATTCTAAGCATTCCTATTGGTAAGCGACCGACGGTGCTCTGGGAAGACATACCAAATCTGTCCCAGCATTTATTCATGGCCAACTATTATGAGAATTTAACTGTAGTTTCTTGGCATAAATCTATTTGGTATAAAGGACATGCTATTCGTTTTTCGGTTTATACTTGGATGGCAACTATGGAGAGATTAAAAACAGTTAATTTGTTGTTAAAAAGGAATATTGACATTAATTCCTCTTGCTTTTTTTGCCGTAATGAGGTGGAGAATCATAATCATTTATTTTTTGAATGTGATTTCTCATTGTTGGTAATCTCTAATTTAGTAATTTACTTCCACATATGGACAAGTTTTTTTTAGGCCTATTTAATTGCAACTTCTAGAGTATTTCAATCTTATACAGGGTTTTTCTGGCAAAGAGAAAAAAATTATTAACTTTGTTATCTCCTTTTCAGTTTTCTTTCTTTGGATTGAAAGAAATAAAAGGTGTTTCACTGGAAATTGTGTCTCTCCCTCGACTCTTTGCTATTCCGTTAGAAATGCTGTCAAAGTGAAAATCTTGAAATGGAAAAATTTTGAGTTACATAGAATTTTTCCTAATATTCTTTACTGATATGGTTTTTTTTTTCTTTATGTGGCCGAACTGCTGATTTGCTGAACTGCTATATGGATGATGATGACCGGAGCCAACAATTTAGAGCTTTCTATGATTGTTCTTGTTGGGTATTAGGCTTACAGATGGAAATTTCATTAATTCCTAGATTCTGTTGTCATCACTTTTCTTATGCCTTTCTTTGCATATGCTTCGCCTTGTGGCTACATGGGAGAAGGGGATATGCAACTTTGATTTGTAATATTGAGAAAATTCATTGTGTTTTTCTTCGTGAGTCTGTTTGTTGGCTGTAGGCCAATTTGTGTTCTTTATCATTCTATCTTATGTATGGAATGATTGTTTTTGTTTTTAGTTTTTTCTCTTCTTTGATTTATTGTTTTCCTTTTGGTTGTTTTTGTAATTTCATCTTTTTTTATTAATAAATTGGGCTCTGCCCCAAATTTACCCAAAAAAAAAATTATGAGAAAATTTTTTGATGTTCTTTATCAATTTGCCTTTCATTATTGATCTTATTAGAGGAAATCATTCTGATATGACAGATTACATTTGTAAGAGGCAATATGATTTAGGACAAATTATATTTGGTAAAAAGCGTGATAAATTTTGAAAAGTACCATAATTACATCAAGAAGAGTATTGTAATTAACCCGCTATGCAATTAATTAATGGTGGCCCAAAGAAACCTATAGCTTCATTAGTTTTGATAAATGGATTTCTTCTATCATTTTTGTTGCTCTAAGTAGGGCTTGTCTTTTACATAAATATAATAAAAACTTTTATTAATTTACAGGCTGAACTAAATTTATATTAAATATAAATCAAATTTATAATTAAAGATATTTAAATTTAAAATTATAGAAGAAATTATTTATATAGAAATTTTATTTATTTTCTAAATTTATATTATTACATAATTATTATATCATTTAGCTATTATTTAAGTAATTTAAATATTTATTGTAAAATTTAATTTAACCTCCGATTCTAGATTTCATTTAGAACAACTTTCTTGCTGCTGCTGCTTTTTAGTACAAAATTTTTAATTTTTGTACCAAAAAAAAGCTTTAAAAAGAAGTAAAAAATCATCCCAAGCGAAGCTTTGGGATGACTTTTTTGTTGCTTCTTAAAGTAGCTTTCTAATAAAAAATAATAGTTTTTATACTAAAAAGTTATTTTAAAAAGTAATAAAAAGCTGTCCCAAACGAAGTCCACTGAATATTAAACATCTTTTTTTTATTCTATGTATGATCTGTTTTTACAACTTTGACTAAAAATCAGTAAAAAATAGTATTTTATGTGTAGAGGAAAGTTCATATAATGAGCGTGAACAAATTTATTATGAAGTGCTAAAGCAAAAAAAATAACACTATGGATACTTTGAGGATACTTTGAAGGCCAAAAAAACACTATGGATAAACAAAGTGAAAGACCAAAAGAATGCCTTTCATTGAAAATAAACTCACTCTCATTCACTAAAATAACCATCAGAGTGCTACCTTTGCTAATTTACATTTGCCCAAACAACTGAAAAAGTCCGCATCAATGGGCAAGTAATGAATACTTCACCCTCAAAACAATCTTTCCTTTCTCAACTCCAAGCTTGCCTCCAGTAATAAGCCAATGCCCAGGAACATCATCAGGTCCTTTGGAAATCTCAGACATTTCTATAAGCTTCTGCAACTTCCCAACAACCTTGGAGCTTGAGCTCTGTGAATCAGTAGAATTAGCTGACTCCTTCACTGCTTCATACTTGAGATTTTCAGCTGATAGAACTGGATTGTGATCCCAGAAAGATCGCCTGATAGTGCAGCCAGGTAACTTGGAATAAAGAAGCTTCAAGTACAGAACATTTTTAGACCCAAAATCCCAAACGCCAAGCTGAGCTCCAGTGACTACGAAGGCACCTGATAAGTCATCAATGAAGGCATCATTGTGCTCGATTGGAGCTGTGCTCACATGGGAAAAGTTCTTCCACCTTACAGGTTCAAACCACCTGCTGTCTTGTTCTTCAGGCCCTTGCCACTTGGGCGCACCAATTGGGATATGAGGATCCCAATATTGTTGGAGAACTTTTG
The DNA here is from genome assembly GCA_022539455.1 of Dendrobium nobile. Taxonomy (NCBI): domain Eukaryota; kingdom Viridiplantae; phylum Streptophyta; class Magnoliopsida; order Asparagales; family Orchidaceae; genus Dendrobium; species Dendrobium nobile. The sequence continues at coordinate 59,781,054 of CM039723.1, read as the reverse complement.
GCAGGGATGCCAAGTGTTGCAAATGAATGGTCAATCTATTCTGTTTCATTCCTTCCAAACAGAGCCTCAGGCCAGTTACAGGCCTGCGGACAACCGATACCTGTATTGTTGCCAGTTAGGGTTTACAAATTTATTAATCAATTTTGACTATTTCTTCATAACCCATGGAAAATTTACCTGTTCTAGGCTGATGTAAAGCTTCTGACCCATCACGCTGAATTGCAAATATGGGCAGACTGGCTCTTTCCTGTGATGCCCTGGAAGATTTTCTCTTATTGGAGCCCATACCCGAGCAACTTGAAATTCTAGGAAGTACTGTAGTTCCTCAATGGGTGGCTTATCTGTAAATTAGACATTGATGAAATTTCAATTTTAAATCGTTAAAACAGGAACCAGAGGACTCTGTTAAACCAAATCATAACAACAACAGCAAAAGTGCTTGTAGAGGGGTTCGTACATTCTAAATAAAGAGCGATGGCACGGATTAGATGGTCTTTCCCAGGAATTCCATCAAGAAGAAAAGCGATAGGCATAAAGGTCATCTCAATAATGTCAGGTGCATGCCTTACAGTATTTTTCCACTGGCTGTGGCTTTGAATGAGATCATCCCCTCCTCTTCTTCTGAAAATGATTGTGACATCCTGCATCAGACGATATTCAGATTCAACAGAATCTTTGAACAAAAGAATATTCTCGTAAGAACTCAGCTAAATTGGCTATTCTCTGTGCCAACATCTTTTGAGAATTCAAATATAATAAAGTATGATGATCAAAACATAACACAAACTCCTTCGGTTACAAATAATGTCCAATATCAAAGAACTTGCATTATATCATAGAACTCTTACATAATTTGAATATTTGTTTTAGCTTCATTCAATTTCACACAACAGAAATCAATGAGGTGTCCTTCACAATGTTTAAAATTGCATATCCGGGTATTGATGCGTTTTTCATTCGTGAGGCGAGGCGTAAGCCTCAAGGCGTTTTGAGGCGTAAGCCTCAAAATCAAAAGATTGCGTAAACATAAAATGATAAATTGTTTAAATACTAATGAATGAATAATATAAAACATAAAAAAGCATAAGATATGAAGTGAATCAAAATATCTCAATAATAAAACAACGTGAAATATAGTTCAACTCAAAATTCTATCTTTCCCAAATCCCAGTATACTTTTCATTAACATATAATTCCAATTTCCAAAAATAAATAGCAATGGCATATCACATAAGAACTCATAAGTCATCAACACTGTCATCACTTAAGGGTTCTTCATTTGAATCATCATTATGATTAACTGCTCTCTCCCCTTCTTTCTCTCCCATAGAGTCCAATGTCGGGCATTTGCTTCAAGATTTATGTAAGTTTTAATATATATAGTGCGAGGCGTAAGCCTCATGCCAATAAGGCGAGGCGGGCCTCAAGGTGGGCCTCAACCAAGTTGAGGCGCAAGCCTCACGAAAAAAACTCGAGGCGTAAGCATCGAGGTGTTTTTTATTAGAATTGTGCAAAGGCGGGCCTCATATTGCGCAATTTTAAACCATGGTCCTTCATGACTTAACACTCCTCTAATATCTACACTAAATGCTTCACAGAGACCCACAAAGACCTTATTAAAATACCATGCATTTGAAAGTTTATTTGATTTCAACTAAAAAAATGATCATCAGATTTAGATAAATTCTCCTTTTTTTCAACCAACTTGTAATTCAAGTCATAAAATTACAAAATCATTTATTAAATAAATCATCTAAAAGCAATAGCTAAATAATGTAAAATCTAAATATCATGTATATTAATAGATTTTGCAAATCATTAATTAAATGGATCTTTACTGAGAGGTTTGTTGGAGAAGCATAGAGAGAATAAAGATGATCTACAAATGATATTTATTAATTTCGAGAAAGCATGTGATAACGTTTCAAGAGAAGTGCTCTCAAGTGTTCTAGAAAAAAAAAGAAGAAGTTAATAATATTTATATTCAAATCATTAAGAATATGTATGCAAGAGTTATTAGTTGTGTTCAAACCCAAGGTGGTTTGACCAATTATTTTTCTATTTCAGTTGGTTTACATCAAAGAGCAACTTTAAGCCCATATTTTCTTGTTTTAGTCATGGATGCTCTTACTAGACATTTGCAAAAGGATGTACCTTCGTGTATGCTTTTTGTTAATGATATTCTTCTTATTAATAAGACAAGTAAACTTGAACTATGGAGGTCAACCTTATAGTCGAAACTAAATACATGAAGTATAATTTTAGTACCAATAAATCTAATTGGGAGATTGTGACTTTGGGAAATCAAGTCATTAAAAATAGTATATGTTTTAGATATCTCGGGTTTATTATTCAAATTGATGGTGAAATAGTTGGGGGATATTATTAGTAGAATTCAAATTGGATGGTTGAAGTGGAGGAATGCAACGCGCCTGTTATGTGATAGAAAAGTACCCCTTAAAAAGAAGAAAATTTTCTATAAGATGGTGGTGAGACCTACAATACTTTTTATGGGGTAGATGGTTTACCATTAAAAGAAAAACATGAAATTAAGCTAAGTATTGCAGAGATGAGTATGCTCAAGTGGATGAGTGACTTTACTCTTAGAGGCATAATGTGAAATGAGTATATATATGAAAAGTTTAGTGATGAGGACATCGTTAGCGATTTCGACACGTATACCATCGGAGATGCCGGAGATCGACGGTCACGATCAGGAATTTTTATTTTGAGTCATTTTATGTAGTAGTTTATTTTATTTTTTTTTTAGTTTTTACTGTTTTACCCTTATGGGTGGTCATTTGATATTATAGCCCCGAAGGCATTTATGTCTTTTAGTTTTCGTTTTATTTTGGCCTATTTATAAGAGGCCTCATGCATTGTACTAGATGATGATTAATATGAAATTTTCAGTTTGTGCTTATGGATCTCTTTGTGAGTTCTAAGTTTTCTCTCTTTGGATGATCTCTTAGTGAGTTCGTGAGAGGAGAGGCCCAAGTGGGGCAAAAGCAATACCCGTCAATCTTGGTGGATTCCAAGGTTCGTGGTTCTCTTATCTTTTTTGTCCTTTTATTTTTCTTCTTGCATCGAATTTTCTCTCCACCCATTCATCCTCATACCCCGACCACCTCTTGCTCCCTTCCCCAAAACCGAAAACCCCACATTCCCCCCACCGGCCCTCCTCGAGCCCTAGCCACCCGCCGGCCGCCGGTTCCTACCTTTTAGCCGCCGGCCTCTCCTAAGCCTCCATGAATTTTGAATTTCAAAATTCAAAACCCCATTCTATACTTACCTTATTGGATTTTTCTAATTATGGAAAGTTTTTTTAATCTAATTCTAATTTAAATTTAAATTAGATAAGATTTGATATTCTTATTCCTTAATTAGCTAATTCATTGAGGAAGCATTAATTACTCCCCATTCAGCCCTCAATCGAATACTGTTGCTATTCAATTAGTTTCCTAATTTGGGTTGATCCAAAATCAGTGGGAATTTGAATTCAAATTCCATTTAGATTTGATGTCAAACCTTTCCCTAATTCCCTAACCCAATTAGGTAACCAATTACTCTGCATAAATCTGAGTTTAAAATCAGATTTATTCTCCTACATCAATTAAGAGCTTGGGCCCACATTTAATTAATACCAATCCCCTGTTTGCTCCCCTAATGGCCGGCTCTTTATTCCTCTCCAATCAACATTAATTGGCATTCATTTTGGATCCAATTAATTATTTCTCTAATCACTTTTCCCTCCCACCATCCATTACATTCAAAATTCAAATTTGAACTTCCCCTACCCAATTGATTAGGGAAATCTAAAAATCCTGCCCAAGAAAAATCCGTTCCTGCTGTCTTTGGCCTTCAAATGCTAGCTGTTGTTCAACAATTCCAGCAAGCTTATTACTGCTGTCACGCCGTCCAGAAGATTTACAAACCTGCTGCCTCAAATTTCTGGACGTTCAACCCTGCTGTCCTGAAATTCCTGCAAAGAAAAATCAACAGTTTCGCTGCTAAGAATCCTCCTGTTGCTGTCCAAAGCCTTCCTATGGTTGCTGCTCAGATTTTCTAAGTTATAAGGTTGCTGGCCAGTTGTCTAAAACCCAACGCTACTGTCCAGAGCCTCCATTGGAAGAATTTTCCTGCTGTCCAGGAAATTCCTGTCCAGATTTTGCTATCCAGAAAATTCCAGTCAAGGTTCTTGCTGTCCAGAAATTTCCAACCAAGACCTTTGCGGTTCCAGCCCTTCTAACGCTAGGAAACTGTAGTCCTGCAAAACCAGAGCCGCACTCTTGATGTCCAACGTCCTCAGAAGCCACCGTTTCCGTCCAAAACTTTCTGGAATTGCTGGCCCAGATTTTTTTACTTGCTGTCCAAGGGTTCGAGAACGAATGTGTTGCTATCCAGACGTCCAAGGAGCCACCACATCATCCCGTGGATTCCCCGTCGCCGGCTACTTCCCCAACGAACTAGACTTTGGGCACCATTTGTCTCTTAGTGGCATTGTCCGGTTTGCTCTCAATCTTCCTCCATTAAAATCCCACCGTCAAGAGCGCGAGTGAGGGACCCAAGGTGAAAAGTTCTATTTGTTAGCCGTGGATTATTGTTTTTTCCATAGCATTACTCTCTTTATTTTTATGTTGTTAAATTGATAGCATCCTGTTAATCTAGTTGTAACTGCATACCTTACATAATTTCGACTTGATAGTTCTGAAAGCCTAACTTGGGGTAAGCATTAATTCTATAATTAGCAAAGTTTTAATAATCTTATATTAAAATCCCCAAGCAGTTCTTGTTTCCATGCATACGTATCACATCATCTTGGTATCAGAGCATGGCTAGTATGCTTGACTTGTGCTAGATGCATCCTAGGAGTTCTCTTTAATTTGTCTTTAGTGGTTTTCATGCATAGCATCATTTAGATAGCCTTATCTACTGTTTTCCTTTTTTGCTGTCTAGAAAAATTTGCACTAAAATTTTCAGTTTACTTGAGCATATCTTTTTATTTGAGCGCTGCCATCATCCCTTTAACATCTTTATTCGTCTAGGCCGCTTAGACATTAGATTACACTTGCTGTCCACTTAATTTCTGCACCTGTTTGTAGCCTCTTGGGCGAGTTTTAGGTAGTAGTCACTTGTTGTCCGCACTCTATAGTCCACCCAAATAGCTTAGATAACTTTGTCCATCTTTTAGCTTGCTGCCCTATTATTTCTTGCAACCTTTGGAACCCATTAGGAGCTTAGTTTAGAGTGTTGGTGCTGCCCTTCTGTCCTTAACCCTCCCAAAACTCTTCCTAAACACCTAGGCTTCTTTGCCAACTGTTTTGGTTTGCTGTCCATATTTTTTTTCTGCACCTTGTAGGAGTCTAAGTGAGCTTAACTGAGTGTCTAAATGACGTCCCTTACACCTAATCATCATTGAGTGTCACTTGACGCTTCCCAATGGACCCTATAAGACTCCAAAAGAGTTTAGATGACATCGTTAACCAAGTGGGCAATATGACTAGAATTATGACGGAAAAACCCATTGACCATCCCCACTCTAATTACAGGCCCCGCTCAGCTTATCACCCGAGACCTAAGCCTAGGCCTCAACGACTCACTTAGAATCGCCTTATCGTTTGCCTACCTTTGATGGTTCTTTGGACCCTTACTACTTTAGAGAATGGGCGAGACAATTAGATGACTATTTTGAATCATGTCATATCCCTGAATCCCACCAGATTAGCATCGCTAAATCTCACCTAAAAGGTCGAGCTCTTCAATTTTGGATAAAATTGGACGACCATAAAGAGTCTCGCGGTGAGTACCTTACTTGGAAAGACATGAGACGAGAACTTAATTTGAAATACCGACCCTCTACTAGTGACCGTCATTTAAGGCATCCCCCTACCTCGTTTGTTGGGACAAACCATGGACATCACGGTAGTCGAAACCACCCATCACTTAATAACATCAGGGTTGTTGCCCCACCCTGTAGGCCTTCACCTAACCTTGATGGTCGGCCCTCTATTGGGTCTTCTGATTGATCAATCTCTTATGACTCCCCACGTGGACCTACTTCTAACCATCCCAGTCACCCTTTAGCCTCCCCAGTCCTTGACCCTACAAGTATGATTATAATAAAGGAAGACATTAAGAAGAAGAGGTTCCCTGAACCTGAGACTGAGTGCATCCATTTCGTGGATGCTAGTGATGTCACTAATGATGAAGAATTCTTTGAGGATGGAACACATATGGTTGAGTCAGACTCCCGGCATGACTTGAACCCTGAGCTAGGAAAGTTGGAACCTTTAAACATCGACACCTTAGTCCACCCTGATCCTAGTCTCATCGAGGATATTTCTTTGGATAAAGTATGCCTGGACGATAGGAATATGATTTTGAAAGAAACTGACCTGACCGTGAACACACTGAACTTAAAATCGGAAGATTCTGATTTAATTACTGAGATGACTCTGAATAATTCGGATTTAATTTTGAATAATTCTGATGGCAATGTGGATAATTTCAAATTGGAAATGAGGAAATTGAAGTTACTACCTGAATTAAATCTTGATTTAAGTGACCCCGGATTCATTAATCTTAGGGTTATAACCAAACCTGATCCTTTTGAGGATAGTAATATGAGCTTGGAAGATAGTAATTTGAATCTGAAAGATTTTGAGCCTAAGTTGAACCCTAAACATCCTCTTGTCTTATTGGAATCTATTCTAGGAGTTGCTCCTTTAGATGTGCATTTGACAGAGTATATCTCTCTTGATTGGACTTATATCACCGACCTTAGTGTTAGAGAGAGTCGTAGCCCATACTTTCAGCTCACATTTCTAACTGTTGTGCCCAATTCTGTTAGGGAAGCCCTACCCAGTCTCTTGAGTCCCATACCTGCTAGTCACTCTTTGGGCTATCCTACTATGGTAGTAAGTCATGACCCATCGTATTATCATATTCCTTATTCCTACATTATGCCCTCAATATCCTTGTCCTTCCCTAGTAAGGATATTCTCCCTCCTAGTTGGATGACTTTGATAGATCACCCTACCGTCGCTAGGAGACTGTTTGTGACCCGAGCTGAGACGCCCTATGGAGATGCCCTTTTAGCTAAGGATGTCTTCATTGCTCCCCCTACACCAGTTCCCTTAGACCGAACACTTTAGACCCTCTTTTATGACTCGTCCACCTGTTATAGCTACGTGTTCGTGTGAGTTCGTATGTTGTGTTGTAGTCTGTTGTCTTCCTAATTTGTCTATGTGTAAGCTCATGATTCTTGTCATTCATCATGCACACCGAGTCTCTTGCATCCACATTTGCATCTCATCTTCAAGAACTGCAGAAGGATATTAATAAAAAGAATAACCAAAGAAATGCCAGTTATAAACTTACTGTCGATCTCAAGAGACGGTTCAAAGAATTTGATATTATAGATTTTGTATTGGTTCGGATTCGTCCGGAGCGGTTCCCACAAGGGACCGTTATAAAGTTATATGCTAGAAGCGTTGGACCGTTCAAATAACAGCAAAAAGATTTAAATAGTAATGCTTATGTGTCAGACCTTCCTGAAGGTGTTGGAGAATTTTTGTATCCTCAAACGGATTGCATATTTTATAATCGAGCACGGCATAAGAATGATGATATATTACCCCGAAGGATAAAAATATCATTTCCTTATGGACTCAATGATAAAATTTACAATTATTAACAGAGATTCCCCCACTTGATGTTTGGTCAAGTGGTGTTTATTTATTTCTGGGGTACAGACATCCCATAGGGGCAAGCCCCTATGGTTAATTACATCCCAACTTTGATTTGAGAAAACTTTTGATTAAACTAGTGGTTTTCTTTTGGGAGTCATTTGAATGTTGGCTAAAATTGATTTTTTGTTGTTTTAAAATCCATGAAAGTCTTGGCAAAAGGATTTGACCTTTAGGAATTTCAAGGAGGAATTGATCAACTAAGGGTTAGATTTTGGGAATGAAAGCCAAAGGAGATGAAGTAGGAGCACTTGATTCTGAGGGAAACTCAGAGGTGCTCAGACTATCCTATATTGGGCTTTACATTTTTGAATCTAAATTTAGTTTGAGTTGATATTTTATTAGAAAATTGGGGCTTACATCCCAACAACACTTGTTGGAGGAATTGCCCGAAAGATGAGGGCTTATAGGGTGATTTGAAATCAACCCTTGCCTCGGACCGTAAGACTAAGGTGAGGACCACCGATAGGTAGTGCCTCGAACCTAGATCTAACGAGCGCAAAGAGGGATTACAAGCTACACCTCACAAGAGGCATAACCCGCCCGACCTCTGAATTTATTGTCCCGCCTAGAAGGGACTACCAGCTAAACTCCTCCTAATCGCTTTCAAAACCATGTTATTCGGTCTCAATGCAAATGTAGAGAGGTAGGGTTGTTTTTATTTAGAAGGTAGGTCTTACAACTTGGCTTTGAGGCCAAGATGCCTAAGCATGTATGGTATGCAAATGCTGACTCACAAAAAAAAGATTTTTTTTGTTATCTAATCCTTATGTGAAGGCATTCTACATGTGACACATTTTTTGCTATGCATGTTTATTTTCGTTTTGAAAACTTGGCTCCTTGAAGGGAGCCATGCAATTTTTTTTTTACTTGAAAGACATGGAGCCTAATTTGATTTTATTTTTAGATTGCTTACATGTTAAGAGGATAGAAAACTTAATTTATCCTAAGAGCCTAACGTGATCAAGTCCAGGCCACACCCACAAAAACAAGAGAAGAAACCTAGGAAAGACATGCATTTCTATTGCGCACCCAATAAACAGTTCAACACATGCTTTTGTATATAAATAAAGACAGAAATGTAAATAATGTCCCAGTTATTACAAACATGTTTGGCAGCTGAGTTGCCTGCCATTATACAACCCAGTTATATTTACAGACTCTACTTGTGGGGGTCTTCAAGCTTTAACTTCAAAATGGTACATTCTCCTTCGATCCTCCCTTCCTTTCAATCAAACCCCACAAGTTTTACATCCTAGATCTAATCAAATACATGATATGAAATAGAAAAAGACTCAAATCTGCACAACAGAGTTAGGAGGCAGTTTATATAATAAGCATATAATCATCTCAAAATTGACCTAACACTTAGAGTGCTAGGCCCCTGCTTCTACCCTATTGGCCATGTCTCCTGGGGGGTTTTAAGCAGCGCCTACAAGCAAACAGCATTAATAAAATCATGACATTTACCCCCTTCTTGGACATGACCACCTGCACAGAAAAGCATTTATATTTCTATACTAACCACTTAAGGGTAAGTGCCCACACGCAGACAATCCAAGGGCAATCAATCCACAACATCAATCACATGCGCACACAAAGAAAAATCCTAATCCTAGCATGCCTAAGGGGCTGTGCAACTAAGTGTGTGAGGCTTGTGTGGTATGTCACACTAAAGGTCCTCCTAGAGTTTAGGTCTAAGGGAGTAGTGTCCAACATGTGACTTTTGGGCCACATGTTGAAGAAAATTCTCCTTAGCTTTTGGAGCTAAGAAGAAGAGGTAGGAATCCGACATTTAGCTTTTGAGCTAAATGTTGGAGAGCTCTCTTTTAGCTTTTGGAGCCAAAGAGAGGAGAAACCTCCTACAACTTTGGGGTTGGAGGAGAATTGAGAGAAAATGCAACTTTTGGGTTGCAAATTCATGAAGGTCTTTGGACATTTTGATGTCCAAAGAGAGAATTGCCCCCTTCCAACTTGAGTTTGGAAGGGCAAAGAGAAGTAGAACTTGAATCCTAAGCTTTGGGTGAAGTTACTTGTTGTTTTTGGTTCAACAAGTAAGATAATTTGGGACAAATTTGGATCACTCAATATAGGTTGAGTGAAAATGGGCTTCATACAACTTTTGAGTTGTAGGAAAAGTGAAAGAACCCATGGCTTTGAGCTAAGGTAAGGAATTCCTTAAGACTTTTGGAGCCTATATGAGTGAAAGAGGATTTGTAACTTTAAGGTTACAAATCAAGAAGGTGGTTCCTTGAATTTTTGTATTCAAGGAGGTGGAATTTCATTTCCTTAATTTGGGTTAAGAGAAATGAAGAGAACTGGTGGTTTCCTACAATCTAGATTTGTAGGAAAAGAAGTAGTCCAATGTGCAATCTAGAGATTGCAAATTGGGGGAATTCCTTTGGACATGTGATGTCCAAAGAAAAGAAAGGTTTCATCCTCCAATTTTGGGTTGGAGGAGAAAAGGAGATGAGATGTTCACTCACCCAATTTGAGTCAATGAAATAAGAAAAATTCCTACAATACTTTTTTGGATTGTAGAAATAAGAGAAGGAAACGTGCAACTTGTGAGTTGCAAATCCACAAATGTTCCTTAAACTTTTGATGTTCAAAGGAACAAATTCGCTTGCCTAATTTGAGGCTAGGCAAATGAAGGGGAATTGGGAGATTTCCTACAATTTAGAATTGTAGGAAAAGAAGTAGACCGAAGTGCAACTTAGCGGTTGCGAATTAGAGTGGTTTCTTTGAACGCTTGGTGTCCAAAGATGGGATTCATCCTCCCAATTTGGGTTTGGGAGCATAAGCACGGATTTAGATTCTCTCCTACAATCTTGGCTTGTAGGAAAAGAGAGAGAGAAATGCAACTTAAAAGTTGCAAATCAAAGGGATCCTTTGAACATTTGGTGCTCAAGGGAGATGAGTATATTCTCCTAATTTTGATTTTTTAGGAGGATAAGATGGTTTTCCTACAACTTTTGAGTTGTAGAAAAGGGGAAATCATGTGCAACTTATAAGTTGCAAGTTAGAGGAATTTCTTTGAGCATTCGGTGTTCAAAGAAAATGACACACATTCACTTGATTTAGGCTAAGTGAATGAAGAGATTTTCTACACTTTTGTTTTGGTAGAAAGAGGAAACAATGTGCAACTTGGAGGTTCCACATTCATGAGTGCCCTTGAACTTTTGGTATTCAAAGGGGAAACGAACATTCTCCTAGATTTGGGTTTAGGAAAATGAGAGGACTTTCTACAACCCTTAAGTTGTAGAAGAAAGAAGCAACAAGCAACATTTGGATTGCATGTTGAAAGAGATTCCTTGGATATTTGGTGTCCAAGGAGAGGTATTCATTTGCTTAATTAGTAACTAAGCAAATAACGAAGACTAGGATTTGAGTCTTATGTTTAAGGAATTACTTATTGATTTGTGTTCCAATAAATAAATGAGTATATAAGCTTCCTACAACTTTGGTGCTGAAGGAAGAAAATGTAACCTAGAGAGTTACAAAATTTCATAGGAGGCCTTTGAATATTTGGTATTCAAAGAGGGGTGATCATTCACTTAATTTTGGGTTGAGTGAATGATGAGGAAAGACTAGGTTTTAGATTCTAAGCCTAAGCGGGGTGTTCAATTGCTGAACTTAGATTCGAACAATTGAGAGAAAGAACTTAGAATTTGGTTCTAAGTTCAACGATCCCATGTGATGGTAAGTAGAAGTTCAGGAAGAGCTTAAAACTATTATACATGGGGGGAGAAGTGGCATTTGTTTGTTGATTTTGTATTTCAACAAACAAAGAAGAGGAAATAACCTAGGATTGATCCTAGAATTAAAGGATTTATACAATGATATGTTTAAGGGCTTGAGGAGCCTTAAAATATCTTGCATGAGAAAATATATGTTGGTTTCTTGTGTTCCAACAAATGGGTTGATAGTTTAGAGTTTGGTTCCAAACTACAAAGATTCATGTGGGTTTACTTGAAGACTTGAGGGGCTTCAATTCACCTCACATGAGAGGATACTCATTGGTTTTGGGGTTCCAACAAGAGATTAAGAAAACTTGGATTTTGGCTCCAAGTTTCAAGATTTTCATATAATGATAGGTTGGAATTTTAGAGAATTCCAAATCATCATTTATGAAGGGAGAAATGTTCACTTGTTAACTTTATGTCTTAACAAATGAAAGAAGTAAACTTAGGATTTGGTCCTAAGTTTGGAGAAGTTCCTTTAAACATGTGGCGTTTAGAAAGAACAAAGAGAGGCGAACATTCTCCTAATTTTGAGTCTTAAGAGAATGGGTTGGTCTCCTACAACTTTTGGATTGTAGAAAGACAAAAAAAAAGAGATGCGGCCTAGAGGTCGCAACATTGGGAGAGATCCCTTGAACATTTGGTGTTCAAATGGATTTGTTCACTCACTTAATTTAGTTTGAGTGAAGGGGTGTATGAACCTAGAGTTGGGTTCTAAGGTCCAAGATTTTCATGTTGCGATATTATGGAATTTTGGGAGGTTCCAACTCATCACATATGAAAAGAGAGTCCACTAGAGTTTGAATGAATGTTTGGATTCATTTGGAGGGGAGAGAATTGATCTCCTACGATTTCTAAGGAGTCTTACGATTGGATTTGACATCATCTAAGAAACCTAGAAACGTGAATGTAGTTTGTATGTTTGAAGGGATGAATATATGCTAAGTTCAACTATCATTGCACTTGAGTCCCTTAATTTGCAAATTTTACTAATCATGCTTAGGTAATTTCAATGCATGGTGGAGTATGATCCATAGCCATTTGGATGTCATGGAATACACCACCTTTGCTTCAAGAAGCATTTGGAAATTAACTAAGCATGCTTATAAATTTGTAAATTTCGGATATAAGAGAAAAGCGAGCAAACAACCCTTAGCATATAAATGCATTTCAATCATTTCATCATAAACCCTCAATTTGGAAGTTTCAAAAAAATGGGATTAGATAATTCTAGGCATAGGCACTCATGGGCTTATGAAGGCCCATGTGACCTCAAAATCGTTTAGAATTAAATGAACCCATTTACTCTCCTTCCAAACCTCTAGGGATTAGGGTTGTTCTAAACAAGTGGCAATCATCATTCTAAGCAAAGTAAACTTGATGGAATGACTTGTCATGGATTTAGTTGGTTATGAATGTCGTGAGGTTTACAACATAAGTCTTTGGAGACTTGTAGTAAATCTCACGACGATTTGTATCAAAACTCCACCACAAGTTTCCACCAAATTTATTAAACATTGAACTTTAGCAAACATACATACCCTAAACATATGTCAATTTTGCCATAACGCGTCGACCTAAGGAGCTTAACCTAGCATGCAACACTATAAAGAGAAGTTTACACCCTAACATTTGATTTCTAGGTCAAATAGAATGGTCTAACCTATAGTTCAAGCATAGGTAATGGAAGGGTTGCATGAATGCAAAGACATACAATTTAAAAGGTGTTGGATACCAATCCAACATCTTCATACGCATCAAAATCCTCTTCGGACCCTTACATAAGAGTCAACTAATGGAAATCGACCAATTTCCATAGCCTTTGCGAAGTGGACAGCCAACACAAAGGTTTTGGGGGACCAAAAATTAAAGTTTCTAAGGACCTAAGGCTTTGGATCGTCAACCACATTGCAATTGGCCTTGGGAGCCTTAAGGTTTCGCCTAAGTTTTAGTGGTGTACCTTCCCCGGGTTGTCCAAGCGCTCCTATCCAAGTTCCAAGCTTTGTCCAAGCTCCGCTCCAAGCTCCAAGTCGCTGTCCAAGGTATTCCGGACGTCGCCGCTGCTGTCCGAGCTACTCCGGAGGGTGGATTTGCTGTCCAAAGCACTCCTGACAGCAGTTTTCAGCGTTTGACAGCTCTCGGAAGCTGTATGGCTGCTGTTTACACGCTCCAAATAGCAGATTTTGCTGTTCGACAGTCTCCCGGAGCTAATTTCGTCGTCGAGAAGTCGCCGGAGTTGAAAGAGAAGGGAGGAGAAGCCTTCCTTTGCTGTTTGGAAGTCTCCAACAGCTTCCGACTCGTCTCGAGGTCGCCGGAGACGAAGAAGGAAGAGAGTAGAAGGCTTCCTTCGTTGCTTGGAAGCCTCCAACAGCTTTCTTGACCACTACGAGCTCGCCGGAGTTGAGGAAGGAAGGTGTAAGGACTTCCTGAAGCTTGAGATCTCGGAAGCTCTGGCGGATGAGAGGGACGGAGCTCCTGCTTGGTCCGGCCGACCGTCCAGGTGGAGTCGGAATGGGGTTCCGCATGCGAGAGGGAGGCCAGTCAGGACTTCCGCACGCGAGAGGGAGGCCGGTCGGGGCTTCCGCCTGGTAGAGTCGCACGAAGGAGGGGATTCGCCTTTGCTCTCTCGCTCGCTCTCTGTGTGTCGGGACGGGCGAAGGAACAGAACAGGGGAGCCGAATGAGGCTCCCCACTCATTTCGTTTACTTAGGGGCGCCAGCACAGAGCCGAACGACGCCCCCGTTCCGTCCCATCTGACAGCCTCGTTGCGAGAAACGAGAGAAAAATCTACTCGAGTAGATTTGGCTGCCATTTGAAATGAAATTGAGTGGGATTTGGAGCTCAATCTCAGCCCTAGATCTCAAAGAGATGGCTTGAAAGTCAAATTCAGCCTAAATTAACAAATTAAGGCTGAAATTGAGCTCGGATTGAACCCGACTTGGGTCGATTTGGGTCCGATCGAGTCAATTTTGTGAAATTGAGCTCGAATCGGCGCTAAATGGTGTCGAATTGTGTCGAATTGAGCTCGACGACGCTCGACGGGATTTGACTTAAATTGATTTGATTTTAATTTAATTAAATTTGATTTAATTTAATTAAATTGAGGTTCGATTTGAGTCAATTTCGTCTTGACGACCTTCGATCGAATCGATCGAGCACGATCGAGCCCAATCGGGCTCGATGCGAAAAAGTACGTCAACAGAAGGTTTTAACATTAATCCTATGTTAACATCGAAGATCTTGTAACCTTCGAAGGTCCAGAGTGTAACCCTCCTATTCCACGAAATAATGAGCCTTGTGTGAACCCACCTGGTGAGAACCCCAGCCTAACTCCACTCCAAAAATTGCCTAATTTACCCAATACAGAGAAGATTGAGACAATACTTAGTGATGAACTCAAATTTCCACTAGAGACGATGGTCAACAAAGGTATCTAGTTCAATGGGCAGGGAAACCGGAGACGGAGAACACATGGGTTGATCGTGACAAGCTGCAGCGAGTGGACCCCGACTTACTAGAGTGGTATGAGAGCTACATATATGATTACTCGACGGGGTCGAGTTTTCTCCCACCTGGGGAGAATGATGAGGACATCGTTAGCGATTTCAACACGTATACCATCGGAGACGCCGGAGATCGACGGCCACGATCAGGAATTTTTATTTTGAGTCATTTTATGTAGTAGTTTATTTTATTTTTTTTAGTTTTTATTGTTTTACCCTTATGGGTGGTCATTTGATATTGTAGCCCCGAAGGCATTTATGTCTTTTAGTTTTCGTTTTATTTTGGCCTATTTATAGGAGGCCTCATGCATTGTACTAGATGATGATTAATATGAAATTTTTAGTTTGTGCTTATGGATCTCTTTGTGAGTTCTAAGTTTTCTCTCTTTGGATGATCTCTTAGTGAGTTCGTGAGAGTAGAGGCCCAAGTGGGGCAAAAGCAATACCCAACAATCTTGGTGGATTCCAAGGTTCGCGGTTCTCTTATCTTTTTTTGTCCTTTTATTTTTCTTCTTGCATCGAATTCCCTCTCCACCCATTCATCCTCATACCCCGACCACCTCTTGCTCCCTTCCCCACAACCGAAAACCCCACATTCCCCCCACTGGCCCTCCTCGAGCCCTAGCCACCCGCCGGCCGCCAAACCCCATAGTCGCCGGTCCCTTGGACCTTTTAGCCGCCGGCCTCTCCTAAGCCTCCATGAATTTTGAATTTCAAAATTCAAAACCCCATTCTATACTTACCTTTTTGGATTTTTCTAATTATGGAAAGTTTTTTGAATCTAATTCTAATTAAAATTTAAATTAGATGAGATTTGATATTCTTATTCCTTAATTAGTTAATTCATTGAGGAAGCATTAATTACTCCCCATTCAGCCCTCAATCGAATACTGTTGCTATTCAATTAGTTTCCTAATTTGGGTTGATCCAAAATCAGTGGGAATTTGAATTCAAATTCCATTTAGATTTGATGTCAAACCTTTCCCTAATTCCCTAACCCAATTAGGTAACCAATTACTCTGCATAAATCTGAGTTTAAAATCAGATTTATTCTCCTACATCAATTAAGAGCTTGGGCCCACATTTAATTAATACCAATCCCCTGATTTGCTCCCCTAATGGCCGGCTCTTTATTCCTCTCCAATCAACATTAATTGGCATTCATTTTGGATCCAATTAATTATTTCTCTAATCACTTTTCCCTCCCACCATCCATTACATTCAAAATTCAAATTTGAACTTCCCCTATCCAATTGATTAGGGAAATCTAAAAATCCTACCCAAGAAAAATCCGTTCCTGCTGTCTTTGGCCTTCAAATGCTAGCTGCTGTTCAATAATTCCAGCAAGCTTATTACTGCTGTCACGCCGTCCAGAAGATTTACAAACCTGCTGCCTCAAATTTCTGGACGTTCAACCCTGCTGTCCTGAAATTCCTGCAAAGAAAAATCAACAGTTTCGCTGCTAAGAATCCTCATGTTGCTGTCCAAAGCCTTCCTATGGTTGCTGCTCAGATTTTCTAAGTTATAAGGTTGCTGGCCAGTTGTCTAAAACCCAACGCTACTGTCCAGAGCCTCCATTGGAAGAATTTTCCTGCTGTCCAGGAAATTCCTGTCCAGATTTTGCTATCCAGAAAATTCCAGTCAAGGTTCTTGCTGTCCAGAAATTTCCAACCAAGACCTTTGCGGTTCCAGCCCTCCTAACGCTAGGAAACTGCAGTCCTGCAAAACCAGAGCCGCACTCTTGCTGTCCAACGTCCTCAGAAGCCACCGTTTCCGTCCAAAACTTTCTGGAATTGCTGGCCCAGATTTTTTTACTTGCTGTCCAAGGGTTCGAGAACGAATGTGTTGCTATCCAGACGTCCAAGGAGCCACCACATCATCCCGTGGATTCCCCGTCGCCGGCTACTTCCCCAACGAACTAGACTTTGGGCACCATTTGTCTCTTAGTGGCATTGCCCGGTTTGCTCTCAATCTTCCTCCGTTAAAATCCCACCGTCAAGAGCGCGAGTGAGGGACCCAAGGTGAAAAGTTCTATTTGTTAGCCGTGGATTATTGTTTTTTCCATAGCATTACTCTCTTTATTTTTATGTTGTTAAATTGATAGCGCATCCTGTTAATCTAGTTGTAACTGCATGCCTTACATAATTTCGACTTGATAGTTCTGAAAGCCTAACTTGGGGTAAGCATTAATTCTATAATTAGCAAAGTTTTAATAATCTTATATTAAAATCCCCAAACAGTTCTTGTTTCCATGCATACGTATCACATCAGTTAGAGTAGCTCCAATTGCAGATAAGATTAGAGAGAGACGTCTTAGATGGTTTGGTCACATAAAACGCTGACCTTTTGATGACCCGGTCATAGAAATCCTAAATCATAGAAATCAAAATATCATGAATTATGAGCTAGGTGTTATTTCCTGCGCACAACATAAATAGTAAGCCTTGCTTTGATCACATGTGCCTTGCCTTGAAAATAGTGATGGGGTGTGCTACACCATGCCACACTACGAGATGCAACTCACTATTGACATTTATGCCTAGACACAACAAATTCTAGAAAGATCACAAATTGGTACAAAAACAACAATTTTTTTTTAGATTTATAAGATAATGGATACTTTCCTAAGGTGCACCAAATGATAATATCATGTATTGTTATAAATGAAAATGTAATAAAAATAAAAAAATAATTTTAATAAAAGGTCACAAGGCCTTATTTATTGTTCTCGTGAAATTATTAGGTGCTTTAGTTAACCTTAAGGGTATTGCTAACCATTGATATAATCCATGAAACATTTACTCACCGTTTTCTCTCATTCTAATTGATCATAGTCACTTCTACATTAACTTTGAAAAATATCACAACATTCGCTATACCTAATATAGCATCCAAATGAGGTATAAGAAACATATTTTTAATTAAGGTTTTATTCATGGATCAACTACCTACACACTTTTGCTAACAACCATATTTTGTTTGGTGTAAGCAAACTATGTATACTGCAAAGAGTCGAAGAGTAATGCTTTCCTTACTAAATCAATTCTCATGTAACTTTTCAACTTTACTTTTAAATTTATCAAATTACATTTGTTTAATTCTATGATGAAGAGTTTTACAATGAAGATCATGAAATTAAATCAATAGCATACTGTAAATCCATATGTGATGGAACTTCATCGAGATTTTTATCATGATAAATATCTTTACAATCAACTAACACTAAAACAACATCATCACATAAATTCACAAGTTCAACAACCATATTTTCCAACTCAATGGAAAATAAGGCAAAAATCACACCTCCTTGCCTACTCTCTCTTTCAGCTGCATGCTTATTCAAAATTTAAAAGACTTATATTTTATGTGGATCACTAGATTCTTATGCCCATTAAAATTTATTCTTATGCTTTATAGGTTGGAAAATTATCCTTCTCATATGAAACATGGATACAAACATGTGAATGCGAGTATAAAAATGATGCACATGACGATGTGGTGAAACTAGAAAAAAGTAGGACTCAAAACACCATGAATGCATTGTTATATTTTATAAATTATTAATATGAAATATATAATTTATACTATTCTAGTAATAAAGACATCATAGTAGAAACAACAGCAACAACAACAAACCTTTATTTCACTACGTGGAATCGACTACATGAATCTTTTTTCTCAATTATATCCTATTAAGAGTCAAATTATAATTTAAATCTAATAAAAAAACACATATCTAAAGCTTTATGACCAAATCTTTTTAGGTCTACCTCTACCTCTCTTAACATAAGTCAAGTCTAATACATCTACTCTTCTAAGAGAGTCATCGAAAGACTAATGTTTTATGTGATCAAATCATCTAAAGCGACTCTCTCTAATTTAATCTACCACTAAATGCACTACAACCTTTTCATGTATATACTCGTTTTGCATTTTGTCTTTAAGTGTAAAGCCACTCATCCACCTAATCATCCTCATATCTGCAACACTTAACTTAATTTTATGCTTCTTTTGTAATGGCTAACATTCTACGTCATAAAGTATTATAGATCTCACCACCTATTTGTTAAATTTTCTCTTAAATTTGATGGGTAATTTTCTATCAAATAATAGGTTCGATGAATTCCTCCACTTCAACTATCCAACTATAATTCTACAAATAATATCCCCATTTATTTCACCATCACTTTAAATAACAGATTCAAGATATCTAAAACTCTTTTAAATGACTTGATCACCCAATGTCTTCCCATGTTTAAATAAGTTTGAAAACTTGTAGTTTGCTTCTACTCAGATTCAACCATAAGAATAGTTATGATGAAAAACATGACTTATAAATAATTATCAGCTAATATATCATCCTCAAAATCACTAACATCTTCAAACTCATTAGTATCAACATAATCATTAATTTTATTATCTTCTTCCTCCATATCTATACGTAAGCTTCAACTAGGTCACACAGTTAAATATCAAAATCCATGGATAGTATATTACACCATATTCCATCAGCAATCATTTAATCAAAACTAAATATCACCAAGAAAAATATATAATAGTTTATCTACTTAAGCTACCTTATATAAATCACTGATGTTAAACTACCTTATATAAATCACTGATGTGGTCCAAGTTCTAAATTGGTATAAAGTAGGCTTGGACAAACTTCACACAACCCCAAATATCAATTATGAGATTGCAAAATCATTAACTTCTTCAAACTCATTAGTATCAACATAGTCATTAATTTTATTATCTTCCTAGTCCATATCTATAAGTAAGATTCAACTAGGTCACACAGCAAAATAATGACTAGTCTCACGTCAACACATAGAAATGACTTTACTCAAAATCAAGTAGTTGCACCTCTATTAAACTTGAAGAAATCACACATCCAACGTACAAAATTGAAAGCTGAAAAGAAAATTTTTATAGTCAAAAAGATTTTTTAGTACATGCCTCAAAATATTTTTTATAGACTATGCATATCGAAGCTAATAGATATTGTTGGCACAAAATCAGCCAAATTTAAGTTTTAAGTTAAATCTAAAAGATAAATGTTAATTCAATTCAATAAAGAATCACTTAAGCCTTAAATCAAAACATTTTACAAGCCTATCTTACAAATTTGGAGAAAGCCCAAACTTGTTGAATTTGATGAAGCAAGATAAGGACTGTAGCAAGTTAAGCCCATAACAATTTTCAAAATACCAGCGGCAATACGTCTCTGGGAAATATGCACAACAACAGAACATCAAAACAACTATACACCTGCTTTCCAAAACCTCAAAAAACTGCAACTCCCCAGAACCGCAACACATATAACCAAGTTTGCCGATTGCACATAAACCAAATAAGAGGAAAAGCAGATTCTATACTTGTAAAAGTAAGAACAAAAAGGTACTAAATGTCAATTATGCAACCAGAGGCACAAAGCTTTAGTCATGAATTTGTGGGTAATAGCTTCAACAAAAACAATAATATTAATATTAACAAAGATATAACATAATCTATTTGGTGGATGAGTTTCAGATCATGATTAAAAGATTAAAATATTCACAAAACATAAAAGCAAGTGAAATTTTATGACTGCTGATACCTCTTTTGCACTAAGATACGGAGCAGTAGGTGGTTGCGGATATACACCCTGACCATTAAAAGAAAAAGGATCGGTGGCCTGGAAATACATAAACAACGAAGAAGGTAATCAAAATGAAACAAGAGCAGAAAGACAATATAATCCCAACTCAAGATAAGAAATAAAGCACTAGCCTTATCTTTCATTTTCATTGGACCAGAACTTGAATGACCTTCATTTTCAGAGAATCTCTGATCTCCTATATCTTGGATATAATTTTTTATGTCCATGAACGATAAGTGTGATGAACTCTGCTGCTTGACATATATTACATCCTTACCACCAATGGTAACTGATGTAATAATGTGAGTGCCATAACTTTCAATAAATCTGCAAACAGGAAAATTTTTTAGTCCCAACCTTAAACATTTGAATCATCTTGTTAAGCTAAAAAAGCTGCCTAACCTGGCTAACAATGATGGTTCCCAAGAACTTGGTACGGCCTTCTTAACATCTTCTCCTAAGGATGAAGGTTGTTTGGTTAGCATAACCTTACACAAAGGCATAAACATTCCATCCATAGCAAGGCTTTTTGTAGAAGCCATATCAATTTTCTTTGAACCAGTAAAGCTGAATGCAAAATTGAAACCACCAAGAGGAGTATTTCCTGAGAGCTGAGCTCTCTTGTTAAAAATTCCTGCCATCTGCTGGGAATCATCACAAGAGCAAAAAAAAAAGTTTAATTTTATTTATGAATCAAGCATCTAGTTCTCAAGAGATCAAGAACTCATAATTGCAGCTGAAAGAAACTTGAACATCCAAATAAAACTTCAAAAATAACATACATGATACGGAAAATAAGAACTGCAGAATTTACAGGTACGCAGACAAGTAGATTAAAGATTTTAGCTTTTAGTGATGACGAAAGATGTATTTAGAAATCAGTCAATCAGAGATAGAAGAAATAAGAACTTAGTTCAAGTATGGTGCATTAAAAATGAAGATCAAAAAGTATTTTTCTTAAAAGAAAATATTTAACATAGGTGGATGAGATATATCGATAAACTTTTCAACAAAGATTGTAAAACTACGATTGACAATAGTGACCTTAGCATCCTAAATGAAAATATAAACTTTTATTTTTATCATTGTATTAATAAAATTGAAGTTGGAGAGGCTTTAAAAAAATGAAGTGTGGAAAAGTAATAGGACCTGATGATATTCCAATAGAAATTTCGAAATGCTTAGGAGATCAAGGAATTTCTTAATAAATTTTTTAATATTATTTTGAAGACTAAAAAGATGTCAGATGAGTAGAGAATGAGTGTATTAGTTTTTATTTTTAAAAATAAAAGTGATGCACAAAAGTGTAAGAATTATACAGGAATATGTTAAATGTGTCATACATATAAATTATAGCAGAGATTAAATGAGCTTAAGTTATGACATAATACTAGTATTTCTCAAAATATGTTTGGATTCATGCCAGATAGGTCTACTATGGAAGCTATACATTTGTTGAGAAGATTGATGGAGAAGTATAGAGAGAGTAAGGAGGATCTAAATATGATATTTATTGATTTAGAGAAAGCATGTTATAAAGTTCCAAGAAAAGTGCTCAGGAGATTTCTAGAAAAAAAATAATGCTTATATTCAAATCATTAAAGATATATATATACAGGATCTATTACTTGTGTTAAAACACAAGGTGGTTTGATAAAGTATTTTTCCGTTTTAGTTGGATTACATCAAGAATTATCTTTAAGCTCATATCTTTTTGCTTTAGTCATGGATATAAGAAAGTGGCAAAATGATGTATGTTGGTGTATGTTTTTTGTTGATAATATTCTTCTTGTTGATAAGTATTAGAGGCAAAAACAAAAGATCAATAGTACCACATTTGAAATTAATTAATCTTGTAACCTATCAGTACTGTACACATGTCCCTCTATCTGTACTGATCTATATATAGAGCATCTATTTGTTCTAGTAAGGGGATTCAATGAGAAGAGCCATTCATTCTACTTTTTGTTTCAATCTTCTTTCTTTATCTACCTACTCCGTTCTGCATTTCTTCATGGTATCAGAGCGGGTACGCTCCTGCCTCCTGAAGAATTTTTTTTCTTTTTCCATGGCCTCCTCAGCCTCATCTCCGGCCATCGCTTCTACGGATCATTCCACAGAAAACTCAGGCATCCCAGTGGCACTCAAGTTCTTCGTCTCCAACCTCCGGACGTTCGTTTCGACCTAGTTGTCCACAGACAACTACGCGATTTGGAAAAGCCAGATCGTTAAGTTGTTTAGAGCAAATGGCTTTGAACACTTTCTTGAACCACTTGCATCTCCCCCTCAACCGCAAGAAACGCAACAAGAACGAACTTCCGTCGCCGATCCTGCTTACAAAGAATGGCTAGTAACCGATCAAAACCTCTCGATTGCCGTCTGTTCCACCATTTCCGCATCGATTCTTCCATACGTTCTACATCTTGATTCCACCGCTGCAATGTGGAAGGCTCTCGAGGTTCGTTTTCAATCCACGAACCGCTATAAAGTCATACAGATCAAGAACGAGCTGCACAATGTATATATGAAGGCGCAGTCCATGTCGGAATACCTTAACGAGATCAAGATTCTTGTCGACCAAATCGCCGCAGCAGGCTCTACAATCGACAATGAAGAAATCATTATACACATCTTGAACGGTCTCCCTTCGCCCTATCAAGCAATCAAGACTTCTATCCGCATAATGTTAAACCCAATAAGTCTTGAAAATCTCTATGCATTAATATAAGAGAAGAGATTTACATCACCACAGACGTTGCAAGAACTGTGTCCGGGATAGATTCTCAAACTGCTCTGCACGCAGCAAGAGAGCGAAACATACGGAACTGTGGTCGTCCTCAGCAAACTCAAGCTGGCACTGGAAGAAACGCCCAACAGCCGCTCCCAATTTGCCAAATCTGCAACAAAAAGGGTCATATGATCTCCGTCTCCTGGCATCGCCTCAATGTGAATTACACTCCGCAAACATACTCGCACCCTAACAAAGCAATGGTAGCTATAACTGATTCCACGCCAACCGACCGGTATCTTGACTCTGGCGCTTCGACTCACATGACCAACCTATCTGAAAATATTTCTCAAGCTACTGCCTATCAAGGCTCAAATTCAGTCACCATCATAGACGGAAGAAACATTTTGATTGCTCACTCGGGCACCAGTATGCTTCCAACTCCATTCCGTAAGCTCTAACTATCCAATCTTCTTCACATTCCTAGCATATCTCACAATCATATTTCAATTTCTAACCTTGTAAAAGACAACAATATTTCTATTACATTTAATCCCATGGGCTTTCTTTTCAAGGACATGAAGACGGATCAAATTCTACTTCAAGAATCATGTAAAGACGGCCTCTATCCTCTCACCACTCCACTCGAGACCACCTCTGCTTTTCAAGACATCCGCACCTCCTCCGACATTTGGCACAATCGACTCGGTCACCCTCATCAAAGGGTCCTGCGTCTTATTGCCGATGCTCACCCTCAGCTTCGCATACCTAGTTCTAATTATGTTTGTGTATCTTGTCAATCTTGTAAAGGTCACAAACTACCTTTTGACCACTCTGACAATTGAAAGCATACTCCCTTAGCACTTATACATTCTGATGTATGGGGCCCATCCCCCGTTATTTCAAACCAAGGATTTAAATACTACGTTATTTTTGTGGACGACTATTCAAGCTTTACTTGGCTTTTTCCAATTCGAAACAAATATGAAGTCAGAAAAGTCTTCATCGAATTCAAAACTTTTGTTGAACTTCAATCCGCTCACAAAATTAAAATCATCTGCATTGACGGAGGAATGGAATACCTTAATCATAACTTAACTCAATTTCTTCAAGAAAACGACATTCATCATCAAATCTCATGCCCATATACTCTAGAACAAAACGGAATGGCGAAACGTAAGCACAGACACATTCTGGACACCACCAGAACACTTCTTCACCAAGCCTCTATTACTCCTCAATTCTGGCCCGACGCAGTCCTAACTGCTACATACTTGATAAACCGCTTACCTTCGGTCAATACGGATGCCATATCTCCTTTTCAAAAATTCTACAACACTCCGCCATCTTACTCTCACTTAAAAACTTTTGGCTGTGAATGCTTTCCACTCACTCTGGGTCATCTTCGTCACAAACTTCAGCAAAAATCTATATCGAGCATATTTCTAGACTACTCTGACAAATACAAAGGCTATAAATGCCTTAACAAAGCCTCCAATTCCATTTGCATTTCTCGTCACGTCACCTTTATCGAAAAATCTTTTACCTTCCAGCAAACCAATATATCAGAAGCTCCATCGCAATGCACATCCTTACCCTTGCTTCTATTGCCAGCATCAAATGCTAATCAAAATCTGTCCACGTCTCAACTCATAATTACAAATCCCATCCTCTCGTCATATCATTCTCCGAGTCCTCAGCCAACATCCGAAACTACTCTAGCAACTCATCCCATCTCTCCTCCAACTCGTCCTACATCTTCTTATCCTACCTGCACCACACCTCAACCCCCCAAACATCACATGATCACAAGATTTCAAACGGGTCACCTGAGACCTCCCAATCGCCTAAATTTGCTACATCAGCAAAACTCTAAATCTCTTTCTTTCGAACCATCAACATACAACGAAGCCATCAAGATCCTTGAATGGCGGCAAGCCATGGCATCTGAATTCTTCTCCCTACAAAAACAAGGAACGTGGACACTTGTTCCTCCTCCACTGCAAGCAACCATACTCGGTTGCAAATGGACTTTCAGAACCAAACGCAACACGGATGATACAGTCGATCGATTAAAAGAACGACTTGTCGCTCAAGGTAATCACCAAGAGCACGACATAGACTATATGTAGACATTCAGTCCAGTCGTAAAACTTCCCACAATTCGTGTCTCCTTGCGGTAGCTCTATTTCATAACTGGCCAATTCAACAATTTGATGTTGCTAATACTTTTCTTCACGGCCACCTAACCAAAACTGTTTACATGAGATAGCCCAAAGGATTCGAAGACTCCTCCAGTCTTGACCACATTTGCCTTCTACACAAAGCGATATATGGGCTCAAACAAGCCCCCAGGCAATGGTATACCACCTTCACTAACTATCTCATCTCGTTGGGTTTTCAGCACAGCCATGCCGATCCCTCCTTACTCTCGTACAAGAAAGATCTTGTCCAAATATACCTATTGGTATATGTCGATGACATACTACTCACCAACAACAACCAAATAGCCATTTCAAACCTCATCAAGCAGCTCGAATCCAAATTCACAAAAATCTCGGGTTGGCAAATCACTTCTTGGGGATTCACATTCGGTCCACTCCAAATGGCTACTTTCTATCACAACAAGCATACGCCGAATCAATTCTTCAGCAAGCACATCTTTTCAATTGCAATCCGCTCGCCAACCCAACGTGCAGCAAACTACCATCCAAAATTAATCCCGATCCTCAACAGTCTGATCCCAACACCTACAGGCGCATAACCGGCTCGCTTCAATACTTGACGTTAACTCGTCCCGATATAGCATTTGTGGTTAATGTTCTCTCACAGCACATGCATGATACCGACGATCATCATACATATATGCTAAAAAGACTTCTTCGTTACTTATGCAGCACAATTGACTAAGGTCTACCCATTACAAAATCAGATCATCAACTCCGTACCTTCTCCGATGCCGATTGGGCAGGTGATCCGCTCTCAAGGAAATCTACGTCTTGCTACTATTCATTTCTTGGTCAAACTCTCATTTCATGGGCTGTCAAGAAACAAAACACCGTAGCACGATCTTCAACAGAATTAGAATACAGAGCTCTTGCGGCCACCATTGTAGATATAGTATGGCTCAAATGACTTCTTGAAGACTTCAACATCGATCATAGCAATCCTGTTGATCTATTTTGCGACAACATGTCAGCCATAGCTCTAGCCAACAACCCTGTGTTTCATGCAAGAATGAAACACATCGAAATCGATCACAGGTTCATTCGTGACCACATACAGCAAAATCAGATTCGATTACTACCCATCAGTACTATTGATCAAATTGCCAACATATTCACCAAAAACCTCTCAACTCCAAGATTCCAATTCTTGAGACTCAAACTGACAATCACTAAAGATTCGTCAGTTTGCAGGGGACTATTAGAGGCAAAAACAAAAGATCAATAGTACCACATCTGAAATTAATTAATCTTGTAACCTGTCAGTACTATAAGGGTGTCCCTCTATCTGTACTGATCTATATATAGAGCATCTATTTATTCTAGTAAGGGGATTCAATGAGAAGAGCCATTCATTCTACTTTATGTTTCAATCTTCTTTCTTTGTCTACCTGCTCCATTCTGCATTTCTTCAATAAGACTAGAGAGAGAGTTACTGAAAAACATGAATTATATCAAGGTCAATATTAGAATCTAAGGGTTTTCATTTGAGTTGATCTAAAATTGAATACATAGAATGTAATTTTAGTAATATTAGATATGGTGGTAGAATTATGACAATGGCTGATCATGTCATAAAAAGGAGTGCACTATTAAGATATTTCGGGTCTATTATTCAAAGTGATGGTCAAATAGATGAGAATATTATTAATATAATTCAAGTTGGATGGTTGAAGTGGAGAAATACAAAGGGACTGTTTTGCAATAGAATAGTACCACTCAAACTTTAGAAAAATTTTAATAAGAGGCGATGAGATCTGCAATGCATTATGGCATAGAATGTTGGTATTTAAAAGGTAAGCATAAAATTAAGTTAATTATTGCAGACATGATGATGCTCAGTTGGATCAGTGGCTTTATAGTTAGAGATAGAATGTGAAATGAGTATATACATGAGTAGGGTTGGAGTAGATCTAATGGCAAATAAGATTAGAAAGAGTAGCCTCAGATCATTTGGACACATAAAGCGTCGACCTTACGATGACCTTGTTAGGAGAGTAGATGTATTATACCTAAAAAGGCTTGGTTAGAAAGTATTAAAAATGACTCTTTTTTATTAAGTTTAAATGAGAATTTGACTCTTATAGAACATAATAAATGAAAAAAAAAATCATGTAGTTGACCCCACATAGTGGGATAAAAGCTTCGTGTTGTCATTGTTCTTGTTATTGCAGACACGTGGACTAATTACCTGATTACATTTTTAAGATAGCAAAATAAATTTAGGGTGTTGATGAAGGGCAAGCCAACAGTTGTACGAAAATCTTAATTAAGCAAAAGCTAAAATACGAGTTTATAAAAAACCTGATCAAGATTGCTTTCATAAAGCACAATTTTATCAAAAGCAGTCATAGAATTTCTTGAAACAAAAAATGCACTGAAGCAAATCTTAATAATAACCCAGCAATATAATTTTTCCTTTTCCTTGCACACTCTCATTGCGTTGTTTTATTGCTATGCTAAATCATAAATTAATATTTGAAAGCATCCAAGTATTATGAATTTCATACTTAATTATCTTGAAATGTGCTCTTTTGATGGATGGACTTTATAAAACTTCGTTATTAATTAATAAAAATTACCTATTATTACTACCTAAATCATTCTATAATTCGTTATTTAGTACTCTAATTTTAATTTAGCTCATAGATACATAATCATTATTTATCAAATTTATATCTATTATTGGTTATAAAATATAATTTTAAAATTAAATTTATTGTCATTACCTGATAACAAATAATCAAGCCTACCTTGGACATCTAACCAGTTCATATTACCATCACAACAATCTTTACCGAACAGGTTCATATATCACAACATTTCAAAAAGCAAATTTAATAGAAATTTAACCAAATACTTAAAAGAAAACACAATACAAAACAAAAAAGCATAACAAAAGTCATCATTGCCAAATGGGTCCTTTACTTCATATTCTCATTCTTATAATGTTGTAAACCATTATTTACGACATCACTTCACTTTCAAACACTCCCATAGATATTTGGATATTGCTGAAAAAACCTTGGCACGTGGGACAGCAACAAAAGTGGTTCATAGATATTTCGATAAGAAACATAAAGTGCCATAGTTCATTTTATCACAAAAAGGTTTGGTGGTTTGGTTGCATAGATAATTATGAGAAGACCACAGATCAATCCGGTGCTCAAATTTTTTAAAGGGAGAGTGAACTTGAAGAAGTTGCAGTTATAAGATTCACCTAGCTGATAGCTGCAGGCCAAGATTTAGCCTAGATCAGCAAGGTTTTTGATGCCACTAATTTATCGGAGGATGTTATCGAGCTAGTATAAACCTTGAAGTAGTATAAAAAGCCAGCCTATCACCAAAACAGGGCCAAAAGAGAAGATTAGCAAAACCTAATAAAATTTATCAACATTCTGTTAGACCGGTCCGATCGGACTAGCTTACGCGAAACTGACGGAGAGTTCCGCCTCAAGTACGCAGGAGTCGTCCGCCCAATTCACCTGTGAGCTGTTTTGGAAGGATTTTGAAGGGAGTTTGGAGGGAAATTTCAAAGTAGGGTTGTTTAGAGAATTCCTTTTGAATTGTATGCATCAAATAATTTGTTTTCCTAGGGTTAGGGCATCTTGAATTTGGCTGAAATTTGAGATCCCTTAGGTTTTCTTTGGGCTCTAGCGGCGTCTAGATTCTTACAATAAAATTCTTATTTGTCTCTAATTTTCCATTGGATTTGGGGAGATTATTTGCTGTTTTTCCGAAATTGGTAGGATTTACTTGAGATCTTCAAGTGTTTCCTATCAAATTGGTGAGTTTCATTCAAATTGGTGAGTTTCATTCAGTTTTCTCATCAAATCTCCAAAAAACCTGCTCTATTTTGCTGTATTTCTCTGAAATACAGCATATTTCTTGCTGTTTTCACCAATTAGCAATAGGTTTTCTTGCGAACTCAAGTCTTTCCCTTAGGGTTACTTGCAAAGTCAAGTATTTCATATCACATTCATGGCAAAAATTGATCCAAAACTACTGCAATGGAATGGTTTTAGCTGAGTTTCAAATCCTAATCAATGCAAACTTTAAAGTTTTGTTATCAAAAAGAAATTACAAAATCTCAAAAAAATAACATTTATCTAAAAGAGAGTAACCATGCATCCAACAAAGCGATGTTTATCTTGCTACATGTGTCAGCATGAATATGGTTCGATAAAAATTAAATGCATATAGCATTTTCCAAAAGAGTTGGTCAACAAAAAATAGAAACAAAAGATGCTCAACTGCCTACTCTTCATTTATATATATATATATATATATATATAGTCTGGATTGGAAATAATGGAAGTTGGATACTTCTCACTGTTTGATTGGTCATGTAATTGAGGACTCTTGGTTATTTTGTTCTAAGTGGCAGTGGGGAATTCATTAGATGAGTTATACATTAAAAAAAAAATTTTGACTAAACACTCCAAACCAAATTGCATCCAATTTAGTTGGAATAAGTAAACATGAACAACCAAATATACTTCTGAAAGTGACTGGTAGAAGTGACTCTTCCTAGCACATTCAGAAGGCTAAACAAGCCCTGAACGTACATTATATGTAAAAACATTGTGATCATGATTGAAGAGAATTGGAACTTGTTTAATATTTTATGAAGAAAACATTTTTTTGGAAATGAATCAAATGAATAACCTAAATACTAGTGAGCCCACAAATAAAAACGATTAAAAAACATTAAAAAAAGAACAAGATGGCAATGTGCAAAATCAAAACCAATACTACAACAAGTCATAATATTCCACTCAATGCTCAACAATTACATAAACATCCACTTACAAGTTCCCATCTTCTTTTCTAAGTGAAAACTTGAAGTTAACTGATCAATTTCGGAATAAAGTGCCTAATCAATTCAAATTAACACAACAGATCTTCAAGCTTATCACATATTAATAGAAAGGCAACGAGGCCCATAAACTATTTCCGAACAAACAAATATAGACACACGAGTGCGCCGAAGAAAGAAAAATTAAAACTGAAACACAAGCAAAATAGTTAAATAGAACGAACCTCCAGGTAACTGCAAACAACAGTGCTCTGCCGCCCTCCAATTTCTTGGGAAAACCTCACATCTCTGGAAACCTCAGGTACCAACACATCATCGAATGCAATTTGATCCCTAACGTGCTCTTCGTCCACCTCCACAATCCTAGAACTTTTCGTCCCCTTGCAATAAAGCAATCTCGCGTCACAGTTTACATCAAAACCGCTTCCCAGAGCTTGGATCGAACTCCGGATAGTACGAATAGCAGCATTCTCTTCCATCACAAATTGAATCCGAGAAAGCAAATCTCCGCCGTTCTATATTATTTCAGTTAACAAAGACCTAATACACAAAGCTCAAAAACACAGCTCCAACTAGCGAATTCAGCCAAGAAGTCTCTCTACAAATGGAACCCCAATAAAGAGCAAGAAAGTGGTCCTTCTTCGCCATATGGGTTTCCTAGAAAGTCGGAAGAGCTTGGAAGAACTGAAAAAGGCCTCAGCTTTCTGAGTGCCGCTCTTTTTCCTACATCTATTTTCTCGAAATCTATTAAAAAAAGCCCACTGAACAGAGAAAATCAAGAACTCCCACTTTTTCTAATCCCAATCCCTGAAGCCCCAAAAAGAGCACGAAACAAAGAAGTTTCCAATTGCGAAATTAAAACGGACTCGCTGTCATTCTCAGGAAATTTAAAGCGAACGGAAAGTAAATTGATTCGGTGCTGAAGACCTCACTTAGTCCCCAAAGAACAGTAACGACACAGCTTGCCAATGAAGAAGATTTCAGCTCCAGACTCACACCATAGCGTTGACTGCGAAATAATCGTCTCCAAGAAAAAGAGCGCTCAATTTCTAAGAATGGCAATATTTAATCCCATCCAGTGGTACGTAGGTTCCCTACCACCGAACTTTTATTTGGTCCGATGGCTCTACATTCGGGCCGTTAAAATAGTGTCAAGTATTCTCATTATTTATCGTGCGGCCCGACAACCCCGACCCAGACGGAAACGGGATTGCTATGTTCGTATGTTGCTAGGTATTACTCGGTATTTGTTCGATATTGGTTAATTTTGCTCGGCAATAACGTGAAATATCATTCTGTGAGATCAATACCAAGCAATATCGAGCAATACCGAGTAATACCGAGCAATACCGAGTTTTTCTCGGTATTGATCTTTACAGAGCGATATTTTTCATTATTGTCAAACAATACCTAGCAATACCGAGCAATAACTAGAGCAATATCGAGCAATACACGAAGATAGCAATTCTGGGTCAAGAATGGGTTGATTGTTTACCATTTTATTTTTTATCATTTTGACAAATAAGCCGTGCCGGCCCGTGCGTCTACTCAGCGATTCCCTCGTCAAATGGCAAACGGTAATTAATTCCGACGGCAGCTCGCTCACTTGTCCATTTGCTGCAAGTGGTAGGAATCCAAATAACAGTTGACAAATGGACGACTGTGATACTCATTAGAAACATATGGTTAGATGTTTATATTAAAAATTTTGAAGAATTAAATTTACAATAATTCGAATTCCAAGTCCAACAAATTTATGATTAGATTAAATACATAGATGAGGTGAACCCGACATATAAAAAAAAATCCATTAGGATTGAGCGCAAGTTAAAAACTTTAAGTGTGATTGAAAATTTTAGAAAATCAATTAAAAGATTAAATAGTTTCTAAATCTTATTTGCTATAGTAAAATCAAATGGTTCAATGATATAAATCAAAATCAGTACCACTCAATTTCAAGTTCATTAAAGTACTTAAATGTTGAATGAAATTTCTATAATTAAATAATTTAAAATGTGTTGAAAATTTTACTCTCAATATACTATAAATAGACATTCATTCTTCTTATACAAAGGATATTTACTTGAGTTTGGAGGAGCTCTGAAATCTAAAGAACTATAAAGCTCTATTTGATGTTTGACGCTAACATTTAATGCCAACGACTGTCATTGTCCGACAACAATCTTCTAACTAACACTATCCAACCTCGTCACATGATTTGCATAATCCATTCAATGTCATTTGACCATCACCATCCAATTGTCATCATCCAACCGCCATCTCCGGATTGACGTTTGATCAACATCACCAACCATCATCTAACTATAAACCCCCAAATATTATTATTCAATTGTAATTTCCCGCTTAATATCATCCAATGGACATTATGATTTCTCAGCTACTTTTTTTCCAAAAAAGTTGTACTACACTTACTAGAGACCAAGCTTGAGAACATTAGTTTGTAATGTCATCTTCTTTTATGAGAGGAAAATCATATCTCTATAACGTTATTTATATAATGAACTATTTCATCTAAGCAAGGGCCATGCGATTTTTTTTTCCTCTCTAAGTTTTTCATATAGAAACATTATATCTCATTTATTTGTACATTTGCAAGATTTTCTTGTGAAGCTAGGATGTAAAATTCTCTCTACTGCTATAATTTTTTTTGCATGTAATAAATTAGCTGTTGCAACTTAGTTTTCATATCATGTGTGTTTTTTATGATACCAAAATAATATTGTATTAATATTGTTTCTCCTAACATATATTGAAAATATTACTTTTATTATTTGTGTGTACTAACATTTCAAGAAAATCATACTCCATATTTCTGAAGACTTCAGTACAGATTAGACTAAGATTTATTATATTTGAAGTATGTATTTTATATATATTTTTTAGTATGAGAGAGTGCTATTGTAATTGGGTAACCGTGCGCACACACACTGGGAGATTGTAAAAATTTATATTTTTTAAAACTAATTGTACTGTACGATTTTGAATCATATGGGATGATTTGACCTGAGTGTTCCTCCAGAACAGAGTTAGTCAAACCATGCTATGAAGATTTTTTTAGTCCTTTTCGTACTGTACGAAGTTACCTTCGTACAGACGATGTCGAGAGTATGAAATATATACATATAATTTTATCCCGATCGAATTCAAAATTTTTATGAACTGTCTGTACTGTATAATCTTAGGTTCGTACATACGACATCTAGAGTACGAAATGTGTGTGTATCATTTAGTCCATACAAATAAATAAAGTTTTTGAACTTTTTCGTATTGTACGATCCTAGGATCGTATATACGACTTCTAGAGTATGAAATGGACTCATCTATTTTCGTACCAAACAAAACATGGTTTGATTAAAACTTATCATACTGTATGATATGGGGTTTGTATAGTACGTTATCCAGAGTATGAAATTAGTTCGTACTAAAGTGTACTAGACTAATATGTTCAATTTTGAACTGATTGTATTGTATAATGTCAGTTTGTATACATGTCAATTAGAGTATGAAATTGGTTTATACAAGATCGTACGAGCAAATTTGGAACTGTTTGTACATACGATGTTCGATCGTACTATGCGATCATGGACGGTCAAATTGAAATTTTCAATTTTCTGGACTGTTTTTTGTGTTTTTCATATATAAGGTTCAAAAAAATTGACTGCCAAGAACTTCTTCTTTGTATTTTCCTTAAGAGCAAGAGTAAAAGTGCTTTGGGAGAGTGTTTGAGAGTGTGGAGAGAGAGAAATTGCAAGTGAAATTTGTAAAGTATTCATAAGGTTGCCCAAAGGTGAGAATCTCTTTATAAGTTTTCCAAATCTCTTTATTACTTCTTTGAAAACACTCGAGAGAAGATCTTTGGATAAGATTTTGTTTTCTACCGACACTAGGAGGGTGTGAAAGGACGATAATTCTTTATCGACATCAGGAGGGTGTGAAAGAATGACGGTTCTTTGCCAACACCAAGAGGGTGTGTAAGGATGACGATTCTCTACCGATACTTAAAGAGTGTGAAAGGATGACATATTCTGCCACACTCGGGATTAGTGGAAGAGAGGTTAATTGTAAAGGCTTCTTCACCTTACTGTGGGAGCAAAAGGAGATTCACTTTGTATTGTGCAATACCTGAAGAGAGAGTCTTCAGGTAGTGGACGTAGATCTTGTTGGACCAAACTACTACAAATCTCTATGTTATTTTATTTTTTATTTTTATCATTAATTTTCTACACTTTTAATTTTGTGGTTGAAAAGTTTATTTTGGAATAATTAAATTGTGTTAAAATCATAAAATGGTTTTCTACATTTTACCAAAAGAATTTTAAATTATTAATTCACCCCCCTTGGTTAGTATTGGGACAACTGTGATAGGTATAATAACCTATACAAACTTTCAAGTTGTATTAGAGGTAACTTTCAAAAATTAAAGTTTAGATAACTTTTTAAAAATGATTATGGCTACTTTTGAAAACTATAACACACCTGAAGGGTATTCGATCACTAGACCTCCATTTTTGTATAACATCTCTTTTGATTTTTGAAAAACTTGTATGTCTACTTTTCTTTCAATCGCTTGATTATCGTATATGAATTTTAGTATAGGAAGGATACACTGGGCTAACTAAACTTGTAGATGTCATTAGAACTGAAATACATTTTGCTGACTGGATTGTAAAAGAAAAAGACTCAACTCAATTAAACGTTAAATATTTAAACAATTTTTATATTAACATAAATTTGAAGACTATATGCATGTCTTTACTTGTAAAATTGGAAAAGAAATTTAGGATAGACTTTGTATCACATATGAAGGGACTAACAAAGTAAAACAATCTAGATTAAACATTTTTCTATATGATTATGAATTGTTCCGCATGAAACCAAATGAATCAATCACAGATATGTATATACCTTTCACACAAATAGTCACATCATTGAATATTTTAGGTTGAGAACTAACGAATGTTAAAAAAGTAAATAAAATACTTCATTATTTTTCTACTACTTATGATGCAAAGATAACTATTATAACTGAATCAAAAGATTTAAATATTTATTCTATTAATAATCTTCTTGGATCAATGATTGCTTACGAGAAATGAGTGACTCAAAGATATATTGATGTTGGTGAGAAGCGAAGGAGAAGAACATAATGTTGAAAGTGGATGATTCGAAGAGTGATCAGTCTCAGCCTAAGGATGAAGATTACATTGCCTTGATGATAAGGCTATTCAAAAGTTTTCTAAAGAGGAAGTAAAAGAGACATCAGAAGTGGAATAAAGGTAAGTTCCAAAAAATGATAAGGCTTCTAATGATTTAATTTAATATGAATGTAGGAAGCCTGAACATATCAAATCAAATTGCCTACATCTTAAAGCAAATTTTAGCAAGAAAAAGGTCGAGGAGAAAAGCAATGTAAGGAAGGGCAAGAAGAGATTATTGAGAGCATTTTGGATAGACTCGGCTTCAGATTCTTCAAAAATAGAAGTAGAGAAGGAAGTCACCAACCTGTGTTTGATTCCCGACAAGCTGATCAGTCATATCAAGAAGATGTATATGACTTAACATATAAAGAGTTATTTAATATTTCTAAAAAAAAATAATACTGCCTATAGAAAAATAAAAAAATATGCATTCTAGATTGAACATAGAATTTCTAGAAATATAAAAAGAGCATGAAATCCTTAGGAAATATTACTCACTGATTGATAGCAACTATATGAAACTATTGGATGAGTTTGATGAATTAAATAAATAATATGAACTATTAAAATCATCCCACACTAAACTTGAAAATGATTTTAAAATATTTATGGATGAATCTGATAGTAGAGAGCACTATTTAAAAGTTGATAATGCTATTTTAAAAAGTGCTAACTCATTTTTTAAAGTTGAATTGAAAGTACTCGAGAAAAATAGGATTTCACCCACATCTGAATACTTTTTTCAAGCTTGATCAAAAGTAAAAAAATTTAAAATATAGCAAAGATAGTTTAACTCATATAGATTGATAAATCCTTTTCATAGAGTTAAATATTTTTCTTGTGAAATGATTGATCATATTTCTCACACTTGCACTATTTATAGTAAATCGTATCTAGTATGGAAACCAAAAATGCATAAAATAAAGCATATCAAATATGCATCTAGATTAATTTTTCCAAAAAGAGAACCTAAATTTATTTAGGTTCCCAAGACTAACATTTGATTATTTTGTAAAAATCCTCTCATATAAGATCTCGTGAGAGCATTTGGTACCTGGACAACGAATATTTAAAGCATATGACAAAAGACACTATACAACTCATATCGCTAGAAGTTAGAAATGGAGGCAAGGTTATACTGAAAGATAATATCACTAGGAAAGTGGCAGGCATAAGTATGATTGGAAACTTGAATAATTTTTTTATTGAGACTATTTTACTTATAGAAGGCTTAAAGCACAACTTATTGATCATTAGTCAGCTATGCAATAAATGTTATAGTGTAAAATTTTTTCTCACTAACTTCATAATAAGCCAAAATGGAATTAATATTTTACATGGAACTATGATAAATAATGTGTACATGCTTGATTTGAATTATATTAAATCTTCTAATGCTTTTTGTCTAAAAATAATTAGTGATGAATCTTGTTTATGACATAGGAGATTTTATCACGTAAGCATGAAAAATCTTAGAAATATTACCCAAAAAGAACTGGTTAGAAGAATATCCAAACTAGACCTTACTAAAGATCACTTGTGTGATGCATGTCAATTAAGAAAAATAGGTAAAGTCCTCCTTTTATTTCTTTAAGGATCTTAGAACTAGCAAATCTTTGAAAATTATTCACATGGATCTTTTTGGACTGATTAGCACTTTAAATCTAGAAGCAAAGTGTTTGGATTTATGATGATTGATAATTTTTCAATATTCGCTTGGGTTAAATTTTTATTTTATAAGAGTGAATTATTTGAGGAATTTAAAAATTTTTGCACTTGCATTCAGATGAAAATATGGTGTGAGATTTTATCAATTCAAAGTGATCATGGAGGATAATTTAAAAATGAAAAATTTGAAGGTTTTTATAAAGATAAAGAAATTGATCATAATTTTTTAGTAATTAAGACCCCTCAGTAGAATGGGGTAGTGAAAAGAAAGAATAGAACATTAATTGAAGCCGCCTGAGCCATATTGGTAGAATACTCACTTCTAAAATATTTTTGGGCTGAAGCGATTAGTAAAGCTTATTATATTTTGAATAGTGTGAATATTAGATAAAATTGTATAAAATATCCTATGAACTTCTTAAGGGGAGAATACCAAGTTTATCACATTTGCATGTTTTCAGATGTAAGGTATTTATTCATAATAATGAGAAAACTCCTTTAGAAAAATTTGATTCAAAATCTGATGAAAGAATTTTTCTTAGATACTCTAGTGTTGGAAAATATTATAGAGTTTTTAACAAGAGATCTCTGATAGTTGAGGAGATCACACATTTTGTATTTGATGAATCTAACATTTTGGAAGAGCCAAAATTAGAAGAGGATCATATTAAAAATAACTCCTAAAGAATTGAAAAGATAAATTTTGAAGAGGATATTGGAAAAGAAAACTCTTTGCCTAGGGAATGGAAATTTTTTATGAATCATTGTAAGGAATTGATTTTAGGTGAACCTAGTGAGGGTGTTAGGACTATGCATGGATTTAGCAAAAAAGTGATTCATTTTGTCTTTATACCGATGGTTGAACCCATAAATATAAATCAAATACTTTTAGATGAATTTTAGATTTTGGCCATGTAAGAAGAGTTGAATCAATTTATAAGAAATGATATTTGAGAATTGATTGAAAGGCTAAAATATCAAAGTGTTGTTGGAATTAAGTAGGTGTTCAAAAATAAAATGAATGATTCATGAGTTGTAATTAGAAATCAAGCAAGATTGGTGGTCAAGTGGTATAATCAAATAGAAAGCATTGATTTTGAAGAGATTTTAGTCCTTGTAGTCAGACTTGAAGCAATTAGAGTTTTATTAACTTTTATCTATTTTAAATGTTTTAAATTATATTAAATGAATATTAAGAGGACTTTTTTTAATGTGGTGATACAAGAGTATTCTTATGTTGAGCAACCACCAAGTTTTAAAAATTCTAAATTTCTTAATCAAGTGTTTAAATTAAAAAATGCATTGTATGAATTGAAATAAGCACCTAGGGCTTGGTATGAGAGGTTAAGCACTTTTCTATTAGAGAGATTATTTGTGAAAGGAAGTGTGGACTCCACTCTCTTTTTGAAGAGGATAGAAGATGACATACTTATTATTTAAATATTATTAATGACATTTTGTTTGGATTTACAAATAAAAATATTTATGATAATTTTTTAAAAATAAAGAGAAGTGAATTTGAGATGGATTTAATGGGAGATTTGAGTTATTTTCTTGGTTTTAGCATAAAGCAAAATGATAAAGAAACTTTTCTTAATCAATCGAAGTATATTAAGGACATCCTCAGAAAATATAAAATGGATAATACTAAACCAGTGACTACATCAATGAGTTTCTTAGTTCAATTAGATAAGGACTATAAGAGAAAATATGTTGATAAAAAAAATTTAGATGAATAATTAGATTATTGCTTTACTTTACTACTAGCAGACCATATATAATATTCAGTGTTTATTTATATGATAGATTTTAATCTGATTTAAAGAAATCACATTTGACTACAGTAAAAAAAAATCTGAATATCTTTTGAGAACTCAAAACTTAGGGATTTGGTATCCTAAGTATAACTCTTCTTTTGAAATAGTTGGATATTCTGATTTAGATTTTACAGTATATAGGATTGATCGAAAAAGTATACATAGAACTTGTCAATTTATAAGAAAATCTTTAGTTTCTTTGTCCAATAGAAAATAGAATTCAGTATCCCTATCTACTGCTGAAGTAGAATACATTGCCTTAGGTAGCTATGAGATACCACTCTGAAAGAGCTAGAATTCTAACCTTGTGTCAAAACCTATGGGACAAGGGAAAGTCTCAGGTATACAGTTTTTTATGGGGTGTAGGCCTCCCAAAAAGTAACGGAGGTGTGCAAAGGTTTCCTCGGGCAAGATAGAGATTGGCCCTCGAGTGCAAGTGCATAAGCGAGCTTGACTGCAAGACCCACCCGTTGAGTAGGGATGAAAGTCGGCATTAGTGATCTGATGGTGCCGAGTTGAAGGGTCATTGCTCAACAGTTAAAA
Source organism: Dendrobium nobile (assembly GCA_022539455.1). Classification (NCBI taxonomy): domain Eukaryota; kingdom Viridiplantae; phylum Streptophyta; class Magnoliopsida; order Asparagales; family Orchidaceae; genus Dendrobium; species Dendrobium nobile. The sequence goes on along the minus strand of CM039723.1, from coordinate 59,741,400 downwards.
GTTACTCTATGAATAATAGGCTGATCTTCCCCAATAGTTCACATCGATGGGAAGGTTTAGCACCTCGATGTCGGCTCTTCGCCACCTGGGGTTATAATATGTTCTAAGGGTTGGGCTGACATAAGTACTTTGGTTAAAACAAAAATTGATTGACTTAGGATTTTCTATTGGCATAATTCTAATTTTTTGTGATAATACTAGTTTCATTTGCATTTTAAGGAAATATATTCAATATTCTAGAACCAAGCATATATACATAAGGCATAACTTTATTAGAGATCATGTAGTTAAGGAAGAGATTGAATTGAATCACATTACTATGGAAAATCAACTTGTATATATTTTCACAAAACCATCGAACTTTGTCACATTTAGCATCTTAAGAACCAGGTTAGGTATGATTGATCTTAATGCTTAAATTAAAAATTCTACAAAGTTGATTTATTGTAAATATGTGTTTGCTTAGTTTATCTTTGTTTATTTATTTTGTTTATTTTTGTATGTTTAGTTTTGTGTGTTTAATTTTGTGTTGTTCAGTTTTATTTTCGTTTTTTCTAGAAGCATGTTATTTTATGTAAGGTGATTGGTTTTGAGAAGATTTTCTGATTGTCATGTTTTGTTTTCTAAGTGTTATTTCTATATTGTATGAAATTTTTTCATCCTGTACAAATTCTTTAGCTTGTACATGATAGGTTTTTGAGTTGACATACAAAACTTAGTTTTTCATAGGGTTTGTACTGTACGATAATGTCATCATACTGTACGATATGTATAATTTCGTCTATATGAGTGGGGACAGTTTTCTAGTTAGGTTTAATTATTAAATATAGATCGTACATACAAAATTGCATTTCGTCTATACGATCCTGTTATCAATTTCTGTGGGGGACGAACCTAACTTTCATTAAAATAATCTTTAATATTTTAATCATCCTGGACGAACACATGTTCGTCTATACGATCGTATGGTCAAAAAGCTCTTATAAAAGGATGCCTCAAAATGACATTTTATGAAAAGACGTTTCATTTTTTGATGTATCTGTTCGTACGTACAAAATTTTTTTGTCCTGTATGATTTTGAAATCATACGTACAATCATAATTTTGTATTGTATGATACGTCATTTTTCTTTAGATAGAAGGGTCTTTGGAAACATTTTCTTCATTTTCTCATATGTTCCAACACCATATAGAGCCCTCATCCTAGGAATAGCTAGTAATAGAAAATGACCCGTCTCTCTAAGGGATCTTCTTCTAGAAATAGTAGGGATGATAACTTCTTATCCAAAGAGAATGAAGATGTCTACTTTAGGTATTATGCTGCTAAAATCACCCCTTCCCTACTTCTCATACAGGTTGATATTCATTTCTCTATCATGCCCTTATATGCTTCAACTCAACTTTCATTCATCCTAACTCTTATATATGCCTACAATAAAGAGACATTCCAACTCTTTTTGGCCAACATGAAAGTTAATCAGGACCACTCTAGGATTACTTCCTATGTCCTCAAGCAATGAGTAGAAATTATAAAGGAAGATCTAGACAACTTTCTCCACCTGAGAACCCAAGGGATTAGAGCCCATACTTTAACCTCTAAAGCCGACTTTGATTAGTCTGGAGTTAATCAAACTCTTAGAGGTCTTTCCCAAGTGAGTCATTTGTCTTGAGTTTACACTCTTAATCAAAATGCTCGAATCATCCAGCATGTTTTGAGAGCCTCAATTATCCCAAAAGCTGGTGTTCACATTAACATGACTCCTCTTTTGTCTGTAGCCATTTATTTGATAATAATTGAAAAATCTTTTGATGAAGCCCAACTTATATTAGATTATATTTATAATCTTTTTGAAATTAGACTTCCTCATCATATGAGAAAAAAAGTGGCTTTAGGACATTTAGTTTCCTACATCTTAGAAAAGAAGTACAATCTTATTCACCCAAATTCTCCCACTAAACTACCTATTTACTTTACTGATGCCTCTTTTTGGGCACTTTTTGGGCAGGACTAGAGTTATGATAGTGATCATTTAGAGGAAGAAGGGGGATCTCCTGCTCCAGCACCTGCACTTGCACCTGGACCTGACCATAATTTCTACTATGAAATGGTAAAGCACTTTAATAGATTGGAAACCCATTTTGATCAACGCTTTGATTAAATTGAGAATCACTTAAATCAATAGGATGCAAGATATCAAGAAGACATGGGTTGGATCCATGGTCAATTTAACACAGTCAACACGAATGTAGCTATGATGAATAGTTACTTTTCAATGTTCAATCAACCACCTCCTCCAGATTAGGGCCCCTATGATTTCTAGATGTACTTCTATGTTATTGTTACTTATGAGTTTTTGTGTTTGCTATTGTGATGTTTTTCCTATGAGTTTAGTTTTTTCATATGTTATTTTAAATTTTTAAGATGATATTAGTTGGATCATGTCATGTGGAATGAGAAATATATTTGTATGTGCTCTTGCATTAAATCAATGAAATGATGGAATATTTAATTCACTTGTATTGAATGTGATTTCTTGAAATATTTATGTTTTTAATGAAAAAATTTTGTAGTTGATCATTGGATTGGATTCTCAATTACTTTGATCTACAAATAAATTTTCTTATAAAATTATTCTTTCAAAAATTTAAATTAAATTATGACTAGATGTAGACAAGAAGATCAATTTTATATTCTTATAGACAAACATATTTAAGCTATAATTGTTGTAAGATTGATGTCTTATTTTTTTTTTCAATATTTTTATTTTTGTTATTAATGGAATTTTAATTTAGATTACTGATATTGGAAAGACCCAAAAAGTAAAGAAAAGGAGAATATACAAAGCATGCAAAAATAGAAAAGATGCATAATGGTTTGCAAAGTAAAAAGAGGCATAAAATTAGCCCAAAAAGAAAAGATGCACAAAGTGTGCCATAAATATTTAAAAAGATGCATAATATTGCCAATTGAAAGCATTTATATTATCCTTTCCTTTATCATTCAATCTCTAATCCAAATCCATCTAATTAGTAATCATATTCAATATTGAATTAGAACTTAACTAATCTTTATTTCATCATTTTTGCAATAATCTTTTTTATTTAATTTGTCTAACATGACCAATAAACCTGGTTGACATTTCTTATCTTAGTTATTCTTTGATTTAAAATTTTAAAATTTTTCTTTTTTGTTTACAAAGTTAATATTGAATTTGCAATTAATTTAAAATCCTTTTCTTCTTCAACTCTTTAGGTTCATCTGTAGAAACCTTTCATTTCAAGATGTACTTCCTTTTTTGTTGTTATCAAAAAGGGGAGTCATAATATTATTTGTATGTTTTGAATGTTTGTGTTCATGTTTTTGATCGAGTTGGTGTTCGTGTGTTTTTGTTGTTCGAGTTGCTGTTCATGTGTTTTTGTTCGAGTTGTTTTTTATTTTAGTAGTTGTTATTTGTTGTTTCTTTTTTATTTTTATAGTTATTGTTTGTTGTTTCTTTTTATTTTTTAGTTTTTTAGTTTTTGATTTAAATTAGTTATTTATTTAGGAGGAGCTAAGGAGAAAATTACTTTAAATGTTAACTCAAACAATAATTATTTTGTCATCATGAAAAAGGGGGAAATTATTGCAACTTAGTTTTCATAACTATATTTTCATATCATGTATTTTTTTATTATTCCAAAATATTGTTGTATTGATTATTATTTCTCCTAACATATATTGGAAATATTTCTTTTGATGTTTATGTGTATTAAGGTTTCAGAGAAATCTTACTCTAGATTGTTGAAGACTTTAAGATAAATTAGATTAGGATTTAATGTATTTGAAGTCTGTACTTTTTATATTTTTCTTGAGTTTGAAAGAATGTGATTGTAATTTGGTAATCATGCACACACACATTAGGGGAGTGTAAAAATTTATATTTTTTAAAACTAATCATACTGTATGATTTTGGATAGTACAGGAAGATTTGACCTGAGCGTTCCTCAAGAGTGGATTTAATTGAATTATGCCAAGAAAATTTTCTAAGTCTTGTTAGTATTATATGAAGTTACCTTCGTACATATGACATTTGAAGTATAAAATAAATACGTACATTTTCATCCTGAACGAACTCAAAATTTTTCTTAACTATTCATACTATACGATCTTAAGTTCATATAGATGACGTTTAGAGTACGAAATGGGTGCATATCTTTTTGTCCCTATGAACAGGTAAATTTATTGAGCTATTCATACTATACGATCCTAGGATCGTACAGATGACTTTCAAAGAACGAAATGGACTCGTCCATTTTTGTACCAAATGAAACATGGTTTGATTAAAATATATCATACTGTATAATATGGGATTTATATAGTACGTTGTATTAGTTCGTACTGAATCACACTGGATGAATATGTTCAATTTTGAACTGATCGTATTGTACAATGTCAGTTCAAACTCATGTCAATCAGAGTTCAAAATTAATTCGTACAGGATCATACGAATAAATTTTGAATTATTTATATGTATGATGTTCGATCGTACTATATGATCATGGATGGTCAAATTGAAATGTTCAATTTTCTAGATAGTTTTTTGTGTCTTTCATATATAAGGTCCTAAAAATTGACTGTCAATAACTTCTTCTTCATATTTTCTTTGAGAGTAAGAATGAGAGTGCTTTGGGAGAGTGTTTGAGAGTGTGCAGAGAGAGATCTTGCAAGTGAAATTTGTGAAGGATTCATGATGGTTCCCAATTGTGAGAATCTCTTTGTAAGTTTTTTAATTCTCTTCTTTACTTCTTTGAAGATGCTCAAGAGAAGATCTTTGGAGAAGATCCGATTCTCTGTCGACACTAGGAGGGTGTGAAAGGACAACAGTTCTCTACCGACACCAGGAAGGTGTGAAAGGATGACGGTTCTCTGCTAACACCAGGGAAGATGTGAAAGGACAATGGTTCTCTACTGACACTTGGAGAGTATGAAAGGATGATGGTACTCTGTCGAACTGGGGATTGATGGAAGAGAGATTAATTGTAAAGGCTTCTTCGCTTTGCTATGAGCAAAAGAAGATTCACTTTGGTATAGTGCAATACCTGAAGCATGAGTCTTCAGGGAGTGGACTTAAGTCTTGTTGGACCAAACCACTATAAATTTATGTATTCTTTTATTTTTATATTTATGCACTTTTAATTTTGTGGTTGAAACATTTATTTTGGAAAATTAAATTGTGTTAAAATCATAAATTGGTTTTCTATATTTATCCAAGAGAATTTTAAATTGCTAATTCACCCCCCCCCTCCTCTATTGGTTAGCATTGAGACAACTGTAATAGGTCTAACAACCTATACAGACTTTCGTTAGCATCATATTATAGAAAATGCATTCCAATATCGTAACAGTAATAAATCAATGGATGAGAGGAGTAATATTAACATCTATAGATTTTCTACCTCAAACACTTGTATAACCAAAAATAAATTTGATAACCAAGAATGTCATAATCTAATCATCATTATATTGAAGTTCCTCTTGAACCCCGGCCCAATCTAATACAAAACTTATTAACTCTAGCATGTGATTTGCTTAGCATGAAATCCTCTAGCAAATTTGGTATATTTAACTTGGCCTTGCCTCATGAACACTCCTCATTATATTATACAAGATGAATTATGGCATCTTATTACAAAAATTTCTTTAAGAGATAGGAGTTAGCTTACTCTCTAACATAATTTTTAAGAGTCTTAATGATGTATTTGAGAGGCACTTTTGGTGGATTAGCTAATAAAAATGCTTATAAATATTTAGTTTATTATCTAAAGAAGTGATTTGATTTTTTTTTTTTTTTTAAAAGATGAGGTTGGAGGGCTATAATCAAAGTAATGCTAATATCATTCATATTTGGGCTAGTTTGAGCTAATTTTCAAGTTCACCATAATCTAATCCAAACTACACTTCTCTCATCATTATATTGAAGTTCTCTTAAACCCCAATCTAATCCAAAACTCCTTAACACTAGCAAGTGATTTGCTTGGCATGCAATCCTTTAGAAACTTTGGTATATTTAACTAGGCCTTGTCTCATGGACCCTCCTAATTTTATTACCCAAAATGGGTTATGATGTCTTGTTATAAAAAAATTCCTTTAGGATATAGGAATTAGCTTACTCTGTAACATAGTTTTTAGGATCCTTTATGATGAATATGAGAGGCCATTTTGGTGGATTAGCTAATGAAAATTCTTATGAATATTTAGTTTATTAGTTAAAGAAGTTTTTTTTTGTTTGTGAAAATATGGGGAGTTTGGAGGGGTATAATCAAAGGAATGCCAAGACTATTCTTTTGGGCTGATTTGCAAATTCATGATAGGAAATGGTTTATTTCAGTTCAATAAATACTTGGAAATGATAGTGAATATTGAGGTTGAGATGTGAATATATGATCTAGAGTAGATGAAAGAGTTTTATGAGTCTAAATGCCTTATAGTGGTGTAGAGAATATGCCTAAGTGAAAGAGAACATAAATTAAGTTGGGTGCTTTAAAGAGAGTTAGGTTGACTTTTTTTAAGGCTTAAGTTGTGGATTAGTTTTAAAAGAAGGATAGGGTGTTAGGGAAGATGCTAAAGAGAGGTAGAAGATAATAATTTAATAAGAGTAGCAATAAGAATTAAAGTTAACTAGTCAAGCCCACCAAAGTTTGTCATGGTAGGCCATTCAGCTATAATCAAAAGAGAATAGCTTCCTCTAAAGTTTTCTTATCATTCCAAAGATAAGATTTCTTTTTATATGTCAACACTACTTGTATAGTTACAATAACCATCATAACTCAGAAGTAAGAATTTTTTCTTCTTTTTGAAAAAAAGATAGTACATGGCTATGAATAGAAGAAGGTGTCAATCACTTTCATTAATTCATCTTATCTCCATTAAATGGCTAACCCATACATGTTCCTTGAGAAAAGTCAAAATCTTCTAGATGTTAAATTTTAAATTTAAATATTAAATTCAAATTTAATTTTCTCTTCATCTATATGCTCTTGTAATGGGCCTTGATTAGGCTCTTGATTTAGCACTTTATTCAATTGATGTTCTCCATCACTTTTTCCATGAATGATGTAATCCTCTAGCATCCCATTTTAGTGGAATTCAGGATGATTACTAATAATTCTTATGATGGGTCCTTGAATTTTATGAGTATATAAATCATATATGGATCACCATGCATATCTAATAAACTTTTGATGTAATTCTCTATCAAGTCTTACTTTTTCTTTTTAATGGCCAAGCTTAAATCTGGTTATATGCACTCTTTGATAATACTATTCACAACCAAAGAATCATCAAGGATTTCACTTATCTTTTTTACATCCATCAAAATAAAGGAAAATCCTTAAAAAAGAAGTTTTAAAGAATTTTTCTCTGAAGCTGATTAAATTTTGAAAGTGAACCCTAAGTTGTTGTAAGGTATCTTTCGTTAAAGTCTTTGCCTTAAGCATTTCTATTACTTATTGATGTAGGATGGTATTTGCTCTATTGTTGATCTTATTAAAAGAGTGAAAGAATAAATTAGTATTGATGAAACTATTAATGCACATCAAAAGCTATTTGAGTAATCATTAAGTAAGTGAAAAAATTATCAAGAAAATGGTGGCCAAAAATCTCATCAAAAAACATGAATAATAATGAAATTAGGATTTTCCTTCTCAAGTAATAACATGAATATTGATAGTAGAAAGAACACACTCCACTGAACACATCTTAAGCCAATGTTATGCAAGTCTAGAAATTCTGAGAGAAGGTCTGAGATTTTTCTAGTGAGAGAAAGGGATTTCAAAAATCTATTTTCCTTTTTTTTTTCGAGTAGGCTCTGATGGCGGATGAGGAGTGTCAGCAATCGCCAGCCGTTATTCTTCCTTCATTCCGACAATCTTTATCCAATCAACAAGGATTTGTTGGAATATTTGGAAGCTTTAAAGATTGGACGCTGCTGCCGGAAAGAAGAGTGCAGAATGCTCAGCCAAGGAGTTTGGCTTTGCGAATTCAAGAAGGGTTTCGTCCACCATTGCAACAATCTTCTGCTATTGAAGGTAAAGGGAAAATGATTGTAGATAATAAGGTAACACCCAAATCTCCTAAATCAGTTTTGTTGAGTTTGACTCATGGGCAGAATAATGTCGAAGCATCATCTTCTAGTTTGAAGTTGAAAGTTAATAGATTTATTACACCTAATGTCTCTGATTCTTCTGATTCTGCAATCGGAATGGAGTTTAATCAAGAGTTTATTATTCGGTGCCATCCAAACCAGTAATTATTAGAAATGAAATTGATTTGAATAATCTGGCCGAAGCAATAACGACAACTACTGTAATGGATAATTTGACTGAAGCTCAAAAACGGCTAAACCCATGGAATACCAATCCACATGTGAAAGTAAATCCTAATTTTATTATTGCTGAAATGTCTGATGATGGAGTTGCTGTCAAGCTTAATGCATATTAGGAGAATGCAAATGCTCAAGTGTTGAAGAATTCATTGGTGGTGAAAGTGTTAGGTGATAATGTTCCTTTTCCTTTTTGTTGTTGGGAATTAAAGAAGCAATGGAACAAGTTTGGTATTTTTCACTTGACTTTTTTGGGATTAGATTGGATCTTATGTTCATTTCAATCATCCAAAGCTTTGGAAGGTGTGTTGAGTGGAGGACCATGGTATGTGGGTGGTTATATTGTGGGAATTGATAGATGGACACCTAGTTTCTCCCCTCTTTCTTTTAAGGGATTATCTTCTCCGGTTTGGATAAGAATGCCTCATCTCCCATTGTATTGTTGGGATGAGATGAATATTACTAAGATTTCTTCTAAAATTGGTGTCCCTTTATTCCTTGATGGTAACATGTTCAAATGGGGAAGAAGAGAATTCGCAAGAGCTTGTGTGCGAATTAATCTAGATGAGAAATTGCGAGGAGGAATTTGGGTTGATGGTTTGGGTGGTAGATTTTTTCAAAGAATAGAATATGAAAAAATATCCTCCTTTTGCTTTCATTGTGAAAAAATTGGACATAAACAAAGCTTGTGTCCGGTAAGAGATATTGAGGCAGATAAGATTGAGAATCTTAATAAAACTACCACTACTTCTTCTTGTAAGGAAGTCAATAAGATCGCCTTGAACAATACACATTCTGATAAATCTGAGTATGGGCCATTGATTCATGTGAAGTTTCATAACAGGAAAAGGAAATTTGTTAGAACCAAAGAATCCAACATAAAAGATAAGCAGGATGTTCTTTCTCAAGTTGATGCTGAAGGCAAATCTAATGCAACTCAAATTATAGAAGATGGTGAGCTTGACAAATTAGCATGCAGATTAGTAAATGCAAACATATTTAGTTTGCTTATGGAAAATATGGAGGATAAAGACAAGGGTGAGAATCAAAATACCGTTTATCATAATTTGCATAATGATGAAGTCGCGGAATGTGAAGTTATTGAAACAGATAATAACCTGAAATCAAGTTCTATGTCTTTGGAAAATCAAACCACTCAACTAATGATGGAAAGTATGCTAGTGAATGATACAATTCCTGAAGTAATTTCTGAACAGAATTTAGAAGGTTTTCTTGATAAAGATATGGTTGATATACAACCAGATATACATGTGACTCCTTCAAGTGGAGTTATGGATTCTTCCTCTAACAAAAGTAAGGTCAAGCTTGCTAAAGAAGTCAAATCTCTTGGTCCACTTAGTGATATTTCGAGAAGAAGAGGTGATGATGGCAGTACTCTTGGTGTTTTTTTTTTTTTGAAAAAGCTCAAAGGCTACGAATATTATTAATCAAAGCAACCTAATTACAAACTACTACCATAACTTGATTCCTCCTTTAACAAGTTGGAAAACATAGGAGGAATCTTATCATAAGTAAAATCTTCTCAACAAAAATCACTAAAAGTAGCGTAGCTAGCACAAAGGTTAGCTAGCTTATTACATGGTGGTACTCTTGGTGTTGGGGGCCATTCCTCATTAGTTTCATAAATGTCCTCTTTCTTGCTTTGGAATTGTAGAGGAGCCATGAAAAAAGAGGCTTCTCTTTATCTTAGGGAGTTGGTTAGGGATAATGAGGCGTTTTTCATTGGGTTAGAGGAGACTATGTTGTCTTGTTTAGATAGAAATGATGTGAATAAGATTATTGGTGAGGAGTGGGATTTTTTTCATCATCCGACTAGTGGCACTTCTAGGGGTATCCTTGTGTTGTGGAAGAGGCTGGTGGATAGTTTTGAGGTTGTTTTTTATTCTTCTCAGGTTATGTTTGGGAAATTCCATTATTCTAATATAGGAAGTTGGAATGTTATAATGGTTTATGCGAGTAAGGTTGTGTGAGCTATAAGATGTTTGTGGAAATGTCTTGATAAGGTTTTGGATGGTAATGTTCCATCTTTAGTAGGAGGGGACTTTAATTGCATATTGTCCAAGGAAGAAAAAGAGGGGGAAAGAGGTTTTCTTTCTCCCAAGGCCCGCAAGAGATGAAATCTTTTTTAGCTAATAGTGATTTGCATGATGTAGGTATTATTCGACCAAGATTTACTTGGTGTAATAATAAATATGGTAACTCAAGGATATGAGGAAGATTGGATAGTTGCTTATTGAACTCTGCAACTCTTCAGTAAGTACCCAATGCTTATGTGAGACATTTGGAAAGAGTGGCTTCCGATCATTCTCCTATTGCATTTAAAATTCATAACACAATGGGGCCGATTCACAAACACATTAGATTTGAAGATGTGTGAAAATCTTACCCTTCTATGTGGAATGTTGTACTCAAAGCATGGAGGAAGAATGATTTCGATAATAATGCTGAAATCCTGAACATAAAGCTAAAAAGATCTCTCAAAGAATTGTATTATTGGAACAAGAACAAAGTAAAGGAGCTATCAATGTTGAAGGATTCTTTGAAGAAGGAGATTATAGATTTGCAAATTAAGGAAAGCTCTGAAGATGGCCTCTCTTAGTTGGATTTGATGTTATTAAGAAGTAAAGTGAGAGAACTTAATGTTATATTAGCTCGATTATCCATTTGGTGGAATCAAAGAGCTAAGACTAGATGAATACAAGAAGGAGACACCAATTCCAAATTTGTTTATGATTATGCTTCAGCTAGAAGGAATGGAAAGCTAATTAATCAAATTAATGATGAAGATGAAGGTCATGTGGTTGATCAAGACAAAGTTGAAACATCATTTTTTAAATTATTCAATCGAAAATGGATGTAGAGGGATTGTTCGATTTTAGGTTGGCCTGAATTTGGAATTCAACAAACAATTGATAATGCTGAATGGAATATGCTTAATGCTGATTTTACACAAAATGAAATGCAGGAAGCTGTAAAAAGCTTGGGGAATAATAAATCACCTTGTTTGGATGGTATAACTGGCTCATTTTTCAACTTCAATTGGAGCATTATTAAAGAAGATTTGTGGAGGGATGTTAATAAATTTTTCACTCATGGAGAAATGCATCCTAAATGGAAAGACACATTGATTGTGTTATTCCCAAAGGTGAAGAATCCATTGGAACCATTGCAATTCAAACCAATAAGCTTATGTCAATCAATATACAAGATGGTTGCTATAATGAGTATAAATCGTGTGAAACATTGTTTGCATAAATTAATTACAGAAGATCAAGTTGCTTTTGTTCCTGGAAGATCAATGTCAGATCATTGCTTATTGGCTTAAGAAATCTTCAACAAGTTAAGATTTTCTAGCTGCAAGAAAGTACTTATGGTGGTCAAAGTGGATATGGAGCAAGTATATGATAGCATGTGTTAGCCAGCTCTAGAAAATTCATTGAAATGGTTTGGGTTTCCACCAAGACTCATTATGCTTATTATGGAATGTGTCCAAAAGGTAAGATATTCTATACTCATTAATGGTAGGAGAGCGAATTGGATAGAAGCTGAAAGTGGATTTAGGAAAGAATGCCCGTTATCCCCTTATTAGTATATCATTTGTGCCCAATTGCTTTCCAATGCTATTTATCAAAAGGGTGCAGATTTGGATATAAAAATATCCCCTAAATATAATAAAATTACATATTTACTTTATGCCGATGACGTTTTGATATTTTCTAATGCTTTTATGAGGTCATCCTCTTGTTTCAAGAAAATTTTGAATGGTTTTTGTAGGTGGACCAGTCAAAAAGTAAACAACATGAAATCTCAAATTGTTTTTTTGTGAAATTTATGAAGAAAATGTGTAAGAAGAGAATTGCTAAGAAGTTGGGGTTCAAGATAGTGAAAGAGATGCAATACCTAGGAATGAATATGGCATTGATAAGGCTTGTGCAGTCTAATTTCAGAAGTATCTTAGACCATGCATTGGAAAGACTGGATGCATGGGGTAATAGATATCTTTCTTTGGCAGGAAGAGTTCTACTAATCAAAAGTTTTTTTTCTTTCACTTCCAATTTGTTTATCTCCACATTCTTTGGTTCCTAAAGGAATTTTGTATGAGTTGGATAGAATGTGTAGAGATTTCTTATGGCATAAAGATAAAGACAAGAAAGGATTGCAATGTGTCTTAGGAAGACATTTATAAACTAAAGTCACTTGGAGGATTGGGCCCTCATTCTTTAATCACTAAAGTTGGAACTTTTAGGTCAAGACTTACATGGATATTTATTCAAAATCCTAATTCATTGTGTAATTGTGTTATCATTTCTTAATATGGCAGTGATGTGTGGAGCGGTATGGTTAGGAGAGGAAATTCTACAACATGGAAAATTGTGGTAGATGTAGCAAAATATTTAAAAAAATGTTGTTAGATGGAAGTTGGTGAATGGAATCAAAGTGAGTATCATGAATGATACTTGAATCTTTGATAAACCTCTTAATAAATAGCCCACTTATGTTAATTTTCATGAGCTTCACAATGAACCGGTCCACAAACTTATTTTTGAAGATGGTAGCTGAAATTGTTTGCAAATACAGAATTGTTTTAATGAAGATTTTGATTTCGATTATCAAATCAATAAAGTTACCTCCATATATGAATGAAGATAGCATTGAACTCATTAAACAACATTCAGGGAAATCAATAACTGCACTTTCGTTTGAAGCATGCTTGGAAAGTCAGGAACAAAGCAAAATTTCTAAAAACTGCATGAACGAAACATTGAATTATTTCAGGAAATTCAAATTGCTGCCTAAAGAAGAGCTAGTTTGGTGGATATTATGTAAGAATGCTCTTCCTACTAATTTCTTTTTGAACTATAGAAACTTAATGCAATCAAGTAGATGTCCGTGTGGTTGTGATGATGAGGAAAACCAGGAGCATGTAGCTATTTTTTGTAATCAGTTGCTTCAAATTTTTCATAAGCTATTTGAATGGGGATTTCAAGTTCCGACATTTGATTCTTACTCCAAGTGCTTAGAGGAGTTGAAGAGATTGTCTATAGTTAACTTGAATATAGTTAAACATTACTGTACATCAATTTATTTCTCATGGAAAAGAAGAAATCAAATAAGGCTTGTAATGGATACTTCATCTGTTCATTTTTTAGCTTTAAATGTATTAAGTTACATTATGCAAATGTCATCTAATCCAATTCTAGGAATTTGGGATAATGATCTCCGAACGAAGTTTGTTAATATTTGGCGTCCTCCTCCCCTAGATTGGACAAAGATCAATGTGGATGCTACATTAAAGGATTCATATAATGCAGGCCTTGGAGTTATTATTAGATATCATAAGGGACGATTCCTTTGTTCTTTTGGTAAAAAGGTAAAGCAGTGGTTTATTTAATTAAAGAACATTTGCAATGGTGGATGCTCCAATACAAGGGGGTTATTATTGAAGGAGACAATCGCAATGTAATCAAATGGCTTTAAGATTCTTTGAAGAAGATGAAATGGCAACAATTGGAAGATTGGAATAAAGACATTATTTTCCTTAATGATTTCAATAAGGTTATCTTTCATTTGATTTCTAGGAATTGTAATAAAGTAACAGATTGTTGTGCTACTTTAGCTTTAGATAGTAGCTTTACTTTTGATTGTTTTTCTAAGAATAACATTCCTTCTTCTCTATTTTATTTGTTGAAAAAGGAATGTGATTACTATCTTTAGTTACTTGTAACTCTTTTCATTTCTAATGCAAATTGCAATTTCAAAAAAAAAAAAAAAAAAAAAAAAACCAATGTTATGCTAGAGATTTGAGATGAGGAGAGCATCAAGTGGCCTAATTCATTAAGATCAAATACAAGAAATCAAGAATAATATTGACATTACAACCAAAGTTGTAAACATGCCATTTAAGCCTATGGATAATTGAAAGAAGAGATTAAGAGGTTGCTTTAATAAGACTATATTCACTTATTTATTTAAAATTAACTTGTAAACAATGGAACTAATCCTGTTGTGGGACAAAATCAATAATAATAAAGGTAACAATAAGGCAACTATTAGAGGTTGGGAGAAGTTGAGATCATTAATAGAGGAACATCATTATCATTGCAAGTTCTACTCATCACCCTTAAAGAGACGTTATTGAAGAAATATCATTCTAATTATTATATTATATTTAATGATTATAACTAGAGGGAATCCAAACTTTGCACCAAGACCCACGTATCATCAAACTAAGATTGATGAACCCTACTATAAATTTAAAATAATCTTAGTTGAAAATGAAAGTTTCATTGATGTCTTATTCAATTCTATATTCCTTAGCTTGGTCTTAGTTAAGTATAAGCTCCAATTAACTATAGAGACGTTGTATTGATTTGATAATCAACTAATGAGTATGGAAGAAACAAACACTATCTCTATTTGGTTTATAAGTGAATTTCTTAGTTTAACTTATAGTAGTCAATCCTATTCGATCATAGTAAACATGACTTATGGTGTAAGAATTCAATATCCTTTTCATATGGTCAATTACTTGTAGTAGACATGATCAATGAGACAATTTAAAGATGGTTTGTAGTTTTACTTTGACCCATGGTTAAATCAATACCCAATATTCTTTATAATCTATAAGAAAAATTAATGGGTTTTTAAGAAAATAATCTCGTAGCTTAGACAAATCTCTTCCATAGAGTTTAGATTATTAAACCATAGACGACTTGACCATAGTTGATCATTGGATTAGGCTAGACCAAATTTAACCCTAACCTAATTTAATAGGATTTTATTAGGCTGCCAATTTAAATCTTATACTTGGAAGAAATTCTCATGGATAACCCTTTAAATAGGTTCTAATATGTTATTATTATCATCTTGAAGGAAAGTGACTTTTAGAGTATCATAATTGGACCCTTTGACTGAAATAAACCCAAATTGACCCAGTTGACCACCATGAATTATAACATGACGTAACTACTAATGATATACTCTCTAAATATAATTTTCTAAAATAAATTTTCATGTAGTAGAATTAATAGGAAACTAAAATGTGTATAAAATATAATACATGCCTTTAACGTACACCAAGTATAGAAAATTAAATCATGAATAATCAATCATTTTTCTATTTTATAAAATAATTTTCAATTTCAATAAACATTGCATATGAGATAATTATTTATTAATTAAATATTTTATTTTAAATACACATGATAGTGATGGAGTAGTTAAAAATAATAAGTTTGCATGAATACTACAAACTAAATTCCAAACATGCTAAATAAATGTAGAGTATTATTTGAGATTTATGTCTATTAAGTTTATAATAATTAATTTATTAAACAAAATTTATATTTCAAGATTAGTTAACTCATGATAATAGTCATAGGTAATGCAAAATAGAGATGAAATTACAACATAAATTAAGCTATGGGCAATGGCGGAGCCAGAAAAATTATTGAGGGGGGAGGCCTAAATTATTTTATTAAAGTTCTCTTAACTTTTTTCATTCAGGATTGAGACTGACATAGATAGTTTTAATTTTTTTTAACTATTATCCAAAATTGTATAATATTAAATATAAGATAGTAAACCACATATAATTTACAAAATCAAATATATGATTTGTGATTTCTTCAAGTTAGAAAGTTTTTTTTTTTTTTTTTGAAAAACTATGCATGTTATTTTAATTCCTCAATGTGAGGATTTCAGCTTGTCTCTCAAAATGGCTGAAAGCAAAAAACATGACTTTCTAAAGCTTGCTTTGTATTTTACAACCAAGCAAATGAGCCCTTAAAGCTCTAATAAAAAACTTAAAAAATTTAGTTAGGATTTTAACAAATAAAAGCGAGAAATATGGAAGCCAACCAATAAAGCTACAAACGTTTCCAACAAGTTATGAACTTTAGCTGCTCTCCTCTTCTAACCAAAGTCGCTGCGAGTAGACACTGTGGGTCTCCAAAAGAATTCTGCTTGCGTGAAACGAATGCAAAGAGTATGACCGCACTATCCTGTAGGACAAAACGATCATATGCCTTTACACTCGACATAAGCAAGCCAACGGGAGGGCAGATGAGAATATATATACGATTAACCATGGAGGGTAGCGGTTTTCATCTACACACCTCGATGGATAATAATATGTATAACCTAATCAAAGTTATGAGATTTTCCCTATTTGATACATCAGCTCGAATAGGATTTATTTGATGTTGGAATCTGTTTCTTAGGGGAGCAAACCCCCATGGTTAATTACATCTTAAACCTCGACTTAAAAAAACTCTCGATTAAGAATGTTATATTATTCTCTCAAATGAATTTAGCATGCAGGAGAAATTTCTAGAGTTTCCTAATCAAAGGAAAAGATAGGCTCAATTTGATTTAATCAATCATGTGTGGCTCAATTATCATTTGGTCGGTCTGAGAGAAGGAGAAAATTAGAGAAAAAGAAAATAATTGCATTCAAACATGCATGAGAGAAAGAGGGAGGTGGCATCATCCATGTGACGCGAATGGATAGGATTTATAGCCCTTGAAAGATAGTGAGCTTACCCACAGATAAGGCATACAGCGGTACACTCATACCACTAATTTTAGATCCTAAATCTATAAGAGATGTAGTATCATATACACGATACTAACATCCACGACCTAACTAATACAGTCTGGACTTATACCTTGCCTAAAAAAGATAAATCACCTAATCGTATAAAATCCATGATTTTCGATCCATATGAAAGATGGGTGGATGGATAAATTTTTGGAATTTGAGGCCGACATCTAGAGAAGTTCCTAAGTGGCCTCATACTTATGAATGGTGTTATGTATCTAAGACTATTATAATTAAATTTTAATTTTAGTTAGTTACTAATGCAATGCGTGCGGATCAAAATCTTCAAATCAAATATGCTTGAAATTTTAAAAATGACTTATAAAAATAATTTTTTTTAAAAAGACTAAGCTTCCCCAAGCCTGACATTTCATCCTCATAGGCCAGATTATCCAGACGCTACCAGCAGATGGGAAAGTGTCTAAATAAGAAAGATGGAATACATTGATATGCATACGACCCGGGACAATTCCGACTATTCCCTAAATCATTATATTTATATGTTATTTAATTCCTAAAAATTTATTATTAATTACAAGTAGAATAATTTTATCCCTAAGAACCTAGCAAGTCAGGCACATATGCATACAAGAAAGAAACCTATAAAAATCATGTCAGTTTTACTACGCAAACAGAATAAACAAACCATCACAACAAAAAAATAACAAAGAGAGTGTCCAAAGTTCATGGCAATTGTCATACAATATATAAACAATAGTACAAAAAAGTAGTGGTGGATGGGCTCCACCGACAACAACCCAAATTCTACTCCTAGGGAACGACGCAAATCTTAAAACAAAGTATTTTTATCTTAGTCTCCATCCTAACTCTCTTCTTTCCTTCAGGCTCCTTGTAGTGTGTCCTCCAAAAGGATCCCCAAATGAAAAAAGATTTTCTTTTCCATTTGGACCCCTCTATATTTAAAAATTCCTTATTTGACATATTTTCACAACTCTCGACACTGAAAAAATAAAAAATATAGACTCTCCTGTAGGATTATCCTAAGCAGTTATAATCAATCATCCATGTAGTTATATATATAAAAATAAAATGCTCAAGCCATTCACACTTGACCGTGCTCTATTTATTTGGGGCCTAAGCAGCTGAAGTACATGTAGCGGTTATATATATATATTTATAAACCCCTTAAGCATTATGTGAGCACGGCCACCTGCAGGAAACATCATCAGTATAAAAAAAAGGTTCATAATCTATGGGCATTCTATCGCTCACAATACAATGTAGAAAAGAAACTAGTAATCATCACAGAAAGCATCACATAAAGCTAAAACAAACAACACATGTTTCACATGCAAGGCATCACATCATAGACATAGAAAAAAAAAATATCGGCCAAACCTAAAGCTAGAAGTCATGTCTAAATAAACAAGTTTAAGTGTGTGTAGTAAGCTGCATAGTTTTGGGTATGTCCTATATAGAATGATTTTTTATAGTTGTTTATGTTTTGGTTTATTAAAAGTCAAAAGAGAAATTTTAATTTGAGTTTAAGTATTAATGTTTTAAAATTAATTTTAAAATTTTTTTTAGTGTTTAGTTGATTATCACATTTATTTCTCACCGTAGTCATGAAGTTTATTTCATCCTCCTTGAGGCTAATTTAATAACCTCGTAGGTCTAGGTTACGTAGTGGTAACTAATTTTATTGGTTATAAATTTAAAAAAAAAGTGAGTTAAGTGTTTTATTAATAACGAGGTTTGTTAATTGATTTTAAAAGATTAACTTAGGTTTGATTAATCTTATGAGTCTTTTATCCAAGCGAATTTTAGTTTAGATTTGCCCTCCTATTTAATCTGCATCAAGTTCTAGGTTGGTTAGAGATTGATTAATAGTTTGGTTAAACCTAAATTAAATTTTGCATTTCAGTGGTTATACACATTAATTATGGTTTGATTAAAAGTAAGATGTTTTAGTGTATTTTAAGAATTAAATTATGAATGATTTGGTTGGTTAATTATTAATGAGTTAAGGCACACTAAACCTAAGAAAATATGTCACTAAGTTTATGTTTTGATGTCTCTATCCTAAAAAGAGCATGCATCCTAAGCCTATGTTATTTAATATTTGGTCCTTAATTTTTATCCTTATGTGCCGCAAAAATTATGGGACAAAAAGGAATTGTGTTTCTAACTCTTAGGACATTCGTACGTATGTCAACAAGTTTAGGGATCTAAAATAAAAGAAAGTAATCTTAATTATAAATGAAATTTCTATAGGATCCTAAAAGGTAGAGAGCGTACAACCATGAGGGCTCCTAAAGGCTTTCTAACTTTAAGGAGACTTATAGCACCGGGAGCTATGACCCGATAGTTCCTCCCGTAGTGCCCCCACTAGATTGAATGGGGGCAACTGATGCTCAGATCCGACTGTCCATGCTCCTTCGCCTAGTGCTCCAATGCTTCTTACACTTAGCTCTCCAAAAATCGCCTCTCAAAAGATAGAAAAAGCAAACAGGTATTATATTAGAGCATATTCATATACAATACACAAGTAATCAGAATGAGATATAATTAAATAAGAACTTACCTCTCTTTTTTTACTTGAACACCAACATAATTGCTTGTCTTTTAGAACTTTGAATTTTGGAAGCATTGAATTTTATCATAAGACACAAGTAGAGAGAAAACAATAAAGAAAGGAGAGGATAGATTGAGAAGAAAAGAGAGCTACCACCTCTCCCTTCTTCCAACAACCACCCCAAAACTTACACTTCCAACACACACCATGCAACATTAAATAAATTCTAAAGGAAACTCATATTTGAAACAATTACATGTTAAACTTCCTATAACTTCTATTGGATGCAAAGCATGGTTTACAACTTCATTCTATATGTCACCAAAAAGTTTCAAAAGAACATCTAACTTAAACTTGCAAATATGGTCTCATGCCAAAACATATAATGTTGCAAATCAAGAGCTAATAGAATCTAGAAAAAGATGTTTAGGAAAGTCATAAACAAAATTTTGGGTGCATGCCAAATTGTTCTTTACATTTCTACTAAAGTCATTACAACAAAATCACATGCTTTTTCATAACAAAAATAAAGACTACAAATTTCCAAAATAAAGCAACAAGCGAGTAGTTTTGCTAATGTTAAATCTCTACTAGGTTATCATTGTGAGAAAGCTAATTTGGTGCAAGTTCGTTCTCACCTAAAGTTTAAAAGAAAGTATTCCAATATGATTGCAAATGCTAAAAAGGAATACTTCACATAAAGCCCTAACAAATATCAAAAAGAAAGAAATAAATGCCAAGAAAGGTATGTAAGCATCTTTATTATCGGGCATGTCTTTTCAAAGTCAATCATGCCTCCAACCCATTCTTTACTCCAATTCAGCGTTCGAGTCAAACATGAATAAGAGAAAGGTGAATTTGTTGCTATTTTACTCTTCCCACATTCCAAAAACAAACACTCGAAACACACACTATTTCCTAAATAAAGCTCAAAGTAGCAAAGGGGAGACAAGTTCCCAAAACTAAAACCCAAATGAGTTTTCATTCCATATTTATTTAAATTCAACTCTAGAAGCAAACACAAAGAGAAAAAAGACAGCTCACATATAAAATATCATTTCATTCTAAAAAGACATCAAAGAGCCTTTCAACCTAAAGCTAATCATAAAGCTCTAAACCTCAAAATAATTTGTAAAACCTTCCAAATAAAACAGCACATAAACCTTCTCTTCTTTTTTTATAAGAAACCCACCAAAGCACTTTTCGACACAAAACAAACAACGAGTACTTTCTCTTTTGGCGTGGGGTAAACCATAATAAATTTTCATAAGACTTTTTGTTATAAAACATTCACAAAACTAAAAAAAAAAAAAATCCATTTGAAAGCATCAATTCTTCAAAGAAAGAGAGCTTTCTAGAAAGGCTTACAAACCGAGGATCAATCCGACCAAAAAGAAATGCCAAAGTGCAACAATTGGAGAAAGACTCCCATATAAACGAAACAAAACAAAATCACACATGTTAATCTTTTAACAAGCATGACTCACCACAAACTTATACACACCAACCTTCACAAATCACCATTCCACCAAATATTGCTAGGAAGAAGAAGACTTGATGCAACCTCATTGCTCTCTAAGGCTTGAGTTGGTATTACACTCAAAACAAAGATCACATTGAATCCATGCAAACTCGTTCAAGAGAGAAAATACATGAGTATTTCTCCAAGAATAGTTGCTAATGAAATATCTTTCCAAATACACATGTCTATAAGTAATACAACAAATTTCTCTCCCAAGACATACTTAAAGCAATAGGTTTATTCTCTAGAAAAATTCCTTTGAACAAGAACCCAAAATGAGAGGGAGACATAAAGAAAGAGAGCTTGAACATTCAAGAGTGAACACAAAACTTGACTCTACAAATTAACCACAAGTGTTAGAAGCTCTAGGTTACTTCAAACTATCATGCCTTCATCAACACAAAAGGAAACAACGCATGCCATATGCCTTTAAAAAAAATCAAGAAAGCTTGCAAATGCGTAATTCGGCGAACAATAAAATCTATAACAATTCATGCATTAGGCTACATTTCCCATGTGATAAGGTTCGTATTCCCACAACAATGATTCTTGCCAAAGCCCAATGCCAATGTTATGCTTACGTGGTAATGAAAAGGGATGTAAAACTTATGATCATTTAATACTTTCTCCAAACTCACTGATGAAACCACTTTATTATAAAAACATATGTAAAGTTCTCCCAACCAATCATAACTCAAAAAGGCCAAACAAGCACTTGATGTGTTACCATAAAAGAAACATAAATATATTTCTTACTTCAAGCACAATGCATATATTCAAAGAATATTTGTCTCAATAATTCCAACAAGCTCAAAAATCTTCTCCAAAGAAGAAAGCATATAAATATTCTCATAAATTCATCTACCAAAAATAGTTTGGAGCATAAATCGAATCAAAATCTACATCTAATTTGTTTCCAAAAAAAAAAGAATTGGAACACTCGCATCATATGCTATGGAATGCGCGGAATAATCTTTCCAACCTAAATTTATAAATTTCACTAAGCATAAGATCTCTATAAAACCATCATGTCTTTCAAAACAAGTTCGGAAATGAATTACACATTCATGATCGAGAAATTAAAAAAAAAATTGTATAGTATGACTACTAGATTTCACGTCGCATAAAATTGAATATCCATACCATGCTAAAATCCATGAGTGCATATAAAGGAAATCACTATGATATGATTGTTGTAGCTTTAACTCCTTTACTTCACCAACTAAATGACATATTTCACACACTAAGAAGTAATTTCACATTCTTCTTTAAACTAAATCAATCATATAAACAAGATATGCTTTAGCACTTTATCGAAATTGAAACAAGAACAAGGCCACATATAATCATAACTTTCCAATTCCATGGATCATATGACTTATACTTGATACTAAAATAACATTCTCTTAATTATAAGTAATCCACACTTCCATCATAAATACAAACATGACCTTAAGATGTAAACCACATGGATATGTAGATTTAAAATAGCTATGCAGTTTTGTTTTAACTTTCTCCAACAATTCATAAAACCCTCATGAATCAAGTCATAAGATCGCTTTATACATTGTCACCGTTTTATAAATAAACAAGCTCTTTACCTTTTCCAAATTCATAGATGCTCTTAGAAATATAGGTGAAGTACCATACAAGCATGTTTACTCCTCATTCATTTAGCTTAGGCATACTTCTAATTACTTATAACTCATGCGAAAATGAAATGGAATAAAACTATGTTTGCTTGCCACATTTTTTTTAAAAGAAAAACTTCCACTGTTTCCCAATAGGCATTAATACAAACACTTGGCATGCATGTTTTAGTAAAGAAACAACGTGGCTTCTCAAGATTTGCCACCATTTACACCTAAAGTTTTAAATCATAAGGCAAATGTAAGTTTCATATACTAATTGTCCATTCCAAAACAAGGTAAGTCAAAAACAAGGTAAGTCAACACGTTGGATAGAAGTATAAATCAATACGTTGTGACTAAATCAACTACTATCATCACAAGCCTTTATAGGATTTAGCATAATGAATGAAAGTATTCCATAGGAATAAGAGGATTATAGATGTAATGACATATACACCATAAAGCTTGCATTTAATTTTCAGTTTTGGCCAAAGCAAACTTGTATAAATGTAACTTGTCTTCAACCCAACCATACGCAAGGCCTTAAATTAAAGTAAGGAGCAAGGGAAGCTAAGGTGAAAGGGGGTTTTGGGAAACAATGCATGGTTTCTCCATGATTTTCTAAACCCAAAACACAACCATAAAACTTCATCAAAATGACTTGGACACAAAGCATACGTGCGTATTAAAGAAAAGAACTGATACGTCATCACAAAATTAACTTGATCGGGCACGAATCTCGAGGCAAAAGCTAGTTGGAGACTTCAAAAATTAAATCCGGGAGCATCCGAACTCCGATTTCAACGAGCTTACATTCAAACTGAGCGTCTCGAAAATATGAACCCAACGACACCAAGATCGACCCAATCTGAGCCCAAATGAGTCCGAATCAAGGGTTCAAAGCGCTGTTGAAAGGTTCAAACCGCAATTTGAGTTACCAAACGGTCTCCGATTTTAACGAGATTATACTTGAATCGAACGGCTCGACGAGACGAATCCAACAAGCCCAAGATCACCAAATTTCGACATCATTAAGGCCTCCAAATGGCCAACGAACGGTGCACAGTCATAGGATTCAATATCGGCCGTCCATTTGACCACTCCCTATTCGCCCCTGATCTCACACCTATTTACGGGCCATGCCACTCCAAAAAATCTATAAATAGAGCCCTCATTCTTCACAAGAGAAGATCCAAGCAAGAGAGAGAAGAAGAGAAGAGAAGGAAGAAGAGTTCCTCCTCGACAGCCGCCGGACCACCGCAGAACCTCGCCGGACCACCGCCGGACCACCGCAGGAATCTCGTCGGACCACCGCAGGACCACCGCAGGAACCTCGTCGGACCACCACAGGAACCTCGCCGGACCACCACCTTAAGGCCCGACGTTCAGTTCCTACGTCCTGCCAAAGACCCGACGTCTTGTTCAAGGCCCGACACTCAGTCCTTACTTCCTACCAAAGACCCGACGTCCTGTTCAAGGCCCGACACTCTGTCCTTACTTCCTGCCAAAGACCCGAAGACTTGTTCAAGACCCGACACTAAGTTCCTACGTCCTGCTGAGGACTCGACGTCTTACTTAAGTAATTGATTGTAATCTGTTCACCCCTGGAGGTGATCCAGTCCTTTGTAACCAATTCAAAATCTAGTGGAACTATTTTCAACTGGGCTAGGCCTCGTGGTTTTTTCCCTTTTAAGGGTTTTCCACGTAAAAAATCTTGTGTTCTCTGTGTGTGCTAGTTATACGTACAACGCTAAGACGTAGAATCAAATCTCTATCGCCGCGTAATTTCTAGCCCGCAACAGATTGGCGCCATCTGTGGGAAAAGCTAATCCCACTACATTAAGGAATCATCCAATGGTCAACAGGCATAGTCATCGCATCATGGGAACCTCCCGCTCTAATTCACACCAATCCAGGAATCAGTCCTTAAATCAAGGACGACAGGCATCTGCCTCCTTTCACCCCGCTAACCGACACCCTGCAGGAGAAGGAACTCCAGGGCCGTCCCTAGAATAACGTATCAGAAAAATGGAGGAATCTCAGAATGAGATCCTTCAGCTCTTAAGGGGAGCTCGAGGACCAGCGCCAATACCCCAAGAAGATACTCTTCTCCCCCGAGATCAGCCAGGATTCGAAGACATTCTTCATGTCGAAGTCCCCCTTCCTCCGCCAAGGACGCGCCCTCCTACACGTCTGGAGAACGAGCTTGCTGATACAGCAAGCTCTACCCATCCTTCGCGCACAGGCCACCGACAGCGTATGCCGCCGGACTGTTGACCTCATTTTTGTATGAGGTCACTTGGACCAATCTTATCCCTAAATCAATTCAATACCCAAATCAAATAAAATTCTAGGATTCTCTTAGATCCAGACCCTAGGATCTATTTAGATCTTAGAAATCCAAACTCAATCCAAATCCAAGATCAAACCAAAATTCAAGGCCAAAGGTCCAAGTCATGAAAGCCTTTCCCAGTGAATTTTCAAATACTTCAAAACCCAATCGAATGACCTCCGATTCAGAGTCTGTCAGTTGCATACTGATGGGACATGTCTCTGGAGGCAACCCTCCAAATTTGAGCCCATTCTGGGATCTCTAACCTCAAAAACTAAATCAAAATCCAAAGGCTGTAAAATCTTCAAATATTTACAGTCTATGCCACTGGACCTGTCACATAGAAGTTTCTGACCTTAGAGCCTTTATCAAAGCCTCTAGTCACCCCCAGACCTTTAATCTTGATATGTTGAACAATAAACTGAATTTTTCTGGACTCATTTCAACCCCTAGTGGCCATGAACCCAAAATGACCAAAATACCCCTATGGCGCTCAAATAGTGATTTTCAACCAAATGAACTCCGAATTGAATGCAATCACTTGCATCAAGTTTCAAATGTCACTTCAAACCTGTTGGACCCATTCCTAGGCCCTGGGTCAACTTGGTTGACCAAGTCAACCTAGTTGACCCAAATGGCCTTTTAAGGGCCAAAATAGGTGTTTTGACTTAAATGACCTCTTTGAGCTATGGAATCACTTCTATTGGCTTTCAAATGTCATTTCAAACTTGCTGAGACTGATTCCAAACCCTGGATCAACCTGTTTGACTAGATCAAACAAAATTGACCTAAATGCCCTTAATGGGCCTAATAGGCCCATTTGATCAAATCCAATTCTCCAGACTTTGAAGCCACATCCAATAGGCTCAAAATGACTTTCAAAATTAATTAAACCTATTTCCCGACCTTGGATCCATTTGGTTGACCAAATCAACTAGTTTCGGCTTAATGGCCCATTAAGGGCCCATTAAGCCATCTTAACCCAAATGACCTATATGGACTTGGAAATGACCTTAATCAACATCCATAACAGCTTCCTATATTTTTCATTTGCCACTTCAGCAGTCAACAAGGTCAGTTGACCAGTCAACACTTGGTCAACAGACCTTTAAAGTGCCCAAATGGCTTGATTCAAGCTAGCCCACTCCCTATCAAATCACTCTAAACCCTCTTTGAGGTCACTCCTTGCCAACTCAGCTGCCACCTCACTCATGTTTGACTGATTGACCACTCAAATGGTCAACATGGGATTTTAGAAGGAGTAAGGGTGATTAATTAACTCATTAAGCAAATCCACTTAATCTAAAAATATTCTAACTGATTGAGTCAGGTCTAGAAGCTTCCTGGAGTAACCCTCAGCCCTTAGATCACCATCTAATGGCTCATATTTTATTCCACATGGACAAAAGGCCAAAATAGACTTTCCACCTAGGATGTCCTTGAGCTGTCCTTGGTTGCTGCTCCCACCAACTCCCTGGACAGAAGGCACTCATCTGGAGGCTCATCCAGCAGATCCCAGCCCTCCATTCAATCTGGAAGGGATTGAATAGGGCAAAAGACTAAAAAAAAAGGAGTTTTCGAACCCTAGCACTCTCTCACCACTTTCAGCCTCCCAAACCCAGTCTCCTGTTCCATTGAGCTCCCCAGAGGTCCCTCTATACATCCTCATTCAAAATCCGGTGATTGGAGGCTGTCGACGACTGGATTCCGGCGAGCTCAAGCAAATCACCGTCCAAGTTGATTTCCCCCTGATCCAGACATTACCAGCTCGTGGACTCTTCTACAAATAGGAGCGTGGACAGCCTACAAGTGCAACAAATCCAAAAGCGGTTCAATCCGTCCAACATCAAGGTGAAAAACTCAAACCCTAGGTCTAGGTACACTAGATTTAATAATTTTCTAAAAATCTAGTTTTAAGCAAAATAAAATATTCCCCAAAATTTCTGTTCACTATATTAATCTAGATTTAAAATTTCAAAATATTTCGTCGTCTGGATCGTCTAAACGGGCTCAAAAACGGGTTCTAGGGCTTAGTTCGCTGGTTGCATGAACTAAGCCCTATTTGGTCCGTCGATCTTTCGATCAACGGATCTGATCACGCCATTCAACGTATTAATCCAGCCATGTATTCGATTCGGCGTTTCACTTTTGGTCCGGCGGCATACGAGCCGTTGTTTTGAACCGCGGGATTAAGAGTCAGCCGTCCGATTTCCCGTCTGTAAGATCAGATCGTGAGATCTGATCAAAGCCGTTGATCCAGTAACGCGGCCGATCGGACGGCCATGAGCTTATGCGGACGTGGATAAGTGAAACGCGTGAGCCGATCTGTGGCTGACGCGTGTTGACCGCCGCCGGTTGAACCGGATTCCGCCATGTGGCTCCGCGTTTTGATCGGACGAGCCAGGGCGTGACACCTGTCCCATTAACAGCCGCCGATTTAATTAAAGGGTTTTAATTTAAATTTAAAACCATTCAATTGCAGTTTTTTTTTTTAAAAATAATATAAAAATATTTATAAATCCGAAAATTTAATATGAGATATCAAATTCCCCAGAAAATTGATACCTCTAATTTAAAATTAAAATTTTGAGATAAAGTATTATATTTATTTTAAATTATTTTAATTATTAGATATTTTATATTTCAAACTAATAATTAAATAAAAAAAAAACACATTTGAGTAGAATTTTGCAAATAATTCAAAAATATATTTTAAGACATGTTTTCAAAACTTCAGAAAATATATTAAAGTACTATTTTCATTTAACTAATATTTATTAAATATATATTTCTTTGAACTTTAATTTAAAATTAAAATCTATACATTATACTTAAACAGTTTAATTAAAATTAAATTTAAATATTTTTGAAAATTTTAAATCAAATTATTAATAATAATTTAAGATTTCAGGAATATCCTAAAATTTTTCTTAATTAGATTTGAGAATTATTTTAATTATTAATTAATTCTAAATTAATCTAAATGCATTAATTTAAAACTTTAAAATTTGCATTAAAATTATTTTTTTTTAAATCATAAAAATATAAATATTATATCAAGATTTTCAGAAAGTTAAGTTTTTTTTTTTAATTTAAAACCATTTTCAAACTCTGAAACTTAATCTATTTCAATTAATCTCAATTATTTGAATATCCATATTATTTAACTAATATTTAATTAAATGTTGTATTAATTATTTTAAAATTAAAAATTTATTTTGAATTGTTTTTTTTATCTGTGGATCTCATAAGTTTAAAATTTTTATTTTAATCATATTTTTAATTATCTTATTTTAAAATCTATATCCTTATGTATATAGGTTTATATTTATAAATACATATATTTTGAAATCTATTTTAAAATTATACATATTAAATCTTTAATATACTTGAGAGATCCTTTTGAAATCTTAAACATAGATTAGGCTTGATTGGATAGAAATTTTTTGGGGAATTATTAGTGAATGATTATATTCTAACTATTTACTAATCAAAATTTTGTTATCTTAATAAATATCAATCTTTGCATGTGTAGGTTGTGCACACACCACTTAGTATAGGCTCTCCTAGGCCTAAGGACTTGTTTGATTGTGTATGTTTTCTTATATGTTAAGTTTGAGGGTTAGTTAAAACCTTGATTTGGACCTATTAAACTTAGTGTCATCAAGGACAATAATTAAGGATATGTATTTAGAAAACTTAGAATATTTCCAATAATTAGGATACATTCCTTTTTCACTTGAAATTTTGGACATATGAACTTAGTGACATGTACAGGCACTAGGAAAACTTTCACTGAGTTTTGAAGTCATTAAGCCCCTTAAACAATTTCCTTAAGTTTAAACCTTAATTAAGCCATTAAACCTTCCGGAAAATGTAATAAATCTAATTTAAATCCAAAAATTATGTATAACCCCTCTAACTGACCGGATTTGAACCCTTAACCAATGAAAATTAAAAGCCCCTGATTCGACAGCAAATTGAACCTTAATTTAACTTTAATGGAAATCAAATATTTAATTAATATAATTAATTAATAATTATTAAAAGTTCCAAAAATTTCCAAAACACTTGGGAATCTCTCCTTAGGTCATTCCTGACCTTTGGAGCTGGTTTCGAGGAGTTGGGATCTAATTTGGAGCAAAATCACAAAAAGGCCCCTCTAATTAAGCAATTTTCAAAATTCCATAAGTACATTAAACTTCAAACCTTATAACTAATTCCAGAAAAATCCAAATCAACCAAACTCAATTGCATTCAACTCATAATAATGTCTAATATTTATTAAAAATATTAAATTCCAGAAATCTGTAATATTTCAAAAAGTCAACAAATTGGTCAAACTGTAGTTAAAATCTAGTTCAAAACTTCAAACCTTTGTAATAAAATACAGAAAAATCCAATTTCAACGTACTTACCTTCTAACTGATTGTAATAAGGTCTAGTATTTTAATAAAATACGAACATTCCAGAATTTGAGCTTAATCAAAAAGTCAATTTTCAACCCCTTTAATTAAATGATTAAAATATTCAAAAATTCATAAAAC
Organism: Dendrobium nobile; assembly: GCA_022539455.1. Lineage (NCBI taxonomy): Eukaryota > Viridiplantae > Streptophyta > Magnoliopsida > Asparagales > Orchidaceae > Dendrobium > Dendrobium nobile. The sequence goes on along the minus strand of CM039723.1, from coordinate 59,711,850 downwards.
TCGAAATTGCTTTGAAACTTTAGAAAATGCTAAGTTAATGTTCAAAGCATTCAACAAACCTTTTAAAACACAACAAACATCCTAAAGATGAAGTTTATTGGCTGGACTACTCCGGGCTGCGGGGCTAAGTGTCCTAAGGAGGCTGGTTCCTCGAGCCTGGTGGCACAACGCCACGAATGGATTCTAAGGGGTGTTAAACCTTAAAATTGATTAATTATTAATTATTCAACCTTTTAAAATCTTTAATTCAATTACATTAATTTGGTTTATCGGCTGGACTACTCCGGGCTGCGGGGCTAAGTGTTCTAAGGAGGCTGGTTCCTCGAGCCTGGTGGCACAACGCCACGAATCAATTAATGGAAAACTTAAATTAATAAATCTTTAAAAATCAGCAACCAAACACTTTTAATAAAGTTTATTAACTCTCGGTCCTTAATTAATTATTAAAACACTTAATCATATCGGGTACCACTGGGTAACCCAGGCCTACGAGGCTGTTCACTCAGCCCCAAGGAAGGTGAAATAAACTTCACGGCCTCGGTGTGAAACAAAGGTGGTGTCCAACAAATAATTAAATAATTAATTTTAAAAGATTTAAATCATTAATACTTAAACTTTAATTAAAAATTCCTTAAGCTTATCAACCAATCAAACTTGAAACAACTTTAATTAATAATCCTATTTAGGACATATCAAAACCACACGACCTACCTCACACACTTTAGATGTTGTGCTAGGATCACCGACTCTAGTTTTAGGATAGGCCGGTGTTTTACTTTTTCTGCTGTGTGCCGGATTTTCGTAGCTTTCACTGCATGCTGTTTGCTAGTGTAGAATTGTTATGTTTATTTACTTGCTTTCTGCACTCTGTGTTTGATTGTGCGTTAGACATACCCATAGGCTAGGAACGAAATATATATATATTTGTGCAATCTTATGCAGGTGGCCATGCTCATATAAGGAGCTGAAAACTAAAGGGGGCAGTTAATAAAAAATATAACTCTTTGCACAGGTACCTGCCGCGCTTAAGACCCCCTTTAAATAAAAAGAGCATGGCCAAGTGTGGCTAAAAAAAAATGCATTTCAAATTTTTATATTATAACTGCTTGGGAATGAATATACAATTGTTGATTATTAGGATAACCTTGCAGGATCGAGTCTAGATTTTCTTATTTCTCTCAATGTAAATTTAATTCAGTCAAGGTTGTATTTATTTAAAATGATTTGAGATTGGGATATAAATATCCAATTTGAACTCCAAAGAGGTGAAGACATCCCTAAAGGGGAGAGTCTTCTTCCATTTGGAATTCAAATTAGGATACTTTGCAAATATCCAAAGAGGAAAGATAACACCCCGATCAAGGGGGAGTTTCTTTCCATTTGGATATCCTGAACCGACGAATCGAGATGTTCGTGAGAAGATGAAGGATTGGACAACGAGAAGAATCCCAAATCTCAAAGTCATTTGATTTAGGATTAGAAATCCGGGTTGTAGTCAGTGGTGCCCGGCCACTTTACTTTACTGCAATTTCTGTGATGTAATAATAAGTGGCACTTGCCATATGGACATTCAATTTGATATATTTAATGTAGTTAATTTATTTAATTGATTGTGCATTAGAATTCCTGCCTTTTCTAGTCTTTTTATATGCATGTCGTCTTTGATTTAGTCTGGAATACGAATTTAGGCTCTTAGGGGTCTGTCAAAAAAAATTCTTCTATTTTAATTAAATAAAAATTTTAGGATAAGATAGTAACTCTAAACGGTCCTAAGAAGTAAGCTCGGACTCGCCGAGGGTTTTTCATGCATACATATTGTACTTTCTCAACCTTGTTAGGCATCTCCCCGCCTGCGGGTTCTGGCAGACCACCTGGCCTATGAGGGTGCCGATCTGTCAAGGGGATGTTATGCAATCTCTAGGATAAAACCTATTTTCATAAGCCAAAAAGATTTTTAAAACTGCTACATACAAATTTTGCATTCAATCGAGTCAATTAGCATGCATCGCATTAGTAACAAACTTAAAAGAGTCTAATATTTAATTGCATTTATTTAGACATCAAACCCAACATAAGTCAAAGGGGCCAATTAGGATCTGCTCTAGATGTCGGCCCCGTTCTCAAAACTTTTCTTAAATAACGTCCCTACCACTCTACACAAAAGACCAGACTCATATTTTAAAATCGTTTAGGTGGTTTAGCTGGCTCCCCAATCCAGGCTGGGGTAAGACCAGATCCGCATTGCACTAGCTAGGTTCGAGGCGCTAACTTTTAGTGCCCAATTTAGACTTAGGTTCCGAGGCTGGCTCGGGCCATAAGACCTCAAATTTCGGAATTGAATCCTAAATTTCTAATAAAATCGATCATTCAAACTAAAAATTTCTTTCAATCAAATTCGAGCCCAACACTTAGGATAGGTTGGGGTGTTTTCTGAATTGTTTCAGAATCTCAAAAAAACATTCCCTACTCTTCCTTTGGCTCCGAAAATAAGTGTTCAATCTTGAACCAATCCTCCTTGAAAGTCAAACCTTAACTTCCTTTGATATTTAACTTTGAATTCTAAATAAAATTCATATCGCTATTTTAATCGAGAGTTTTCGTAGGAAAATCTCTAATTTTCCTACGATGTAATTAACTACGAGGGCTTGCGCTCGTAGGAGATTTAGTAACTCAGATTTAATTTTTCAAAATTAAAATTGATATCTTTTAAAACTTCAATTAATTATCTTTGGGAAATTCAATATTCCCAAAAATAATTAAATATTTTCAAAAATATATATATTTAAATACAATA